>JAZDUA010000913.1:0-377348 GCA_038098605.1 Gryllus longicercus | reverse complement strand
CGCGCGGCGTCGCCCGGGGGCGACGGAAATCCGCCCACGCGGCGGCGTTCTGTGGCCCGCCCCTCCCGCCGATTAGAGGGTGGGCGTAATTGTGGCCGGTAAATGAAAGAGATGGCGTTCCTTTGAAACGTATACAGAGCGTCATTTGGGCGAATGAAAGATGTCGCTTTTGGTTAATTTTCTCGAAAGTGCTTGAATGGGATTGTTTATGCTTACATTTCTTGAATAATTTGATTGAAATTAATTTTATAATCTGATTTAATAATTGTAGTTTCGTAGTTCAATTCATTTATTCACGAATGATTTGATTTGTTTCATTATTTCGTCCAGTGTGTGACAGCCATTTTGGATATTAAGTAAAACATCCGTAATCAGATAAGGGGGGACAATTATTAAGAAAAATAATTAAAAATTCGAATACTATTCCATGAATTGGCTCTCGTGTATTGGAATGTCATTCAGTTGAACCATTCGTCTAAAAATATTTTAAACAAATATTTGTCACGTCGAAAAATGGGGTTATTAGCAACAACTTAGTTTTTTCAATTATGTTTGAAAAAAATATATTTTTCGTTTTCTGGACTGTTTATCGCATATTTGATAAATATCAGGAACTGTTATGTACGCTTTTTTAAAATTCTTCAATCTTTATTATTTTGTATTTTTCATCTTCGGGTTCTTAGTCTGCAATTGAGAAAAAAAGGACTTCTTGTAACCGAGACGCTGGGGAAAGTAATTGATCAAATATTTTCTTTAATGAATATTTTCCCAATATTCGGTACCTTCTTTATATTATTCTCATTAACGGTTAACTTATTATCTTATAGAAAATACTCTGTTTATGTATCGTTCAGGAACTTGACGATTGTACCTAACTCGGAAGACTACCTTGACGCCAGCTTGCTCCGTCAGGATATGTAACGTAGTTACGGCTTTCACGTAAGTACTGTACGTCGTAGTTGGAGCGACACTACCGCAGTGGTTGGTTAGGAAAACATTATCATAAACCTAAACCCGCTCCTAATCCTTCTCCGTACTTCGGCGGAGGTTTACCAACTTTCCACACTTAACTTACTTTACGAGAGCAGGATATGAGAACGGCAATGGGGCGATTTCGCGAATGAGACTTCGCCCGTATGTACAGGAGCTATGACTTCCACTCATTAGCCTGGGAAGCGTTTCCTAGCGTTGTATGTTAACGTTCTGCAAAGATGGCTATAATCCTTTAATCATGCAAATTTTCAACCTCGCGGATATTCTAGCACACTTTTTTTAACTAATAGGAATTACGAAAATGATTTTATGCTAGGAAAAAAAAACGTATCCTGCAAATTATTTCATTTCTCTCTCTCTCTCTCTCTCTCTCTCTCTCTCTCTCTCTCTCTCTCTCTCTCTACCCTTTTCCCTCGCGGTTAGAAACATTTAAGTCTTCCAGATAGGTTGAAATGGTAACTTAAATTAAGTACTACCCGCAAAAAATTGAAATTTACGAAACATCACAAGGAATGGATCTGTTATTTTTTTAAAAAAAAATAATGTACCCGCGAGAAGTAATAAAATAACAAGGATTACATTGAAAGAAGACAGCTATCCGCTTTATGTCGCTAAAAAAGCGTGAGACCTGAGGGGTCACGGAGCCTTTATATCTGAGGACTATCAAAGAAATTTTGAAAAATTTAAGCAAGCATTGCGCGTCTTTCGAGAGTTAAGATTTCTACTTTGAGCTCTATGTGTCACTACCGGCACTTCTTAAAGTAACTGGCCCATCGCCGAAACAAGTCTCCCGGCTACAACCTGCGCCGCTCGCGCAAACGGTTATGCAAACGGTTATCCCCTTCCGCGCGCCGCCGCGCTATCGGTCGGGTCCTCGGAGAAGACGCGGCCGACAGCGGCCCATGAATTTAAAAGGACCGTCGCGAAGGAGCTGCTTCCAGAGTCAGCGAGGAAACCGAAATAGCATTCGGAAACCGGCGAAGCGCCCGCCCGCCCGCCAGCGAGCGCGGGCGGCGGAGGCGGCGGTGGCGGGGGACACAAGCGGCGGCGGGCAGAGAAGCTGCCGTGGGTGAAGGCGGTGGTGGCGGTGAAGGTGGTGGTGGCGGTGAAGGTAGTGGTGGCGGTGAAGGTAGTGGTGGTTGTGTGGTTGTGGTGGTTGTGGCGGTGGTTGTTGTGGAGGTTGTGGTGGTTGTGGTTGTGCTAGTGGTGGCTATGGTGGTAGTGGTTGTGATAGTGGTGGCTGTGGTGGTTTGTTGGATGTGGTGTGGTGTAGGTTGAGGTGATGGTGGTGGTGGTGGTGGTAGCAACGGCAGCAGAGCGGGGTAGCGGCGGGAATGGCGGATTGTGGTGGTTGTGGTGGTTGTGATTGTGGTTGTGGTAGAGGTGGTTGTGATTGTGGTTGTGGTGGTTGGGGTGGTGGTTTGTTGGAGGTGTTTGTAGTGGTGGTTTGTTGGAGGTGTTTGTGGTGGTGGCTTATTGGAGGTGGTTGTGGTGGTAGTTGTAGTTCTGGTGGTAGTGGGGGTTGTGGTAGGGTAGCTGTGATAGTGGTGGCTGTGGTGGTTTGTTGGAGGTGGTTGTGGTGTAGGTTGTGGTGATGGTGGTGGTGGCAACGGCGGCAGAGCGCGATGGCACCGGGAATGGCGGCGGAGACTCTAGTGGCGACGAGCACAGTCGACAGCAACGGCTGTGGGAGGTGGCGGCGATGGCGGCGGCAGAGCAGGGGAGGGGGTGGACGGAGGGACGGGAGTCGAACCTCGGCGCTTCCATATACAGATCCCTCGTTCGGCGCGGGCGGACGCTGGCTGAGCCTCTGCTGTTGAGTTGAAAGCGCGCGCTGAGCCGGGGTCGTAAAATGAACGCCATCAGAAATACATCTTATGCGGCAGCCTTCGCGGCCTCGCTTGCAGCCTTCTTCGCGCATTGCATCCCCTCATCTCGTCTCCCCACCACCAGATGGCCCATCTGTCAAGTTCACTCTGTCAGTCGACCCATGACCCCTTTCTGGCTCTCTTGCACCTTGAGTGTGAATGATCTTTCTTCAATTTCTGCGGTAGAGCGTTGCAACTCGTATCTCGAAAATTCTATATTTATTTACCTCTTTATAATCCTTGATTGATGTTGTCTTCTTATTGAAACCACACAAAATTGTATCTCGGTACAGATAGAGATCCACTTTTTATTGAATCCATAAAAATATGTATTTCTGCTTTAATGATTCAATACCGTTTTCATATTAGTTCATAGACCAATAATAATTTAGCTAATTTATTCTGACAAAGAATAAGTTATATATTTTTCATTTTTTTTTAATACGTAAATGTTCAGTAATTTTTATTGCTTTTTTTACTACAATATACTTTTAGTTTGCTTTTCACGTCCTTACATCTTTTTCAATTCTTTTTTTTTTAAACTTAATGCTTTCATTTTGCCCCAAACAAAATTAGAAGTAGATTCTCAGCTGATTTTTCATTTTCGGTCTCATTATATCTCCTTTTTTGAATTTTATTATTTTCATTTGGCAAAAAAAAACATTTTCTCTGATTATTTTCATAATTTATTCCATCATTTCAATTTTATTGCTAAAATATTTTTGTTATATCATTTTCTTTTTTTACATAAGTCAGACGCTGATCCACGGGGAGGGAAATAAGGAAAATTTCACCATCCTTTAAAAAATTTCAGTAACTATAAATTTTAACTTGTCAGGAAACTTTCAAGCAAAAATATTTTCGGATAGTCATTAAAAAGTATAAAATCGTATTTCAGCACGAGCAGAGTGTGTCTTGGGACAATTTACAAAATATGTAATACGACACATTCGATCAAAACATTTTGAATTTCCCGTCCCAAAATTCGTCTCTGCATCCGCCTAGGCACAAGTCCTCCATCCTCTCTTCGAACGTGTATTCCATATTAGTGCTCTCTTGGAGTCTTCCGCCGTCGCCCCCAGATCCTCCTCCGCCAGCGCGTCCTTCCTTATTCATGCGGCGCGGGGTGGACGGGGCCAGCGCGGAGTGGGGCTCGGCGCGGTGTGTGTGTGCGTGTGTGTGTGTGTGTGGAAAGGGGGCGCGCAAATAAACGCGACGCGGGATTGCCGCTGACGAACGAGCCGCCGTCGATATCCGCTCCCTCTCACCCGCCCCCTCTCCGTTCGCCCCCGCGCCGCAACCGCTGCCGCCCGCGCTGCCTCCGCGCCCCCGCCCCCGCCCCCGCGTCATTGGAGTCGGCGCTCGATGCCTCCCCTCTCCCTCTCCCTCTCCCGCTCCGCGCTGCGCCGATGTCCTCGGTGCGCCCGCTTCGCTTCTGCGTGCATCCTGCTTGCGGCCTCCGAGTGGATCTGCTTTCTCTGCCTTAGTCTTCGACGCCGCTTCACATCTGTGTTCATTCTTCTCACCCTTCCACGTGGTTGCGTTTTATCCTGCCTTAACTCTCGTTTTTTTGATTTGATTCTACGTGCATCGTGCTTCTAGCCTTCGAGTGGATCTGCTCTTTCGCTCTCTTAGTCTTTGACGCCGTTTCATATCAGCGTTCATTCTTCTTACCCTCCCACGTGGTTGCGTTTTATCCTGCTTTATCTCCTCGTTTTTGTTCTCGTGATGCTTCTGCGTGCATCCTGCTTGCAGCCTCCGAGTGGATCTGCTCTTTCTCTCTCTTAGTCTTAGACGCCGCTTCATATCAGCGTTCATTTTTCTTACCCTCCCACGTGCTTGCGTTTTATCCTGCCTTAACTCTCAGTTTTGTTTTCGATTTGCTTCTACGTGCATCCTGTTTGCAGCCTCCGAGTGGATCTGCTCTTTCTCTCTCTTAGTCTTAACGCCGCTTCATATCAGCGTTCATTCTTCTTACCCTCCCACGTGGTTGCGTTTTATCCTGCTTTATCTCCTCGTTTTTGTTCTCGCGATGCTTCTGCGTGCATCCTGCTTGCAGCCTCCGAGTGGATCTGCTCTTTCTCTCTTAGTCTTAACGCCGCTTCATATCAGCGTTCATTCTTCTTACCCTCCCACGTGCTTGCGTTTTATCCTGCTTTATCTCCTCGTTTTTGTTCTCGTGATGCTTCTGCGTGCATCCTGCTTGCAGCCTCCGAGTGGATCTGCTCTTTCTCTCTCTTAGTCTTAGACGCCGCTTCATATCAGCGTTCATTCTTCTTACCCTCCCACGTGGTTGCGTTTTATCCTGCCTTAACTCTCGGTTTTGTTTTCGATTTGCTTCTACGTGCAT
Organism: Gryllus longicercus; assembly: GCA_038098605.1. Lineage (NCBI taxonomy): Eukaryota > Metazoa > Arthropoda > Insecta > Orthoptera > Gryllidae > Gryllus > Gryllus longicercus. The sequence goes on along the minus strand of JAZDUA010000913.1, from coordinate 372,137 downwards.
CCTGTTTGCAGCCTCCGAGTGGATCTGCTCTTTCTCTCTCTTAGTCTTAACGCCGCTTCATATCAGCGTTCATTCTTCTTACCCTCCCACGTGGTTGCGTTTTATCATGCCTTAACTCTCGGTTTTGTTTTCGATTTGCTTCTGCGTGCATCCTGCTTGCAGCTTCCGAGTGGATCTGCTCTTTCTCTCTCTTAGTCTTAACGCCGCTTCATATCAGCGTTCATTCTTCTTACCCTCCCACGTGGTTGCGTTTTATCATGCCTTAACTCCTGGTTTTGTTCTCGAGTTCCTCCTGCATTCATCCTGCTTTCAGCCCCCGTACGGCTGCGCTTTGATTCTGCCTTACTCTTCGTGTCCGCTTTGCATCTGCGTTCATCTTGCTTTCCCTTCTCCTCAATGCAAGGCGGCGCCTTTTTCCTGTCTTACTTCCTGGTTCTCGTTTTGTTTGTGCGTTCATCTTGCTTCCAACCCCCAATTATATGTACCTTTCCTCTGCCTTGTCTTAATTCTCGCTTTGCATCTGTGTTCATTCCGATTACATCCTCACATTCCTGCGCCTTTCTCCTGCCTTATCGTCTGGTCGTTGTTGTCGTTTTGTTTCTGCGTTCATGCTGCTCGCACCTCTCTTCTTGTGTGACTTGATTTCATCCTATTTTACCTCCTGGTCTTCGACCACGCTTCGCTATTACGTTCATTCCGCTTACATCCTCGCAAAGCGTTACCTATTTCCTGACTCAGCCTTCTTCCCCGCTTTGCTTCTGGCTTCAGTCTCCTTTCGTCCCCATATGGCTGCGAGCATAATCTGTCCATAACCCTGAGTCCATAATCCTGTTGTGCTTCTGAATTGATCTTGCTTACTCCCCCGCATGGCTGAGTATTTCTATCGCTTTAGCCTACCCCACAGCTTTCTTTTTCCTTGTATCTGTGTAACCCCCCCCCCCGTCGCTCTCGTTTCTGTCTTCATCATTTCCTTGTTGACCTCCCCGCTTTTCGCAGAATTCTCCGCGACGCATTGTGCCCGTACGTGATCGCTTCCATTTTGTTTTTTGCGTCGCTTTTATTTCCAATTCTGTTTCTTTCGTGGCGAGGAATTTGGCTTCAACTTTTATTTTGAGCTGCCATCTTCATTCCCACACCCGTTCAATTCCTTCCTAGCTCTCATCGTCACTTCTCAACCAAACCCACTGCCTTGTGTCGACTCCTCATACAGCGTTTTTGTTTTGTGTTACTTTTGCCACATTCAACTCGACTTCTCAGCCTTCTGTCATTTCGATCGACTGCATTAGGTAGCTGTGAGTATCAATTGATGTCACTGCAGTGTCTCTGGGATGTTCTAGGTTCATGTCCCGACGGTGGCAGGATTTTTGACACCAGCTACATAACTTCGTTGAATTCATTCACTGTCTGGATGAGAATTCTAAAGGTCAGCTGCTCTGATAGAAAGTTTTCTGTGGTTACCCCAGTTCTCTTCGTTCTTCTGTTGACTATATTTCTCCCTTTCGCTCTGCCTTTCTCCCCACCTTCGCCCGCGTCTTCCTCGTTGTTTCTATGTCGACCCTTCGCGCGTCGGTATAATTACTATCCCGGTGATGTGCGACGCGGTAGGACAAGTTCGCTAATTCTCGTCTCCTCCCCCTGACCCCAAAGCGCACTTCGGGTCCACCATCGCGTCCACCGCTCGTCTTTGGGACACATCTCCATTGCGGTCAACTTTCACTAAGGCCTTTTACAATTTTCTCAAATAGGTTCAGCATGATTGCATCCCTTTCGATTTTTCTCTTGAGTACAAGGAAAAGCTCGCCCAGGTATAATTGCTTCCAAAATTGTCCTTCGCTTTCATATTTGAAGAGCATAAAAGAGAAGAGCAAGAGCTGCTTTTAACGTTCTTTATTTTGTATTACTTCTGTATTGTATTGATCAGATAAAGTGAAGAAAGGGTTTTTTGAAGCGAAAGTATTGAAAATCCTTAATTTTTGAATATTGGATTAATGGTGGGAGTGCTGCTACAAGGAGGACGGAAAAGGGTACTTGGTCTTTCATTAAAATATGCAGAATTTAAATAATTATATTTTAGGTAGATGACGTACACATTTCTAAAGATTGCCATATCCACATGTGTTCTATATTTTCCCTCACCTGGGTGCGATATCATTTTCTTGCATGACTCATGAATGGAAAATTAACTAAAATTGTTTTCTCTTTCCCCGTCACAAAACACCAGCCGGGATGCAAAAGATCTACGCCTTCCCAGGTCGCCAAAACGGAAAGGGGATTATCTGGGAAGCGGGCGTAAAGGGAACCTGACTTCGGGATGCAGTCGGGCGATTCCCCGTCTCTCCTCTTCCTTTTGCCCCTTCCGTGTCTCGTTCGCCGCCTCAAGAGTCGCGGGCGTAGCTCGAGCAGAAGATATTCACAGCCACCCAGCGTCATATGAGTACTCTTCGTTCCAACTTTTGCCGTTGCGTACACTGAAGTTTTTATTTGGACCTCATGAGAGTTGCGGAGCATTTTGCCTGCCATCTGCTTCTCCACACTTTCAATGAGGCTTTACTTTGCTCTTCTGAATTCAGCGAAAAGTCAATTTAATGGATTTATGAAGAAAATGTAATCGCATAGCACTCAACTTGGAACCACGATATTTGGATGAAATGTAAACTTTTCGTGTATTCACAAAAGAGGAAGGTTCTTTTTAGTTTCTGGTCTTTGTACTCTTTTGCGTTTCTTGTCATAATGATAATTATTCTTAGCATGGGAGTGTATGAGTTTTATAGGGTATCTCAGATTAAAGGTCTTGCGGGATACCTAACAATCAAGTGTAAAAGTAATGGTTATGAAACGAGTCATCTCATGTTAATTAGGAAAGAGTGATCATATTCAATTCCCAAGAAATTTGTGATATTTATTCCGAGGCAGCAGTACACAACCAATAAAAAATTTACTGATCTGACGGTCGGATATTTACTCCTATCATTGGAAGTCTTCTGATAACTTACTTCGTATGTAAATTTATTAGGTATTTGCTTGAACTATAGAACATTATTTTGATATCGATATTGTGTTTGTAAAATCTATCGAATTCACAAGTCAGGTAAAGAGACCTAATAATATCAATGACAATAACGTGCAATGTTGTCTGGTCTGTAACGCCGCACTAAGATATTCTTCCGTTTCTGGCGTTTTCACCCGCAAACCATTTCCTGAGCATCGACTATTTTCCGTTGCTCTCCCTTTCATTTTCCTGCTTTCAAGTTTTAACCAGACGTCGATCGGGTCGTTGACCCGCGGATGGCAGATGGTGAAGACGTGCCTATTTCCTCTAGCAGACGTCTCCGCCCCCCCCTCATCACCCTTGCGCGTCGTGCCGTCCGTTTCGCTTCCGTTGCCTTCCGTCGCCCACACCCACGTCTCTGCCCCCCTCCTCCTCCTCCCGCCGCATCGTAGCCCCCGCCGTTTCCGCAGTTGCCCCCTCATCGCGGCTATTACCGCCGCCGCCACGGCCGCCTTCGCCGTTTCCGTCGCCGTTTGCGCGTCCGCTTCCGCCGAAGCCGTGGATCCGAAGCCGCGGACTCGACGCCTCGCTCCGCCCACCCTCCAAGCGGCTTGGACTGAGCTTGGGCGATTCTACGAAACTCGACGCACTCCCTTTCCCAGGGATTGATGATCAAGCAGTCTTGGATTTTATATGCAATACGGTTTAGAGAAATAAACACACTGCCAGAAATTTAGTTTGTTAGCTCGCGTACATTAAGGAATGTTTGTAAATGATGAGCGTTGCAGAGTCATTAGCAATGAGCGATGAAATGTATGTACAGCACGCACGTAAAATCATGTTCCAAAGCGCCGACCATGGGTTGGCGTGTTATTTAAAGTGCGAAGTCAGTCAATCCGAGATCGCTCCTCTTGTTGTTTGCGTACAAATATACTATCACGAATAGACCGGAAATTACTGTTCTGCAGAGGTGTACCCAGGATTTTTCTCGGGCGGGGAGAGGAAGGAAGAAATGCTACTGGTAATAATAGTGTCCAGCAGACTTGGTGTTTTCTTATAAATAGTTTTTGCTTGATGCTGAATATGTATAAAAATGTACTTTAATTTGTTGACTTACTATTAATATTTATAATGTTGACAATTTATATAATGAACAACTTTTCTTTGTGTAGTAAATTAGCAAAAGCTCTAGTTTTGAATAGGTACTATTGGCTTCTGGGAAAACCAAAGCTCCATGAGTCAATCCTCTTCTGCAGTGCTGCAGTGCGTCATTGCCGTTTTCATTGCACATAACAGGAGTGTATCAAAGTTCCCTATATATATATATATATATATATATATATATATATATATATATATATATATATATATATAAATAACATTGTTATACAAGTAATAATTGTCATTAAAATAAAAATACAATAAAATAATTTCTTTTATATGAATTAATCCCAATGCATTATGCCTATTTTCCTTAGTAGCTTCTTGATCTGTAATTTTCAAGAAAATCATTAATGAATTTTCCCTAATAGGATTTATATTTGCGAACTTGTATGTATGTATTTTCCCGCGACAACGCGTGAACGGGCTCAGGCGACCGGCGACGGTCTGCCTCGCGGCCATGGGTTAAAGAGGTACGTGTGGTTAGCGCGTAGACATCCCCACGCCGTATTATGATCGTCACAACCTGGGAAGGGAATTTATTCATCGACACACAGCAACATATACTGGGAAATTGCAACAAAAATGTACACTATAGCCTAGGCTTGACCGGGAATCGAACCCGGGGCCGCGAAGGCGAGCACGCTGACCAAGAGCTAGCCACGAGCATTTGAGAACTTAAGGGGCCGAAAATTTGCAACAATGTGTTTGAAAATGTCAGTTCATTTGTTAAGTCGCTTTTAAACTCATAACCTGTAAAATGTGAACGCAAATCCGTACAATATGTACAAGATTATAATAATGCAGGGTATACATTTCAATGTCGATGAAATCAGACCTGCAAACAAAACTATTACATGAAGACCCGTTTTCATAAAAAAGCAAAGGTTTATATGATCCCTATCAATGATTGTTACTTATTAAGAAATGTTTCTTTCTCCCCGTTTATTTTATCTCATTATTGCCTACTTTATTTTGCGCTTATAAAAGGCATATATCATTTTTGTGACGACGAGGCAAATGACGTGGAGATTGGTGGGAATGTCTCATCTTCGTTTTGAATTTCATTATTTATTTTTTATTACTTATTACTTATTTTTGTATTACTTATTTTTGAATTACTCATTACTTATTTTTGTATTTCAATATTTGTACTGCTCAAGAAAATCAATATTGTTGAAAGCTCTATGCGTTTAGAGTGTCTTCGTCTGAATCATGTGAACAGAAAGTAATTGGGAGTATAGATATCCCAAAGCAAAATAGTATGTGTAAAGAGTTGAAGTCAAGAGAACTGAGTGGCACTTTCCATAATTTTGTCTCATCTAGTTTATAGTATGAAATGCATGAAAGTTCCATATGTAGGTGAAAATGCAGAGCAGTTCTGGTTTAGAATTGTCCATATAGCTATGCACTACCGATAGAAAACGAACAGTGATGGAAACAATCAACTGACGTATCGTCGCTCGTATCCGAATATTGGTTTTTGTTAAGATGCGACGGTTTGAGCGCGGTCTGTGCACGGGCTAGGGGAAGGGCACTGAGGGTGAGTTGACTAGAGCGTTGAAGGAGCCTGGGCTTGGGCATGGTGAGAGCGTGGGCTTGACCGCAGAGGGGGCGAGGGCATCGACATGGAAGGAAGCGCTGAAGGTGCGTGTGGTTGAATGCGTACTGTAGGTGCTACTTAGTGGAGTCGGCGCGGGGTGAGCGTGGGCTTGGGTGTAGACGGTGCGCGAGGTGCGTGGGTTTGAGCGCGGGCGGCATGCACATGGCACACGGCGCGTGGGCACTGGGAGTTTGTGGGGTTGAACATAGAGGATGTGAGGGCACAGGAATACACGGCAAGTGGACGTGGGCACTGGGAGTTTGTGACGTTGGACGTAGAGGACGTGAGGGCACGGGAATAGAGGCGCGTGGACTTGGAACGAGGAGTGCTTGGGGTTGGATGTAGAGGATGTGAGGGCATGGGAATAGGCGGCGCGTGGACTCAGGCCTGGGGAGTGCATGGGCTTGGGCGTAGAGGCTGTAAGGACACGGAAATAGACCGGGACACTAGAGGACGGAGAGGCTGTGAGGGAATGGATATATGCGGCGAGAGGACTTGGGAACGGGGAATGCTGGGGCGTTGGACGTAGAGCGTAGGCCGTAGACTGAGGGTGGACTTCGGCGTGAACAGTGCGTGAACTTGGGCATGGGGAGTGCGTGGTCTTGGGCACGGGGTGCGTGAGGTTGGGCGCGGAGGGGCCTCTTGAGGCGGCGGGCGAGTGTACGTTCGTGCGTGTGAAAAGCGTGGGCGGCGCGCCCGTCCCTGTCGGGGTGTGTGGGGGTGGGGGCGGGGCTGTTGCATATATGGAGGCGGCTGCCCTCGCCGCCCGTTCCGCACGGCCGCGCGGCCGCCGGCGCGGAGAACGCCCGGGGCGTGATCGGACGCGGGAAGCCGGGGGAGATTGTAAAGGAAGGCGCGCCGAGGCCCGGGTGGGGAAAGCTGTGGACAGCTCGGTGATGAGAACGTTAGTGGCGCGATAGGGTGTGGACTCAGCGGAAGGATAAGGAAGACTGCTCTGGTATTGTGGTCAACGGGAGGCTCCTCAGAATGGTGGTTGTGTTTTGTGCGGATGGCACGAGGGCATGGGATGTGGTGGATAAGGAAAAGTGTTATATATCAGGAATTGTTGGGCTAAGAGATTCCAAGCAGGAAAGACGAGATAGGATATTGGGATGTATTCTTTAGAATAAGGGAACGAGAAAAAATGAGGAAGGTAGAACAAAAAGAGACAATGCTAGGAGAGGAGATAAGAGTTTGAATGATACAAAAGTAACGGGTGTATGTGTCAAGGGACTGGAATATGTGGCAGGGGACTGGGATATGTGGCAGGGGACTGGGATGTGTGACAGGGGACTGAAATATGTGGCAGGGGACTGTGAAATGTGGCAGGGGACTGTGAAATGTGGCAGGTGACTGGGATATGTGGCAGGGGATCGGGAGATGTGGCAGTAAACTGGGAAATGTGACAGGGGATTGGGAGATATGACTGGAGTCTGGGAGATGTGACAGGGGACTGGGAGATGCGATAGGGGTCTGAACTATGTGTCAGAGAACTGGGAGACCTAAGAGGGGAAGTGAGGATGTGTCAAGCGACGGGACGATGAGAGGAAGGTTGTGACGTTAGGGAGGGCAGCGCGAACGAGACGTAGAGTTGCGAAACAGAAGTGTGAAGCGACTGGAAAGCGAGCCGCGCTGGGCAGGGCGACAAAGGCACCGAAACCCATTTTCAGACGCGTGTTACCCGCTTGCGGCACGTAACGGAAGGGCGGCGGCGCTGCGCCGGCGGGCCGCGTTTGTGTGCGGCTTTACAAGCCCCATGAATAAGGGGCTCGGGAGGGCGGGCGCGGACAGGCGCGGGCCGTTTGGCCGGCCTCCGCGCTCGCTGCCCTCGCGGCCGGGGATTTCGCCTCTGCGAAGCGGCACACGCGCCTCCGATCCATCGCGGCGCGAGGGCGCGCCTGCCGGCGCGGGGGCGCGGAACGGGGCGCGACGGGACGGGACGGGACGGGAGGGGGAGGCAGCAACACGACGCACGCGGCGGCGCGTTTTGAAAGAATAATTGCGTAATTTATCACTCGCAATCCAGGAAATTATGGGCACCTGCGTGTATTCCAATAGCCGTCATTTATAATTTTTAGTCTCGCGACCGGAGGGGGGAAAAAAGCGAGCCAGCGCGGCTTATCGAAATCACGATGTGACGGAGGGGAGGGCGTGACGGGGTGGGCGTGGGGGATGGACGTGATGTCAAAGGGAGAGGAATGGCACTGCGATGTGTGGGGTGGAGGTGCTGGGTTCTCTCCGTCGGTTCGGTCGGCACAGGTGACGTGACGACAATGGATGTCAAAACAGTGAATGAATTAGAGTTTGTGATATTGGAGAGAAAAGAAATAAGAATTATTTTGAGGTAACCGTACTGGGACGTTTTGCAGCAAAGATGGGCTGAATTGACTGTAGAAAAAAGAAACGAAAATGATCGGAGCTTTTAAGAGTGAGCAACAGAGGCGGATATACCAGGAGAGAGGGGAGAAGGGGACAGTTTAGAATGCAAGTGAAGACGGCTCGGGTATAGCAGGATTTTCCGTGTTAGATCGAGTGGAAATGGAAAAGCGAGGCGAAGGGGGAAAAGACGAGAAATGTTTAGGAGAATTTGTGCCGGAAGAGAAAGGGGGAGTTGGAAATACTGAACCGATCAACAAGGAGCGCAATATACAACAAAATCGACAGTAGGCCTCGACTTGGAGGAAGCGCCACACTCCGCGAGCGTGAGTGGTGCGAGGGGCGTGACAGTGGGACCGAACCCAGGTCTTGGAAGACAAAAGTTGATTGACGTTTTCCGGCTCGTCAATTGCTGTGGTTATTAGTCCTGATAGTGTAGTGAATGCTTTATCTTGAGAGGTGGCCATATTTCTCCTCCCACTGGGTTATGAGCACCGGCGCTCACCTCCACGTGGGTTGGCTGAGGAATTTCCCTTCTGGATATCTCCTCCAGCGGGAAGCCGCACCAGTCCATACAAGCTCTAAGCTCACGACTGGCCTATCGACATGTGTGGGGGAGTATAGTGTGCATACGTGTGGGTGTGTAATGGGGAAAGAATAGGACGTCGAATATAGTTGTTGTTGTGTGTTATCGTTGGCATTTTTCATGAAATAATTATAGACGTTGTCATTGCCAACAATAGGCCACAACCTATTGTTGGCAAGGACAACGTCTATAATTATTTTAGGACGACGAAACTGAAGAGAAGACCACTCACAGTCCGTGATCCGCTAGTTAGAGTACTGATCCGGCATTCGTCTGGAATGTATCGGAGAAAACACATAAATCTACTGATGAGAACAGCTGGCTGTTAGGATTCTCCATCAGAGAGCGGCTCAATTCGACCTGTCTCTCTATCTAGCGTTAAAAATCTGCCACCATCGGAATTTGAATCCTAGAACCTCCCAGCCTGAGCCGCTGTAGAGACAGAGGCAATGCTAGCCTTGAGCTCAACTCAAAAAGTTTGAGATATTTCCTGTGATTTCCAAACGAGCATTTCAAGCAACAAACGGTATCATGCGTGCAATAAATGATAATGAAATAAATTAGTGAGACATGCACATATTGCTATATTTCTTTGTGTATTCAAATTCTCATTACTACTACTATACACAATTACTCATATTTACATTATAACTACGAATTCGTCCTTTGTCTATTGTGATTTATTTTCATGAAAAATGTATATATCCTTTAATGGATTTATAGTTTCTTTTGTCCTAAATAAACGAGGATAAAAACAACAGAACATGTATACATTGATAACACATCTAAAAATTACATTTTTTCTCGCACATCTGAAAATTAACAACTTCGTATGATTAATAATTTTGTTAATTATTCTCAATTTCCAAATATTTATTAATTTTACATTATTTAATCGCCGACGTCTTTTTATAAAAATATATTTTTATTATGGATTTCACATATTGAGTTTTAAGACATGAAAATACACGCAGGTGAAATAAACAGATGAATGAGTCAAACCACTCATTGCATTATTTGTGTCTGAGGTAACCTTTGACTGATTTTATTTGTCTCTGTGCACTCCTTTTCGGCATGTTTGGGACTAGTGTGCGGTGGCGGCGGCGTGGGCGACGGTGGATGCGACCGCGACGGCGGCGGCGGCGGCGCTGGCGACCGCAGAGCGGATCGGATCCGCTCTCGTTTTCCGCGTTATTGGGCCGCGAGGCAGTCGATGCGGGATTAGGCTGCGCAGGCGGTCCCTCCGCCCTCCGCCCTCGGCCCTCCGCCCTTCGCTCGCTCTCTTTGCGGCTTTTCGGCGCTCGCGCTCGCTGACGTCTGTCCGCGCCTTCACCTCAGACTTCGCGTCTGATTTGTCTTCATTTCCGGCAGCGTCTTCGCCACGGCCGCCTGTGATGTTGGCCGTTCCTGACTTTTATCATTATTGCGCCGTAAGGTTTCTCCCTCGTCGATGGATTTTTCTATATCATATTTATCACGTTTATTGGGTTCCTTTCCGCGTTTTTTGGACCTTTGCTCGTTGCGCCGTCCTTTTCAAATCAATAACTTTTTCGACTCGTTTTTTTTGGGACGTTTCCAGCGCCCGTCACAGGCCACTGGGTGCGTCGCGTCTTTCTTCGTCTTCAGCCGAACCTGCTTCCCGCCTCGGCCCCTCGTCGGTTGGCCTGCGACGAGGACCGGGTCCGGGATGAACGCGAGGTTCCGCTGCCCAGCCATCGATGCGCCGGGGGTGATGAACTCCGCACGTTGCCCTCTGTGCTGTGGGCCGCCCTTGCTCCGCCCTTTGGCCCTCGAACCTCCTGCCTCCTTCAGCCGACCGTGATCTCGCGCTTAATCCTACGTGCTTGCTCTCTGCGCGCTCTCGGCTGCTGTTCATGGAGATTTGGCTGGCCTGCCTCCGGCGAGCTGTCATCCAGCTCGTGTCATTCTGGCCGTAGCTACTTCACTCGGTTTCGTCGTTCCCCGAACAATGTTTGACTTAGCTCTAACGTGATTCAACGTCTGCCCTGTTCCATCCCTCTCTGCTCCATTTTACATCCTTTTTCATGTTTTACGCCGCTTTTCACAGGTTTTCTCCTACCACTTACCCTAGCCTAAACCTTTCTTCTTTTGGCTTTCAGCTCTCAACATGTCCTCTCCACTTCATCTTTATCTCTTTTACACAGCTTCTTCGTTTTTAGGCTGCTCCGCCCCTTATTCCACATTTCTTTTTGCCTAGATCTTTCCAGCACCATTCTATTTTATCATTCTCGGCATCGTTCTTACTCTCAGCTTTTGCAACTTTCCTTGCCTCTCTGCTATTTTTGATCCACAAAAAACTGCTTGAGCCATTACACAGTTCCCTTTCACACTATTTCTGCACTTTCTATCCTCTTTAGGTTGCCTTTACTCGCCTCTCTCTCAGCAGGGACCTCTCAGCTTTCCGTATTTGGAGTTTCTATTGTGCCTTTTACGTCTAAAGGACTTCATGTGGTTTGCTCGTTCTATTCAGAGCTTCTGGTTTCCTCCCTTTAGTGTTTTTTTAGCTGCTCGTCTGCTCACGTAAATCTGACCCTTCGAGGTTCTTATGTTTCCGCCAGCAGCTGGAGGGTTCAGTAAGTTACTCAAAATCGACGCGGGGGCGAGTTTGCGTATTATATTAATTGCATACGCACATTACGCACTTGTCTACTTGTGTTTTGTAGTAAGAATTTTTGTCCCTTTCTTCCACCGTGTGATGAAAGGAATACTTCGAACGCATTTTCACTTCTTTTACGAATTTAATATTTTTGCTGTCTCCATTTTCACTGCTGTATTCTACGTTGAAGGGCTATGACAGGCCTCGAAGAAACTTCTCGTATTGATTCTTCTTAAATGCTTTGCTTGAGAATGTTTGAAAATATTGTTATATATTTTAAACATTTAAGAAGCTAAGAACACCAGTTTCTATATTAATAGCTTATTCCTCTTCTCTCGATTTTAATATTATTTATCTATTTTTCCTTTTTATGTATATCTTGAATATTTATATTTTAAAACCCAAAAAATGCACAAGAGTTCCTATTTTGTGGATTAAGTTGCACGACAAGCACATTGTGACGATCAAACACAACAATACACACCAAAAAATGCGTTGTTGAGGAACTTGCTCTGTCTGCGCGATTTGGCAACTGGAGCAGCCGTGCACATGCGCCTGTTGCTGGCGCCGCCTCTCAATCCGCCTGCGGCTCGCCCCCCCCCCGTCCCGCTCGCCGGGGGCGTCCCGCGCAGGGCGGCTTTGTTGCTTCTCGCCGGCGCGTCGGGCCGCACGCGCCTCTTGCAAACTTGCGGCCTCAGCTGGCGGCGGCAGCGGAAGCGGCTGCCTCCGTCGCTCGTAGCTCGTCGGCTCGTCGGCCGCGCCCCCAAACCCGACACCCGACACCCACCCACCCACGCGCGGCGCGGCGCGGCGGGCGCACTCCGCCCGTCCGATCCATACGCGCTCGGCGCGGCGTGGGGTTGAGGCGGGCGGGGGGGGGCGTGGCAGGTGCGGGTGCGGGCGACGTGCGTGGGTTCGGAGGAAGGGGCGTGCGTGGGGGCGGCCGCAGGCGGCGAGTGCAAACGGTGGGCGAGGGGGCGGGCGAGGGGCCGGGCGTGGGGGCGGGCTTGGGGGCGGGTGAGGGGGGGCGCGAGGGCCGGCGAGGGGGCGGGGGCGGGCGAAGGGGCCGGCGTGGGGGCGGGCGAGGGGGCGGGCGAGGGGGCGGGCGGGGGAGTGGGCGGGGGGCGGGCGCGGGGGCGGGCGCCGTGGCGGGCGCCGTGGCGGGCGCGGGGGCGAGCGCAGGCGGTGGGCACGGGCGCGGGTGCGGGAGACGGCGCTGGGCGGGCGCTGGGACTGGCAGCGCCGGCGGTTCCGGGCGGCTCGGCCGGCTCGGCTCGGGTCTGCCGCTGAGCGCGCCGGCCGGGGCTGCCGGGGAGCGGCCCGCGCCCCTGGGGGCTGTGGAGCTCAGCGGCGGAGGGGGAGAGATCGCGAGGCGAGAAGGAAGTGGGGAGCGCGAGGGAGGACTGTGGGGAGGGTTTGGGGCAGGTGGCTGGAGAGTGGAAGAGAAAGAGAAGGATGTCGGTTGAAGGCGCATTAGTTTTTTAGGAGAAGGAGTCGGTGGCGATGCAGTTGTTGTGTGCAACGCATTGAAAGAGTAAAACTTATCGAAGCGTTCTGAGCAATGGCAAATGCTGCATGTGTCGGGACGGCGTGGGTGGCGGACGTAGTGGTGACACAGGGAGTTGAAGAGAGGAAGCACCATTGACGAGGGAATAGTGGCAGTGGATGGTGAAGCGAGTGAGAAGTGGTGAGCATGATGGAAAAACTTGGATAGGAGGTGTCGGTGATTGTTCGCTGGAAGACATAGAGGAGACAGAAGAAAAAAGTTGATCATACAGTGTATTACGTTTGGAAGACAAGGAGGAGGGGAAGATGGCGTTGATGACGGGATGAGCCACAAATTTGAAGTGCAAAACTATCGGAAGCATCTGCAGCAAATGGAATTTAGAGACCTCTGCTGAGGGCGGCTCTGGTGGAGGATTGGAAGCGGGGGAGGAAGAAGGGTGGCAGACGGAGGGGAGGAAATGGGAAGTGGGTGGAGGGGCAAGAGAGAAATCGTGGAGGCGATGGGAAAACTGGAGTGATGGATTAGGATAGGAATGCGGAGGTGTCGGTGGTGGTAGGGTGGAAGAGGAAGACAAGAATGATGACGGTCATTTTATTATGTTTAGAGGAGGAACGTGCGTTGGCAATGCAGATGAGATGAATGACGATTCGTAAGAAGAAAACGGTGAATGGGAGGCGCAGGCCTGGCGGCGGCGGGGGGGGGTAGCGGTGGAGACGGAAGCGGGAAGAAGCGTATGCGAGAAGGGAAACGGTGGCGAGGGAAGCGAGCGGCCGTTGAGGGGGAGATGGTGAAGATGAGAAGGTGGAGAGGATCAAAGCTGAGCAGTATACAACAGAATGGGCAACTCCAGGTAGAACAATAACCATTGAGACTGGGATCAATACACAAAGGAAGCAGGATGTTATCGGATCTGCTGCCTTTGGAGGGTAAAACCTGCAAGTGGAATGGGAAGTGGTTTACTTATATTACCTTTCTTAGAGCTTCTGCTTCATTACATTGTACTGTAGTGGATATTTAATTAGGTTTATCTTATTACAGAAAATGATTGAACACTGCTCATACATCAGGTGGTAAATTATAGAAGAAAACATACGGGAAACTAATTATCGGAACTGTGAAACGGCTATAAGCAATCATACATATTTTGTGTTCGTTTTATTTATTCCAGACAAACAGAAGATACAACAATGACATACTCGAATGAAGAGTTATGCGTGTTTGAGCTTAAAGGCAAATACATCATTATGGAGTACATTATTATAAGTATACAGAATTCTCGAGAAATATGAAGTAAAGAACTTTCAAATAGTAGAGAGGAAGAGAAAATGCTCTGAAGGGAATAAGTTCAAACTGCTATTTAATGAGTGAACTTGTCTGTAATTAGATTGAACGTGGCTCGTTGTGTTTCCCGAGCACTAAAACCACGAACTGAGAACTTCTCTAGATCTAGAATTCTCTTTTAGGCGATGCTTATTAATTGCCCTAGATGGAAGGGGGCGAGACCTTGTGAAACGAATTAGGGAGGCGAACTCTAGTGAAATTCGAATCAAGTATCCTTCTCTGCGAGCATCTGTTGGGCGATTTGATGACTGAAGTTTATTGCGTAATGCTGCGTGTTTTGTACTTTACTGCTAATGAACCAATAACACATTTTAAAAGTAACGTTGGAGTTATTAACAAACAACATGTCTTACTTAATACATTTTGGGTATTACATGTTAAATAAGGGTATTGGCGAAATGGTCGGAAACGAATGCAAAGGGAGAATGTCGACAAAATTTGTCGGTATTATAAAAAAGTCTAGAATAGGAAGCAGGCAAGAATACTTGCACGTTGAACGTCGTAAACGTGTGGAGACAGAACGTGGGGTCGGAGGTTGCCACCAGGGAATGAGGAGGGGCGAGAAGGACCAAGTTGAGAGGACAGCGTCAAGGACTCTTGGGACAGCGAGAGCCCCCCTGCAGGCAGGTGGAAATCACGGCGAGGGGAGCAGATCCTGCTCAGCTGCGTTCATAAGTCTCTCCCTGGCTGACAGCGTGGATTTGGGCCCCTCCAGTGCGCATGAATTGCACAGGTAATCGTAAAGTTGCCTCAAAGGATGGTTTAAAATTTGTGAATCCCTGGTGAGTCATCCTGATCGAATTTAAGATCGCATGGGTAATGATCTGCATGGAGAAATGGGTTATCAGCGATTTTGGACTGAAAAACTCGTTAAGTTCGGTACGACTTACAGTTTTTGCTCAACGTGTTTCTTGTGTGAAGATCGTATGGGGTAAATTATAACCGCGGTGTATTTTAGAGGCATGAAAAAGAATAACAAGTTTAGTACAACATAAAATTCACTTTCAGTTTTTCTTCTGGTAGATGCAAGACTGTACTCAAGGGAGAAAAGATTACATAGTTTGAAATATATACTTTTTATTGGAAATTGAAAAAATATATTGTGAGGAACAAATTTTTTAACCATAGACACAATGAAAAATTCTAGTCGAGAATGAACAAAAGTTTATTGCAATAAAAAGTATAAAAATCTGGTTTAATAGTTGTCAGGAAGGTGTCTATCTAAACTTGTACTTGTAGTCAATAATACGGGTTTTTCTATTCTATATAGATATGTGTAATAAATCGCTCAGCATTTGAATCAAGTTCCTCGAACGTTAATTTTCTTTACAAAGAATGAGCAGGATTAGGAGAATTCTATTTATGTAGATACTGAAACATCAGACAAGAGGGTTTATGGAATCTCGGAATCTCATCTTTTCCTCTTCAACCTTCTCTTCTCTCTTTCTCTCTCATTTCCATTACATTTCATGTTTCACAGAATCGAAACGCCATCTCTGACCTTCTCTCTCTTTCTCTATTCGTCTCTCCGCTCTCCCCCCTCTCTCTCTCTCTCATCGCGAGCGTACACGCAAGCGATTTCTCCATCTGCCCTAATTGTAATGCAGTAACCCTCCTCTGTTTCAATTAACCCGCTAGTTTGTAAACACGCCGGAAGTAGCAGTGGCGCTGCATCCAATTCCCCGCCGCAGATAGAATTTTTCCGCGTTTGAAAGAGAGAAAGAGAGAGAGAGAGAGTGAGAGTGAGGGAGAGAGAGCGAGATGCAGAGAAAGCGATCCGCGCAGAGCTCGTGTATAGAGCGTTCGGGCAACGTCCTGGAGGAGGCCGTTGTGCGGGCGAGCGGATTGGAAACGAAGCGCCTCTGGACTCGCCACAAAGAAGCGGCGCGGCGCTGCACCCGCCGCCGCCGCCGCCGCCCGCGCGCCGTGCCGTGCCGTGCCGTGCCGTGCCGCGCTGGGCTGGGCTGGGCTGGGCTGCGCTGCCCGGAGGCGACCAAAGCGCCACCGAGGAAATTGCGGCCGCCGCGACTGGCCTGCGGCCCGAGCGGGCTGCGGGGTGGAATGACGAGAAAGCGGGGTAGGTGGGAGCGGGGAGCGGGGAACGGGGCGTGAGACGTGATGGGGGGTGACTGGACTGACGGTGGAAGGGGGAAGAGTAGGCGGCAGTAGGACTGGAAGGGGAAGTCGTGGCGGCTTGATTGATTGATTGATTATTTCGTGTTTCCAGACGCGTCACGTTCCGTAAGTGTAGTAAGTGTTTTCATCACTGGAGGTAGCGGTGTTTTGCCCCTGCTGGATGTGACAAAAGGCGCCGAACTACACTTTAGCTTGAATGGGGTTTTCCCCTTTGTATCTGCAGCAGAGCACTCCCTCTAGCTGGGAGAAGCTCTAAACTCCTGACTGGTTCTCCGAGTGAGTGGTAGTGTAGTGGATATACGTGGGTCAGTAAAGGGTGGGGATAGGTCAAGGAAGAGGAAGGAATGATCGCGCGCGGTCCATAGCTCGTTTGTTAGGGTACAGCTCCGGCATTCGCCTTGTGTTGATTGGAGAAACCCCGGAAAACTATTGATCGGAGCAGCTGGCTGCTAGAATTCTCCTCCAGACTGCGGTTGAGTACGACCTAGCTATAGAACTTGTAAAAAAAACGCCACAGGTCCTGAGGCATTTCAGCTGCCAGTGGGGTGAGGGATACGAGTACGGATACGGAAAGGGGATGGGGCAGTGAAGATAGAGTGTGTGAAAACAGAATTTTACGTCCCGGATTGCACCCCAAATTATTTATTATTTTTGTTAGAAATAATTGTATATTTATTGTATAATTTTATAATAATTCTGGAGGTACCGGAACACCGTTCCGTCACGTTCCGCGAATCAAGTACCGTTCCGTCACGTTCGAAATCAAGCGCTGAGTCGAAATCAAGTCTGAATTTACCAATTCAAAACTAGGACATTATCCTGCAAGCGGCGGCAAGCCCAGGCATAGGCACAAGTCCATGAGCGTTGCACCAATCTGTGTCTATGTCACTTACATTACGCTAATATTAATTTAACATAATTAATTACATGTCATTTATTAAAACAAACAAAAATATATTTATTTTCATTTTCATTTAAAAGTCTACTAAAAATACTATTACTATTAAATAACAACAGAATATTTGCGTAGCAATATTCATAATTAATCAGTTATGTTAAGGAACTGTAGTTTTAACATAATGATGTAACATTATATGAAATCAAAACAAATATTGTGTGTATACATAGATTAAAAGAAAATAATTATTAAGTATGATCAAACATTCCACATTTACGATCAGCAAATCTGTTCACTGATTTTACTGGCAAAGAGAGATGCTCAGACGAAACATGGTTACATGTAACATGCTTACGTCTGGTGGTCACCGGTTGCTTGTAACAAAACAATTCCAATTTCACGGTTTATATCTTCTTTACTAATATTAACATTGGGCATCTGAGTTGAAATTGTTTTTGGGCCATCTTTTCTAACTCTGTATATGATCTTTCCACGGAAATTGAGTTAGGAAGAGCACTTTAAACTGTGTGAATGCTCTGTCTCTGCTGCATCTCGAAGCGCATTCTTTTTTTAACGTTGGAACTCACGAGGTGCAATGCCGTTCCCTCCTCCCTACACACAAACAAACCGGAGAATGAACTAGAAGAGAGAGATGGTAGAGGAGAGAGAGAATAGTAGGTGGAAGTGAGATTGAAATATGTGGCGGTGGGGGTGGAAAGAGAGATGGTGGTAAAAGAGGAAGGTATGCAGTAAAAAGAAACTGGAGAAATACCCGACGAAATGGAAGAGGAAAAGGTGACAGACGTTGGAAAGGAAGTGAAGGCCAAAGTAATTCCGATAGTAATGTTGATGGATGTGAGCATAGTTGCAAGTCTAGAAATGTCGTATGCGAAGTAGTATATGAAGTTGGTTAAGGAGGGGGATCTGGGGCTTGGTCTAGAAGAAGAAACAACACCTGAGGAAGACGAGGAGAGGCAAACATGGTGGTTGAAGAAAAGAGAAAAGGAGAAAATGGAAGTTAAGGAATGAAGAGAGAATGCAAAAAAACGCAATGGAGGTGAATTAGCGGATGGAAATGGGATTGTTGGGCAATGAAATTAGGGTTGGCGTAGGAGCGGAGAGGGATGATGCTTCATGGCTGTTAGGGACGCAAGGGTAATGGTAGGGACGGTGGTGGAGGGGGAAGAGGAGGCGGGGAGATTGCGAAGGAAATTGCATGGAGAGGTGGTGGAGGTTGCTGCTAGAGAGGGCCAATGGCAGGGCTCTTACTGAGGATGGAAGGGTAGTAAGAGGAGAGCCCCATCTCAGGCGGCGGCGGCGGCGGAGGCTGAGTAAGGAAGTCTGGAAGGTAGAGCAAGGTGGAGAACATCTAATTGACTTAATGATAACAAGTATCTGAGCTCAACAAATAACTATTAGATTAATATTTTTTGCGGGACTCATACTGGATGTAAGTTTTGTTGATAGTTACTAGAAAGTACCAGTCCGTATTCTTCGAAAGTAAGTAATCTAAGCATCACAATTTTAAGCGAGTCCTTCTTTGGTAGTGATTACATTGTAAAATGAATGGAGACGTCTCCTTTTCTTAATCTTACAAGGGACTCTGTAGTTAGAGAATGTTTAAGGATTCATAAATGTTTTATAAACAGGACTAATGACATTGGTATCTCTAATGTACCTTAAGAGAAGCCACGAAGTACCGTCCTTATTCTAAGATAATTGAGATAAAGCATCGCCCCAAGCATTACAGAACAGAGGAAAACTACGTAATTGACGTTAGTGGACGAGTGGGCAAACATACAGCCCATACCGCGCTAGACAGTGGGCTTTTGGGAATTTGGTGCAGAGGGGAGGGGGAGCCGGTCCCTTCGGCCGCGCCTGCTAAGCGCCCGGTGGGCGGGGTGGGGCCGAGCAGGGACTGGACGGGGTGGGGCGGGGCGGGGCGGGGTGGAGCGGGATGGAACGGGGCGGAGTGGGGTGGAGTGGAGCGGAGCGGGGCGGAGTGGGGCGGAGCGGGGCGGGGCGGAGCAAGATGGAGCGGGTAGGGACCGGACGGGGCAGAGCGGGACGGGAGGGGACGGGACGGAACGGGACGGGGCATGGCATGGTGGAGCGGGACGGGTCGGAGAGGGACGGGGGGGACGGGACGCGACGAGACGGTACGGGGCGGGACGTGACGGGACGGAGCGAAGCGGGTCGGGTTGGGTGGAGCGGAGCAAGGCGGGGCGGTGCGGGGAGGAGCGGGGCGGGGCGAAGCGGGGTGGGGCAGAGCGGGACGGGAGGGGCGGGGTGGGGCGCAGCGGGGCGGAGTAAGTTGGGGGTGGAGGTACAGGGCGGGGCGGAGAGGCGCGGGGCGTAGCGGGGCGGGGCGGGGCGGGCCAGGCGCACGTGGCGGAGTGCCCAGTAGGCAGTTTACTTTCCCTTCCGCCGAGGCGGCGCGGCGCGGCGCGGAGGTCGTAGAGGCGACCCGGGCGGGGCTGCCCCCGCAGCAACGGATAGCAACAAATAGACGCGCGCACTTCGTCTGAATAATGTAGCGGCGTGCTTTATAATTCATAGCGCCGTAATGCGGGTTCGGGGGGGCGCGCGCGCAGCAGGCGGGGAGTGGGGAATTAGGCCGAATTTGTTCCGGGGGGGGGGGCCTCCCCGGCGGCCCGCGTGTCTCCGCGCCGCCCCCGCCGCGCCGCAGAGCCACCCCTTGAGCCGCCCTCGCGTTATCTCTGTTTCTCTCTGCGCGTCACGGCAGCCGGCGCTGAGACCCGTGCTTTCCGCTTGTTTCTAAAATCTTCTTGATTCGTTTCATCCCTATCATCTCTTGCCACCTTCATCTTCACCGCCTGAGATTGCTTGGTGTAAGGGTTACTGTTGGCTCTAGATCTTCCCTGATCGGGGTGTCCTGGGGTTCGAATCCCGGCAGTAGCGGATTTTTGACAGTGGCGAAATATCTAAATCGAATTCAATCACTGCCTGGAGGGTAATGCTAGCGGCAGGCTGCTGTGATAAGTGGTTTTCCGTGGGTTCTCTGATCAATGCCAGACGTATGTCGGAGCAGTACCTTAACAAGCAGGGCACGGGTCAAGTAAAATATTTTTTCCTTCATTCCTTTCCCCCCCTTCCCTTACACACACACACACACACATTTACTTACTTGAACTATATTAACGCACATCGGGAGACCACAGGTGTGCTTAGTGCTTATGTAGGATGAGGCACTGCCTCGCTAGGGAACGTGCTTGCAGGAGAAAATGCTGAGAGTCGGCGTGACGACCGGCGCCGGGTCACACGTTCAATTAGGGTAAATACACTGCCACCTCCCGGCTATATCACTCACTATCGCCACGGGAATAATGAGGAAAGAAGCAGAAGGAAGTACCAAATACACTCTCACTCACTCACGCCCTTGCTCTCTCCAATCTTTGTGATATGTTCTGCTCTTCAGCTCCTTTAACGTATCTTCATCTTTATAATTTTTTTCGCGCTTTAATCGTACAAACGATGACATATCACAGTCTCCTTTATTCCTATTGCACATTTACTTCATGCTTCATCTCATAGTTTTGTCTGAGTCTTTCTTTTCGATTTTTTTCACTGCTGCGAATTTCGTTTTTACAGTATACGGTTTTACACATACGAATCAAAAAAATCTTACACCTGCCTAACATTATGTAGGGCCCCGCGATGCAGGAGGTTTCATGTTTTACTAGATTCTTGATATTCACAGTACACTAGTGAAATAGTCGTGCGGGATAATCTTCATTTCATCGCGACCTCTGAGATGTTATGCCCCATCTCTCTTGCGCCGACTGTAACACCACGTTCAAACTCACTTAAATAGTGATAACATGCCGTTGTGGCAGCATTAACCATCTAACAACTGTGACCAAAAACTGGTTGTCTTATGTAGTTGTTGCCAACCGGAGCGCCGTGTTATGATTGGTTCGAGATCTCTTTATTTCAATACGCATTGTTGTACCAGTTTTTTGGGCTCTTCAGTTCATTTTTTCAATCAGCTTTCATGGTCTCATTATTCCCACAATATTTTTCTTCATTCATTGTTCTGGTTGCGTTTTTGTCTAGTGTGTTCTTCGTAAATTAACAATTTTTAAAAAATGTTTCACCCAACCGAAACAGGTATTATTCAATTTTATGAGTGTATTCTATTCTGTTTTTGATTTCGTCTTCCCTGTTCAAGTTTCGAACAAATGTTATTGATGACGATAATGGAGAATGAACGTTGATTATGCTGTGGAAAAGTAAAAGGAAGGGAAGCTTTGCTGGTAATCTGTATTGTAGAATAAGTGAGCAATCCGTGTTGACTAACCTTTGAGATACGAATCGCTCCCACTTCACATTTTCTTCAGACTTGTCCTCATTATCAACAATTTCACTCTCCGGAGCTTTGTCAACTGCCAAATCACGGACTTCAAACATCATAATACGAGTCATAAACGTGTCGATCTTGCTTCTCTCTTCTTTCGTGGTGTTCTCTTTATCTCCCTTTCTTTGCCGTTCTCTTTCTTACTTTGTTTCACCGTTTTTCGTTGTATGACACTTCACTTGCTGTATTATGTTCTTGAAACGATCTATAATGTAATATTTCCTACACCACAAACATTTTGTAACCATTCCCACATTCATAACTTTTCGACAAGAGCATGAAAGGCCAGGCCATTTTGCGTTCTTATGTTGTTTATCATGTTCTGCATCCAATAATATTTTTGTTGATCACTATAATCATATTTTCTTGGCTATTGTTATTAATTTTATTTTGATAATCGCGTCACATGTGCATTGTCATTGCCGTTGATATGCATGCCTCAGGCCTATCTGGAAGATGGGATGTAAATATACTGAAAAAAATGTTAGCGCTATGTATGTTTAAATATGTTTTGGACTATGTGTGCTCAACACATCGCATTTCTGAATTTTAAGACTCAATTTACGGTACAATTTCACCTTTTATCATAAATTCTGCATGCGAACTAGTACAGTTTTTCTGAATTCCACCTTATGTTTCCTTCAGGTGATTTATTCCACATCGAATCTATAAACAGATATGTACGATCATAAACATATACATTTTTTATTTAGTTTTTGCCCTACTCCGTTGGACAAATTCTATTATTCGTTTTCATCTGTGTATGCGCTTCCAACAGCTACTCTCTGCATTCGGCATCATATAGCTGTTGTTGCCAGTTCCTCGTCTCCCTTGTCCCGGGCAAATCAGGCTTAGGTTGCCTCTCTGCCTCAGCCAAACTAAATGCAATCCGCTTTCGTACTTTGCCTGTTGCTTGTTGCGCACAAATTCCGAACTGCATGCATCTCCAATTGAATCTCAAACTACCTCGTTCCAGTTCGCAAACTCGGAGCTGCGTTCACTGTTTACACACTCGAATGTTGTCGTTGACCATAGAGATGAATGTGAAAACTAATTTACCCCTAATAACAGTTATTTTATGCATCACTAGCTGACGTATCTCACGTTGCTCTGATATTTATTTACTTGCACCAACTATTAGACAAGAAAAAAAAAAGAAATATTTATATTCTCTGCTCCGGTCTGTCGTACCCTTCCCGCTCTTCCTGTCTTTCCCTGCTTATCACCGCCCTGCGACCACCCTGCGAAGCACTGTTTACATGTAATGTAAACCTGACCTTTTTATGCATACGCGACCTGTAATCTGCTTTGTAGCATTGAATCTGTGTGTTTTAATTACTTGGACAACATTCGTTTAACGAACAAATTACTTTAGTATCATCTTTCAATATTGCCCTCAAACATTAACAATTTTCTTCAAATTATTTAACTCAAAAATGTTGTAGAAAATCATATTTACTTCTTTAATGATATATTGAGAAAATAGTGTTTTATCTAAAATACGAGTTCTTCGAAAAGTAGTCTTAATTTCAATAAAATTGTGGCATGGCCTCATTTAAAGATCTAATTTATTAAAATATATTGCAGTAAGGAAAAAGTCTTTATTACTAATATTGTTGTTTTGCAATACTGATTGCTTGAAATTTTCAAAAATTAAGAGTTCATCGATAATGGAATAAACTGTTCTTATAAACTGATATTTACGACATTTTTGAACGGACTTGTTGACTTGAAATCTGCAACGTCAGTAGTGGTATATTATTATTATTATTATTATTATTATTATTATTATTATTATTATTATTATTATTATTATTATTATTATTTTATTTCATTTTAAATTTATCAGCATTATCTCTTCCATTTTTTCTTTCGTTTAATAGTTACGCATTTTGGTTTTTCTGTACTTTTTGTCTCATCTGTAGAATCCAGTATTGTTCTAATCTTGTCTGAATGTCACACACTGTAAAACCTTAGCGTTGCCTTGCATCGACCTACGCTGACCTCAGCGTTCCGAGAATTCCCTCTGTCCTTGCTTGTACCGTAAAATACAGCATAATCTTCGCCATCGCCAACGTTGTGTACCGCATTCGTAACTTTGCCTCGAGAACACCGCGCCTCTCTCATGACATTTTGACCTCTATAAACTCTGCCCCGCAGAAATACAGAATTGCATTCTCCCCTTCGTTTCTTTCTACTTCCCTCATGCCATTCCGATTAATGTGTGTCAGCTTCCCATCTGTCGTTATGACAATGTCAGTTATGTATGCATGTCTTTCTACTTTACGCATGAAAAACAATTAAAACTTTTATTAAACATTTTTCTTTACCTTTACATACCTCACAACGCTTCCACTCAATTTTCACTATTACGCAACGGCTCCTGTGTTCTAACGCCTTTTTCTTTCTCCCTTCATGCCCCTTGTCTCCTCCTTAGCCTTTAAGTTTTATCATTTTCTTCTTATTGCACTTGTTTACTTCCCATGTTTACATCTACAGCCGTCGTGTTAGACCCTCTTTCTTTGAGCTTTCTGCCTCATGACTTTCCCAAGTCTACGTAGCCTATCCACCAGCTCACTTCCTCTTCCATCTAGGCTTCGCCTCTCCCATTGCCATTTCGTTTCTCTTCTCGTAGACATTGCTACCATGTTTACGCCTCGCGGCAGCCTCCGTCGCCTACGCATCACCCTACCCTCTCCACGAACACCGAGTCGGCCCCGCGTTGCTTCAAAGCGCCGCTGCAGCCCCTGAAGTTTGTCCCTCCGGTGGCGGCAGCGGAATAGGCGGCGGCGGGGGCGGAAGCGGGGGCGGCTGGGGATCAGCGCAAGGCTTTGCCGCGCAAAAACGGGGGGCGGCGGCGGCGGCGGCGGCGGAGGAGCGGGGCCGGGCGACGGCCGCACATGCAAATGCTCGCAATAATGTTTGCGCCGGAGGCGGAAGGCGAGGGGGCGCAGGGAATTTGGAGAGGTCGCCGGGGTCAGCGTTGCGCGATGAGGACTCCTAAGAGAAGACGCCGGAACTGCGAGGGCGTGGGAAGGAGGCCGGGCGCCCAGGAAGTCTGTTATTTAAGGGGGCGGATGGAGGAGGAAAACAGGACGGCGCGTGCGAAATAAAACGCTACGCAACATCCAACGCAGGCGCAACGCAACTTCTGTTTGAAGTATTAACTTAAGCGCTTACTTTCCAACTACATACAATTCATGTGATGTAAAGACGCAGTGTAGGATGAAGTGTGAAAACACGTTGCATGTTGTTACGACGAAAATGAAGTTTTTCTGTATTGTATTACTTTAGTTTTTTAAAGTAAGAATATCTGCGAAAACATATTGAAATTTTAATAAATGTGGCGATAATAACCAGAGAAGTTAAAGCGTCTTAGAACCTAAATCGATATTCAATCTAATTAATGTCTATTGGAAACAAAACGCTTGGTGATACAGCGCATTGTTTTAATAAAACTTTTCCACAAATCGCTTTTGTTGTAACATTAGAATTCTATTCACTTATTCCAACATTAGTATTGCCAACAGGATGTAGACGGCAATTAATTACCGTGATATATAAAGTATTTGTGTTACTATTAGATTTCGTTTTATTCCAATATTTAACTAACCAGTAAATGCATCCATTTTCTCTCTTTTTTGTATGGGGTACACATTCTCTAATCTACCTCTATTAGAAAGTAATTAGTTTTAATCGAACGCAGCGTATAACACTTAATAAATCGTGAGGTTTATTACGTTCATTCATACAGAGTCTCTACGAAAAAATCAACGCAAAAATCTAAAACAAAATTAGTTCGATACGGAGATAATGGA
The DNA here is from genome assembly GCA_038098605.1 of Gryllus longicercus. Lineage (NCBI taxonomy): Eukaryota > Metazoa > Arthropoda > Insecta > Orthoptera > Gryllidae > Gryllus > Gryllus longicercus. The sequence continues at coordinate 346,727 of JAZDUA010000913.1, read as the reverse complement.
AAGTTGTAATTCTGAGGTGATTTGCAGCGATTGCAGAAATCGGATAGAATCGCGCCGAGAACGGCTAAAATGACGAGTGGTGTGAACGTTTTTGAACTGGCACCAACGATAGTGAAGATAGGCTGTTTCGACGGGTGGGTGGATGCCGGGGCCAGATCTCATTCGTAGCGTGGGTGTGGCGGGAGGAGTTTTGTTTCCTGCCCCCCGTGCATTGCCCGCGTAAGCCTTGCACGCCCTCTGAATTAAAATTACCGCCGTGCGGGCCCAGCCCTGCCTCGCCCGCCTCCGCAGAGGATTTGCCCCCTGATGGGTCGCGCTCTGCAACCCGCCTGGCAACCCTGCCTAGAGGTCTGCCGCAGCCCCTGGAATGGAGTCACGCGCCCCGCGGCTCACGCTGCCTTCGTGACAGCGGGGCGCCGATACTGTTCGCTCGTGATGCAGATGTATTTTTAGGACGCTAGATTGGAATTGCTGGTTTTGTTTCATTTCCTATTCTGTGTGTTGAGAGGATAAATCGTAGGATAGTCTTCACCGCCGTCCACTTCAAAGTCGTCTTTGTAGTCCTCATCGTCGTCTTTGTAGTCGTCTTCGTAGTCCTTATCGTCGTCTTCGTAGTCCTTATCGTCGTCTTCGTAGTCCTTATCGTCGTCTTCGTAGTCCTTATCGTCGTCTTCGTAGTCCTTATCGTCGTCTTCGTAGTCCTTATCGTCGTCTTCGTAGTCCTTATCGTCGTCTTCGTAGTCCTTATCGTCGTCTTCGTAGTCCTTATCGTCGTCTTCGTAGTCCTTATCGTCGTCTTCGTAGTCCTTATCGTCGTCTTCGTAGTCCTTATCGTCGTCTTCGCAGTCCTTATCGTCGTCTTCGCAGTCCTTATCGTCGTCTTCGTAGTCCTTATCGTCGTCTTCGTAGTCCTTATCGTCGTCTTCGTAGTCCTTATCGTCGTCTTCGTAGTCCTTATCGTCGTCTTCGTAGTCCTTATCGTCGTCTTCGTAGTCCTTATCGTCGTCTTCGTAGTCCTTATCGTCGTCTTCGTAGTCCTTATCGTCGTCTTCGTAGTCCTTATCGTCGTCTTCGTAGTCCTTATCGTCGTCTTCGTAGTCCTTATCGTCGTCTTCGTAGTCCTTATCGTCGTCTTCGTAGTCCTTATCGTCGTCTTCGTAGTCCTTATCGTCGTCTTCGTAGTCCTTATCGTCGTCTTCGTAGTCCTTATCGTCGTCTTCGTAGTCCTTATCGTCGTCTTCGTAGTCCTTATCGTCGTCTTCGTAGTCCTTATCGTCGTCTTCGTAGTCCTTATCGTCGTCTTCGTAGTCCTTATCGTCGTCTTCGTAGTCCTTATCGTCGTCTTCGTAGTCCTTATCGTCGTCTTCGTAGTCCTTATCGTCGTCTTCGTAGTCCTTATCGTCGTCATCGTAGTCCTTATCGTCGTCTTCGTAGTAGTCATCGTCGTCTTCGTAGTCCTTATCGTCGTCTTCGTAGTCCTTATCGTCGTCTTCGTAGTAGTCATCGTCGTCTTCGTAGTCCTTATCGTCGTCTTCGTAGTAGTCATCGTCGTCTTCGTAGTCCTTATCGTCGTCTTCGTAGTAGTCATCGTCGTCTTCGTAGTAGTCATCGTCGTCTTCGTAGTAGTCATCGTCGTCTTCGTAGTAGTCATCGTCGTCTTCGTAGTAGTCATCGTCGTCTTCGTAGTAGTCATCGTCGTCTTCGTAGTAGTCATCGTCGTCTTCGTAGTAGTCATCGTCGTCTTCGTAGTAGTCATCGTCGTCTTCGTAGTAGTCATCGTCGTCTTCGTAGTAGTCATCGTCGTCTTCGTAGTAGTCATCGTCGTCTTCGTAGTAGTCATCGTCGTCTTCGTAGTAGTCATCGTCGTCTTCGTAGTAGTCATTGTCGTCTTCGTAGTAGTCATTGTCGTCTTCGTCGTCGTAACCGCCATCGTCGTTGTGATCGTCTTAACAGCAGTTTTTAGTAATCTGAGCAATTCAAATTACATTCTCTTCTTCATTGTAAATGAAATACTGCGAAGTAGTTTCAGCAATGATTCTCCGTTGGTATAATGAAAAAGAACAATATGAATCGTTTGAAATACTTCAGTTATTCAAAACCTATACCATGTTCCTGAACTAACAGTTTCAGTAACAATTCTGTTTACGTAGATATATACATCTTATGTGAAAATCTGCATTGCAAGTATTTTTGAATTGTTCAGTCATGAATTGGAAAATATCGATCATTCATACATCGTAAACGAAAATGTCTCCTAGTTGGAATAAAGCGTGCAGCACAAGTTTCCAATCCGCGTGATTCCGCTCTGAATTTCGCATCAGAATATTTGTTTCCCCATTGTGCCGATCATTCAATCTGTTTGCAAAACAGGAATGTTATTAATCAATCGCAGTACAAGTGGTTATAAAATGCGCGCGCAATGCAAGCTACAAATGAATACAGCACATCACGCGAAATTTTATAAGAGGGATGTCACATAGGCATGCATATTTGAACACGTTTTCATCACATTGGCGGCACAACCAAGTTTGCAAACAAAGTTTCAAAACATTCCGGGAAAAGGACATCGATCGGAAAATAAGCCATTACTCGGCTGTCAACGAACCAACACGGCTGAGCGACTACAATTGACGATTCCGAGAACGCTGTTTTCTGAAGCTCACGTGAAACAAATTACGAACATTTTGAAAACGTAAATGTTAATGGAAATGAGAATCGTTGCTTTCAAATTACCTAATCCGGGATGCAAGCGAATGCTTGATATAAAAAACAACAACATAAGAGTAGTCGAGCAAATTTAAAGAGCACAGATTGTTTGTCTCAGGCATGCCGATATTTATTATCACTCACCGAGACATACTCTTCGTGAGAATCTTTTACAAGTCCTTTGTGGTGGTGAAATCATATTTAACAATTGCGGAACATTAATCTCGACCACTTCACTCCTCTATTTACATGTTACCAAAACACATTCATATTCAGTTTTGTTATAGTGAATTTGACATGTCAAACTCTTAAAAATATATCAGTTACCTACATGCGATCAGAGTTTGATATTTTGATTAAAAGTCGAACGAAGTTCTTAACTATTTACTACGATAATATGAAAATGATAACATTTCCCGATTGTATTAGCACCAGACGACTGTATTGGATTTCCAATTATAGGACACCGTGGTAACTTCTAAACGGTTTACAATGTCAAAGTTCAGTTATCGATCAATAGTGCGGAATACTGAGGCAAGTGCTGTACAGATGTTGTTTGAAATATTTTTGGTTTTCGAGAAATTTAATCTTCTTTGATTTATTGTTTAAGGGAAGATTTATTGTTTAAAGAAACTAAAAATTTCTCTCATTAGCAATGGGTACATCATAAAAAGAGAAATAAAATTAAGGATAATTTGTTAATATGGTGATTGGTGATTATCATTTTGATAGTTGTTTCAGTAAATAATTATACTTTTTGACTTGTGACTTTAAATTCAACCAATATTTCCTGTAGTAGCACTTGAAACTGCCGCCTCTGGGGAAGGTGCCCTTTGCGGTGCCGTACCTGTTGCGGGAAGAGGGGTGTGAGTGAGTGATACAAGCACAATTACAGCAATCTACAGTTTGAACATGAAGGACACAGGAACAAACATCAATTTTTAACGATAAGAATGAAAGGTATTCAGTAGAATTTAACTGATTCACTATTTGAAATTCCGAAGTATCGAACATTGAAAAAAATGATATTAAGTGATAGCATAAGTAAAATACTACGAAAGTTTTTTTCAAACTTAACAAGAGTTGATGTTGATGCTCAATGGCTGTCAAAAGTGGGAAGCATTCAAATACAAGGAGAGGGAATGAATGGTTGAAGATTTTCACTATAAAACCTCCAGATACATCAGATTATAGTTTGCTAAACATTTTGTTATTTATTTACTGTTGCTCAACTTCTCACTGTAAGTTTGAAACATAAATTAAGATGCAGACAACTACAGAAAAACGTAATGCATATGTATAAATAAATTATTTGAAATTCTTCTCTGTGTCCCTTATTGACGTTAATGCACATCTGCAGTCGTGTGTGCAACTGACTGCAATGTTTTGTGGCGCTGGATTTCGCTAAATCGATGCTTTGGAGTTTCAACCTGTAGAAGAAAAAGTTTAATTCTGATAAATCAATGGAAAAAATCTTTGATTATGATCGTTCATATTGATGTTTGTTCCTGTGTCCGTCGTTTTGGTATGAAATGCTTCCCTTTATACTTCATTTGCACCATTCTGTCTCTTCTCTCGCTCTGTAACAGTGTGGGTGGCCCGAAGGTCAGGTGCAGAGGATGCTATAAGAAATATTGTTAGTTAATTTAAAATCTCACGAAAGAAAGTATATTTCTAAACGCAAATTACTATTATAACATTAAAATGTTAAACATTATGGTATTTCTAGTTATTTCCATTGTCTCTAGCCATTGTTAATGAGAAAAATGTTGCATTTAAAAAATCAGGAGATATAAATTTTCACGAAAAGAAAAAAGATTTTAAATGGTATCTTTACGGTATATTACGTGCGCAATGTTTCCATATTGTTGATTGAAAAATTTTTTTATATCGTGATCTGCTTAGATGATCTGCTATGGGCGTGGCCCATAGTTGGTGGAAGTACTGGAAATACAGTACATTACATACCAAAAATATCAGAAAGTGACCGTTCCCTAGCCCAGCAGGTGAAAAGCAAATATTTAATGGTGGGGTGCCTCTTTCTTGGAGCCTTGCGGTTGCATGACGCCAACTATGTTATGAATCTTGATGAATTGAGTATGGGAATTTAGTCTATAAGCGAAGTATGGGAATATGCTGAAAAACTCAATCAAATAATTGAATTTTTCAGAAAGATTTCATTCATTGTTTTTGGATTTTCTCTGAGATTTTGTATCTAATGTACCCACAGATATCTATCCCATGGCCGGAGGTTGCATAGTGTTCTTTCAATTTCGCATTGGAAATTATTAATGTAGATAGTAGATGTTAAACGTAGTTACTCTATTTATATTTTTAGATGCCATAGTTTTATTTTATAAACTTGTCCCTGAGTATTTAATGAACCATATTAAATGGTGAAACAAGGAGATCAGAAATATGTATTTACAAACCTTTTCTTCTTCTTCTTCTTCTTCTTCTTCTTCTTCTTCTTCTTCTTCTTCTTCTTCTTCTTCTTCTTCTTCTTCTTCTTCTTCTTGTTCTTCATATTCTATTCAGTTAATGCAATATTGTATAATGTAATATATTCGGAGTATAATTTATGTGAATTTTCATTTGCAATGGAATAAATTGCTAACATTTCCACAAATGTGCAAATGTGCTCAAATGGACATTTATCTTGCACGAGAACGATGTAATACCATAATAATAATAATAATAATAATAATAATAATAATAATAATAATAATAATAGTAATAACCCATCTTTTTTGAATTGTGAGGTTCAAAGGCACACTTCCTCTCATTAGATCTACATTTTCTGGAAAAACACTTTCTATCATAACCTCTTTGAAATGTCATGGATACGATTAAAACTTTTTTTGGAACGGGTTGTTTTTTTAGGTAGATTTTTAATGAAACTCAAACAGCAACGTTTTAATTTGTATTAAATTCAAACGGAAATTGCTCGTATTATGAACTTTTTATATGGTGTTTACGAACACATATTGCGTATTTTCTACATGGTATGCAATTACACGAAACAGCAAATGTGTAATCAAAGGGCTTAGACGTACTTTATCAAATATTTTTCAATGTACTAAACAGTTTGCATTACAAAAATATTGCCATACATTTCATTATTAGCCTACATTAAATAAAGTTTGGTTGATGTCATTTTATTTTATATATATAATAATTAAAATTGGCTGTTTTCTCAAAACTTGATTACAATTCTCAATTTCGTTCATTTAATATGTATGCAATATATATCAACCACGAAGGTATGTAGCATAACGTTTGGGAAGGTAATACATATACAAAAAGAAATGCAAAGTGAAATATGCAGAAGAAATACATTTACGTACGTTGTGTTATGTACGTTACGTACATTGTTGTAGCGCCTATCTTTTGTACTGCTCAACCGCTCCCCTCTGCATAAGGTTATGCGTACACACACCTTTTTGCAATAACTTCCTTTTAATTCTCATTGTGTTACCTGTTTGCTCCCTTACGTGAACATCTTTATGTATATTGAATTATGTAATATATTTTTATTTTTTAAATATCCTATAACGGGCAATTGGTCTCTTAATACAGGGTACTTACATTATACGAGGGTTGCATGTAGTTATTATTATTGTACATATGTTTACAATTGAAATTTCAACAACACTATGATCTAGTAACATTTCAAATTCTGGATGTAAATTTACAGATATTATGAGTCCTAATGAAATTTGTTTGGTTAAACATATTTTCAATTTGTGTTGTTTTTATTTTATGTACGACTTTCACTTCATCCCATCTTCAGCCAGTCTTGTTTACAGTGGTCCTGCTGTCTCTTTAAAGCTGTCCTGGCATATTTTCTTGTGTCTCTAGTTTCTAACCTCATCTTGGGTACGACAACGTTATTGGTAATAATTTTTTGCCTAATGATGTGTCCCCCCATTTTCATTTCAGTTTTTCAGCTTGCAGTACTGCATATTGTATCTTTGTTTTATTTCTTATCACTTTGCTTAACGCATTGTAAATGGAGATGTTACATATAGAATCGGTTAAAATATTAAAATGAGGTTAAGACTGACAGGTAACTGCATACACTATGTTACATAATTACATACTATTACGACTACTTGCGGAAGCTCGCGGATTAACACTCGTGGGCCAATGCAATTTCAGTACCCAGAGAATACCAAAGAACCAGTCAATGACAAACCTCAGAATACTATATTGCAAAAATTATCGAAGGAATTTGTTTATAGTTCAGAACTAATACAAGTGTTCAAAAAATAGGAGTAGCAATGCCGAATCTCTCCCTCTCCCCTTTCCCTCTCTCCCTCTCCCTCTTTTCCTCTCTCCCTTTCTCCCTCTCTCCCTCTTTCCCTCTCTCTCCCTCTCTTCCTCCCTCTCTCCCTCTCCCTCTCTCCCTCCCTCCCTCTCTCCCTCACTTCCTCTCTCTCCCTCCTTCTCCCTCTCTCCCCCACTCCCTCTCTCCTCACTCCCTCACTCCTTCTCTCTCCCCCTCTCCCTCCCTCCCTCCCTCTCTCTCTCTCTATATATATATATATATAAATATATATATATAAATATATATATATATATATATATATATATATAAATATATATATATATATATATATATATATATAAATATATATAAATATAAATATATATATATATATATATATATATATATATATATATATATATATTGAAACCCAGAATATGTGTTTCATTACACTAATTAAATCATTAGTGTAAGAAATTAATCGCTAGTTTGGACTGCGCGGTGCGCGCGCCGAGCGCGGCTCGCCGGGGCCGGCGAGCGACCGCGGCCGCCGCCGACGGTGCCACCGCCGGGGAGACCAGCGTGTGAATTTCGGTTGGAACTGGGCAACGCGCACGTGCAAAGGTTCGTTACGAGAATCGCGGACGAGAGCCGTTGGCAGAGCGCTGACCAGAGAGACGTTAGCAGAGCGGCGACGAGTGCGGACGTGCGGCGAGAGTTCTCCGCCGGTGTATGGACGCATATAACATTGCGACGTATTTTATGTGCTATTAGAAACCGCAAAGTAATTGACGTGTAAATAGAACATTAGAAGTATCAGTATAGTGAAAGATTAGTGTTGGTAGAATAATTGATGTTGTTCTTATTAGTTGGTGCGGTGGAAACATTCTTGAAATTGCGCGGTACAGAACTGTGACCAGTATACAGAGTAGGCGCGGGTTGTGTAATTAAACCCACTGACGGACAGTGATTCGAGGAAGGTGCGAAGCCGAGGTGTCAAGATCCTGATCGGGGAAGAGTTGCTGGAGCATCAGCCGTGGGCGATTACCACGCCATCCGATGCTGACGGCCCGCAGCAGTAGCAGAGGTCGACAATCCTGTCGGCGCGAGCGGTTCTACGAACATCATAGGTATTCGTTCGGGGCCCCGCAGGTATGAGAAATGCATTTCACTCTTAATCTTGGTACCAAGGCAGAGTGTAAAAACGTTGTCTGATTATGTAAATAACAAATTTGATTTAAAATAAATCTTGCTTATAATTGTATTTCAATTTATGATTAACCACCCCAACGTTGCACCAACTTATCCAGGGACCCATTCACGTAAAAGATACCCTCTCTTAGTGTTGTATTGCAGTGAAAATACCCGGCACCACCAGGTATGTCACAGCTGGCGCCCGAACAAGTGGAAAACGTATAGTTAAGAAATGCGGCCTTAGGAAAGTTGGTGAAATGTTGGAAAATAATGTGCATGTAATTGATGTATAGTAATGCAGGGTATAGATGAGAAGCAGGCAGTGCAAAGTGTATTATTATAGAGTACAAAAAAAATAATAACAATACATGCGTTAGCAAAAACATGCACAAGTCAAGTAAGCATAATGAAATGTTGATAATTACAAAAATGTTGTTGCGTAATTAATTGCGGGCTGACATAGGCAATTATTTGTGAGCATCCAATATATAGTTAATATTGTAGTTACTGAGGTTATGAAGGCTATACACGTACATGTTACAAATAATATAATGTAATAGAATTCCAAGTTTTGTAAGACATATTAATAATATTTGAACTGCTTGGCAATTTTTTATAACATGGAAATCAAAGAAATGGGGAAGTAGTAATAATTCTTGTGAGAATATAAAGGTGGTTAATAGTGTTGTACAAATTATGCACAAAATTGTTTTTTTGCTGGGAACATTCACTCAGTAGTGCATTATCTATTGGTGATGGTAAAGTGTGGGGAATTTATTAGAAAAGATACCAGGTTGGGAAATATATACCAGCAGTGTGAAAGTTTGGTGTGAATATCTATATGATATTACTGAGGAAAATTCAGGGAGGAGATATGACATGTAAATGTGAATGATGATTATGTACATAATATAGCAATAAGTGTATTGAAAAGTAATTTCAATTAATAAGGGATTTACTATAATCTGAAAGCATTTATGTAATAGTGTTAATGTGTTTATTAGCAGTGTATATGTGTAAATGGTAATAATATATGTGTTGTAAGGAGTATGTTTATGCATTGGTGGGTGAGCGGAGATTTATATGGCCACTGACCTAGTGTTATCGTGTTTTTGGTGGTGAGTGAGGGTTGTTCGTCATCAATTAGCAATTGAAATAGGAGTGAATTAATCCATTCACGAAGAGTATATAGTGCCGTGGCGGGCATCGTAATTTAATAGGACAACTGTTATATTGTTGTCAAGAGAGGTAAATGGAAAGATCGTGTGAACAGTTTGAAGTAGTTGGGGACGAACGTGAGGGTAAAAGTACTAAGATGGAGGAGCAAAACGTAGTATTGAATTCGGAGGGGAAGGCGGAGCAGGTAAGAGAGATAGATGAAGGAATTGGTAGTAGTACATTATCAGAGAGCAGGGATAGTGGAATGGGAAGCAGATTGGATGAAACGTCGGGGGAAGGCTTTGATAGAAGAGTGAAAATTACGTCGACGCCGATGAACCAAGCGGCAGGAAATTTAAATCAGGGGGGTGGAGAAGATGTTAATTCAGGCGCTATGCAGATGATGATGAAGATGTTCGAACAACTGAATGGGAAGATATTGGAGGGACAGAGCAAAGCAGAAGAACGAAGTAGGAAGGTAGACGAACAGAATAAGAAGATATTGGAAGGACAGAAGGAACAGAATAGGAAACTGGATGAACAGAAAATATTCACAGTGGAGCAGATTAGGAAGTCAGCTGAGGAGCAGAAAATATTCACAGAGGAGCAGATTAGGAAGTCAGCTGAGGAGCAGAAAATATTCACAGAGGAGCAGAACAGGAGGTTAGCTGAAGAACTGAATAGGAAAGTAGAGGAACAGATTGGGAAGCTGGCAGAAGAACAGAATAGAAAATTAGATGCAATAGGGGGGCGAATAGGACGCGCCGAAGAACAAATTGAGTTAACGAAGAATGAGATGACTAAAATCGCGGAGCGGGTAGAAAGTCACGAGCAACGGACCGCTGAAGAATTAGGGAAACAGAAAAAGGAGTTAGAATCCCAAGTAATAAATCTGGGGGGAGAATTAGAAAATAAGCTATATCAGCAATTAGATGTTAAAACCACTATGCAGGACGAGAAAATTGAAAGGATACAATCGGTAGTCAAGGAAGAAATGCAGGAGAATAAGCGGGAATGCGAAGAGAAGGTTGTGTTACTACGAACAGAGATTGAACAAATAAAAGAATACAAGGCATCCCCAATTGCAGCAAGCGGGACGGTACCATTTACCCCCCCAAGATCATTAAAATTTTCAGGAGACGGGAAAGAAAATCCATGCATATTTATGAAGGCAGCAGAACGACATCTAGATGTTATCAATACTTCGGAAAGGTGTAAAATTCAATTATTATATTTAATGTTAGAAGGCAACGCAAGGATATGGGCCGATACATTCGATAAGTTTCCCGAATCAGTGAAGGCATTTAAAGATCGATTCCTTGAGCGGTACTGGAATGAGGAAATTCAAATTAATTTTAAAATCAGCTTAATGAATAATCATTACAACCAGTCAATGGGAAGCTTGCGGGAATACGCAACAAGGCGTATCATGGAATACAAAACACTATCCCCACCGATGAGCGATCAGGAAATAATATGTGTACTGACGAGACAGTTCCCAGTCACAGTGCAGAATCTTTTACGTAGTGTGCAGCACACCGACCTGGAAAGATTCCAGAATGTGTTAGGAGGGTACGACTTGACATTTGCAGGCGTACCAAAGAACAGAAATGAAGGGAATGTTAATATGGTTAGATCGGAACGTAACCAGGGGCAAGGGAATGATAGGAGCAACGATTACCAGAGAAACCAACGCGGAAGAGGGGGAGACGGATGGAGACCAGAGCCGGGGAACCAGAGACTGGACTGGAACAGATCTAATTCAAACCGTACGGAGACGCGAGGCGGGGGCGGGAATGCACCCGACCGATTAGCACAGCCTAGCACAAGTAGTGATCAAGGACACTATTTAAACTAATAGAGTCCGCGGTGATAGGTGGCCCCATTGCGGACGCGGAAATCGATGACGTAAACGCGGTCTCCATAAACGCTATGCAGCCGGTAACCTACGATACCCAACCGTGGCGGAGATGTAAGAACTCAGCGGTCAGAATCAGGAAATGTCCCACGATATCGATAGAATGTGAAGGTATAATTAAAGAAGCTTTAGTGGATACAGGGTGCACGACTACAGTAGTATCAGAAGAAATGTATGAGGAGTTAAAAGCAACAGGAAAAGAAGTAATGTGTTTGCCTATGAATAGGGCGTATGTGATTGGGGCAACTCAGAAGAAGTCAAGCCCCATCACAAAACAAATCATGTTTCAAGCCAGGATTGGCAACCAAGTATACGAGATGGTGGCCCTGGTAGTCAAAAAATTATTGTATTCGGTAATCATAGGGATGGATTTTCTGGTCGATCACAGAGTAAATATAGATCTAGAACGGCAGGTGGTAGAACTGGGGAGCCAGGCGGTAGGATTTGACTTGGGGATGGACGAAGAGTACGAAGCGTGTACGGGCGTAATGGCAGAAGATTCATTAGAAGAACAGCTGAGGCAGCAAACGGAGAAGCAGATTGAGAAGTTTGCGGAAGAACAGAGCAAAGAATTAGGTAAACAGAAAAGATCCGGGGAGGAACAGAATAGGAAGGCGGAGGAACGGAATAGAAAACTAATAGAAGAACAGAACGGGAAGGTGGTTGAAGAACAGATTAAGAAGCCGGCAGAAGAAATGGGAAGAATTACAGAAGAACGGAATAGGAAGCTCATCGAAATATGCGAAAAACCGTATGGGAAAGCGGAGGAACTGGATAGGAAAGATGAGGTGCTAAAATTTCAATCATGCCATCAAGTAGATGCTAGGGTAGCGGTAACAGATAGAAACGAGGGGATGACGAACCAAATCCATGAGGAAGTCAAGACAGCGGAGGGCAAAACGGTGGAGGTCCAAATCGAGACCGAGGAGGATGTTTATAAAGTGAAAGTGAAAACGGAAGAATTGAAGTTAATAATGGAAGAAGAAATGGAAATGAAAATAGAAGAAATGGAGCGTATAGTAGAAGAAGAAATCGTGGAAAATATACAAGGGTGCGAAGAGAAAAGAGTACAAGAAGAGTTTAAACAGGAAGAAGACGGAAAAACGTCGCCAAGTGTCAAGTATGGGGTGACACCAATTATGCCTCCAAAGTCGATGAAATCTCTGGGAGATGGGGCGGAAAACCCTAAGGTAGTTCTGCGAGCAGAAGAACGGCACCTAGCATCAAACAACATATTGGAAGGATACAAGATCCAGTTATTACACCCAATGTTAGAAGAGAACGCCAGGACATGGGCAGAGAATTTTGGTATATTTCCGAAATTTTTGAAGGAATTTGAAGACAAGATTTCCGTACGAAAGCGGAGCGAAGAAACCCAAATAAACATCAAGAGCGACCAGAGGAACAGCCATTACAACTACATTACGGGAAGTCGTAGTGAATACAGAACGAAGAGCATTATGGAACCAACAACATTATTTGCCCCTATAAAATATCAAGGAATTAGTTGCATGTCAACGCGACAGTATCTTGTTACCGTGCAGAGCCTACTGAGCAGAGCAGATCATACCGATTTAGGAATGGGTTTGAAGATATTGGAGGGGTACAACGTCATGTTTGCAGACGCCCCAACGAATGGGAGTGAAGGAGATGTAGGCAGGTCAAGAATGGAGCGAAGTCAGGGGCGAGAGAAGAGTGATGGTATGGTCAACCATTGGTACAAACGTAGAAGAGGTCGTAGCTGGAAATGGGATGATACCTATCAAGATGTGTTCAACACGCTGGAAGCTATGTCCTACAACTGTGAGTTAGGAAATCACGGTCAGCAAAATGGGGATGAACTGTCGCACAAGAGACAAGACATAGTAGGACATTACAAGCTTCAAATCGGAAACCTGGTTCAACATGGATGGAAAATAGTGAAGTGTAAATAAGTGTAATGTTAGGGTTAATAATAAGTAATCACATGTTAATTCGATTTTAAGTCATAAGTGCATATAGGGCGTCGGGCAATATGCAAGAGTGTGCAACCATCGGCAGTGACGATGTTACTAGTGTGAATTTTTCTAGAAGCGGGAAAAATTCAAAAAAAGAAAGGGGGGGTGATGAAACCCAGAATATGTGTTTCATTACACTAATTAAATCATTAGTGTAAGAAATTAATCGCTAGTTTGGACTGCGCGGTGCGCGCGCCGAGCGCGGCTCGCCGGGGCCGGCGAGCGACCGCGGCCGCCGCCGACGGTGCCACCGCCGGGGAGACCAGCGTGTGAATTTCGGTTGGAACTGGGCAACGCGCACGTGCAAAGGTTCGTTACGAGAATCGCGGACGAGAGCCGTTGGCAGAGCGCTGACCAGAGAGACGTTAGCAGAGCGGCGACGAGTGCGGACGTGCGGCGAGAGTTCTCCGCCGGTGTATGGACGCATATAACATTGCGACGTATTTTATGTGCTATTAGAAACCGCAAAGTAATTGACGTGTAAATAGAACATTAGAAGTATCAGTATAGTGAAAGATTAGTGTTGGTAGAATAATTGATGTTGTTCTTATTAGTTGGTGCGGTGGAAACATTCTTGAAATTGCGCGGTACAGAACTGTGACCAGTATACAGAGTAGGCGCGGGTTGTGTAATTAAACCCACTGACGGACAGTGATTCGAGGAAGGTGCGAAGCCGAGGTGTCAAGATCCTGATCGGGGAAGAGTTGCTGGAGCATCAGCCGTGGGCGATTACCACGCCATCCGATGCTGACGGCCCGCAGCAGTAGCAGAGGTCGACAATCCTGTCGGCGCGAGCGGTTCTACGAACATCATAGGTATTCGTTCGGGGCCCCGCAGGTATGAGAAATGCATTTCACTCTTAATCTTGGTACCAAGGCAGAGTGTAAAAACGTTGTCTGATTATGTAAATAACAAATTTGATTTAAAATAAATCTTGCTTATAATTGTATTTCAATTTATGATTAACCACCCCAACGTTGCACCAACTTATCCAGGGACCCATTCACGTAAAAGATACCCTCTCTTAGTGTTGTATTGCAGTGAAAATACCCGGCACCACCAGGTATGTCACAATATATATATATATATATATATATATATATATATATATATATGTATGTATATATATATATATGTATATATGTGTGTGTGTGTATAATCTTCTTTTTCTGTAGAAGAATTTACTACGTTCATCCGATTTTACTACTGCTATCTACAACGACAGATAGTAAAATAAAACGTGTTGATGAACAGGCTTGGCTGTGAAAGACGAAATGATAATGCATGGTTACGCAGTACGTATGGATGACTTTAGAAACATCCTTAAGAGTAAAATAAAAGTCGTGAATGTAATTTCTTAATTTCCTGAGTTAAGAAACGTTCTAAAAATTAAAGTTCTAAATGACGAAACAAAAATTTCTTAGCTAAACAAAGATGAAAATACAATGCTGAAGTCCATCGTACGTCTCTTCCTCACTGGTATGCGACTGTTGAAGTGAAATGATTCTGATTACGGGGGGGTTATAATTGGTATAGTCAGGGAGGTTTAGAAACAAGCAGAGCACTATATCAACAAAAACAAACAAACAAGGAATTATTAAAATCGATGTTTATAAAACCGTGGCGCCGTCATTGCATCTTAAAACATCTAAAATTTCCAAAATAAATATAAATGTAAGCCACAAATTGTAGGATCTGGAAATACCAGATCATAGCGTAACATGTTACTATTTACAACTGTATTTTCTAAGTTCATGTACTTAAGTAAAATGTGAGCATTCAAGACAAGAGTTAGAAAATATCTCTTGTAATTCATTATTTTGTGTAGTTTTCTTTCAAATTAAACGGCAGTTTTGTCATTCCGCTAGTTGTATTTGATAAATCAGCATCTTTATAACAAATTATGATATATGAATATGAAGAGCTTGTAAATTACTGACTGTCAAATCTGTTTAAACAAATAATTAAAATCACTTCGGCATATGCTTTGACTAGTTATGTTCCTAACGAAACGTATGTAATTGTGCGACAAATTGAAGCACTGCAAAAAAACTGCTCTCTTTGTTATTTGCTTTCCCCTCAAAATTATTGTTGTATCCATTATGGTGATAACGGTGAAACTTTTAAGAGACATTTCCTGGCAAACACAGAGTCATGTTTACCGTTACATACGTTTCTCTTCCGCAAATTAAAGTGTGTTTTGGAGCAACCGATTTTCGTTGTATTGTTTAAAAGTTTTACAGTCTTCCATTTAACATCAACGTCGATTTTATTATTATTATTCCCAGAAATTAATTTTGTAAATCCGTTTTGTATATTTGGACTTCCATATACATTCTCAGAGATTCTCAGGAGCGAGGAAATGCGTTAAAATGTGAATATTCTGGGAAGCGCTGATTTCCAAGAAATGCGTCAAAATTTGGGCTTGAAAACTGGGCTACTACGACTGAATGTTTGCTTGAGGACGTTTCGCACGCGCCTTCATTCACGTTCCTCCCTTTCACCTCCCTCTCTTACCCGTTCACCCGTCCTGTCATCCTCTCTCCAGCCGCACACGAGCCACAAATTTCACCCGCACGATTGCCGAGTAGAGCTTGGGCAGCAATTTAGTTCCCTTCGCTTGCGAATGGTGTTCTTACATCGTTACTTGCCTACTGATCTCCTTTCTGTCTCTCTCTCTCTCTCTCTCTCTCTCACTCTGTATTTATCCTTTCCTTTGTATATTTTATTCGTTCTTCCTTACTTCCCACCCATTTTCTTTCGTGTCTGACATCCTCTATTAAATTCATGGTTTCTATTCCCATGCTGGAGTTATCTGCCTTATAGCTTTAGTTTTTGCTAACGCCCCGTTTCCACCACTATTGGTCTTCGTTTAATTTTCTTTTTCCTCCGCAATATATCGTTTTCAAAACACAGCTTAGTTCTCTAATCATTAACCTAATCCAATTTCTTGTCCTGCTGTCTAAGTTTCTTCTCCTCTTCTCTTCAATGTTCATGGTTATATTTTTGTTCTGCTCTTTTCCAATTTCAATTATGCTAGGCATGTAAACTTATAAATGAAAGTTTATTTGATTTTTTGAATTCCTTTCATCTTAAATTGATTTTTACCCACCCATCTTGAGATTAGTTAATTTTTTCTCCCTCACCGTTCGTGTTCACGTCCACAGCGTCATTTCATTAACCTTGAACGACCCTTTCTAATCTTTCGCAACGACGTGTGGCCCTCGGCAACGCGCCTTCCCCTCCTGCATCTGCGCTGCCACTCCTTCACCGCGCTTTGCCTCAACCCGCAGTCCCGAATCCGCGAATCGCTCGCTTCCTGAACTTGGGCGCGGGGGCGGCGCGGGGGCGGCGCGGGGGCGAGGCCCGCGGCGGCAGCGTGGGCGGTGGAGGGAAAGACTCAAACGCCTAATGTTCGTCGATTCGGAGCGCATTTAAATAAGTCGAGTTTTCCGGCGAAGTTGGGCGCCGAGGGTGTGCGTCGCCTCCGCCCACGTCCCTTCCCCCTCCCCTCCGGCCCTTCCCTCGCTCCGCCCGCGCGAACGCTTCTTCTCGCCTTCCCCGCCCAGCCACGCCCCCTCCCGCCCCAGTCGGAGCGCGCGTCGAGGGCGGCGTCTGAAACAGATTCTCGTCGAGGGCCCTCGGCCGAATAATCGCGGGTCTGCAATTACGCCCCCCGCTCCCACTCTCTGCTTCCCACTCGCGCTTCCTTTCGATGCCCCATCCGGTCCTCGCTCGGTTTCCTCTCCTCATGTCCTCGCAGAAGGGAGATCTCGGCGATGGAGGCAATGAATCGTGCGCGCGTGGTCGGGAGACGACGGGTGACGGAGCTGGGGAGAGGGCGAGGGACGTGGAAGCCACTGTAAGAACGGCACAGAGCGTGGAAACTTGGGCGACAACGTGGGCGGTGGCGAGGGCGGCGGCAAGGGCGGCGGCAAGGGCGGCGGCGGCGAGGGCGGCGGCGGGGGCGGCGGCGGCGGGGGCGGCGGCGGCGGGGGCGGCGGCGGCGGGGGCGGCGGCGGCGAGGGCGGCGGCGGCGAGGGCGGCGGCGGCGAGGGCGGCGGCGGCGAGGGCGGCGGCGGCGAGGGCGGCGGCGGCGAGGGCGGCGGCGGCGAGGGCGGCGCCTGCTGTGGCAGGGACGGGGTGGTAGAGCGGCAGGCTTGGTGACAGTCGTGGATGTGAGGCGCGCGTCGCGTAACGTCCTCAAAACACGCAATATGTTTGCGAGAATGAATGAGGCCTTCTGGAAGGAAATGGATTTCTAGATTTTAAACGGGAAGGCGCGTCCTGCCTGGGTCTGTGACATGCAATTCGCTCGTTTTCCCGATGTAGTCGCGAAGTGAGTTGTGGAGAAACAGGGTTTCGTTGTACGTGATGAAGAAATGAAAGCGAGAGAGAAATCTGGGAAGGGGATGGAGTATCTGCCTTGAGGGTCGGAAAGTGTGGTGCTGGTCTTTGTGAGAAGGCAGATTGGCCTATGTGGAGATTAGATTGCGAAATTTAACGCGTTAAATTTGAAATTGGGGGGAGAGACGTTGAATTTTACACTCTGTCATATATTTTAGACCTTATTGCAGATTTTACCAGTGGAGATTTAACAATGATGTTGATTTCTTGTTGGGTAAATGTCAGATATTTGTTTTCCTTGTATGTTATTGTTGGTAAACATGTGTTACTCTACAAGTCCATGTTTTTGAATGTATATTCCGTGTATGTTTTCTGAAAAAGTTTGTTAAATGAAAATATTTTTAAAAGGGTATTTCAATGCGACTTGCCATTTATCGCAACGAAAATATTTTACGTGTGAAAATTAAAGTGTGCCATTTAGGAGTGGATATTTCACATAAGAAAGAAGAGAGATGAAAACATGTATCAAGAATAGAGGGACGTTATTAAACATCCCAGAAGCGTACAATTGAAATACATTTCTCACTTGGAGTTATGTTTCACGAGGATGCAGCTGAATATCGATCATTGTTGATTCTTATCCGGTGAATTCAACTCTGATCGGAACTCCGAGGGAGGGAGAACTCTCGGTGAAAGAACGTGTACTACACTTACGCGACTTAAAAGTTTACGCGCCCGGAATCTCTAATCAATCAAACATCATTCAACGAAGATAATCTAATTGTTCTACTTTCCCAATTTTGCAATTGAATTACACGATGTGTGGCGCGAAAATGAAGCGAGAAAAAGAAGCCTTTGATTCATGAGCATAATGAATGTATCAAAAAAATGTAATCGTTAATTACGTGTTACACAAGATAATACCGTATAGTAAATCTAAATACACATAATGTTCAGTTATTAGAGATAGAAAAGTAAAGTTAAATGTAAATTAAAGTGGTGGCATATATATCATCCTCATAATCTTTGAACATTTGGACGTAAGCTTAAACCTTTGGTTATCCCTACCCTAAATTAATTCCACTGTCTTTAAGGATCCCTTTACTACAGCCTCCACTTCATCCCTACGGTGTGGATCGTAAGCTCATTGTGGCTGCAAACTGATTCTATTGACTCGTCTGTCCACAGCGGCTCTTGCACGCTATTACTGTACTTCTGATAAGGAGGTTTGACGAATGCCAGGTGGCTTTCACGAAGCGGCTCATAACGAAGCCTAATTTTCTCACAAGCACACACATTCATACCACATTCGTTCAACGTTCGGGCAGGGAAAGAAATAGGAAATAATTGGGTCTTGTAGGTGCTGCATGGTGTTTTGGATAAGCATCGCTGGATCATAACACCAAAGAAAACATTTATGCTAAAGGACTTCAACCCGCAATCTCCATAGATCATGTCTGTCGTCAAAACCACTACGAGGTCTGACTGGTGGTCTGACAATAATATTGTAACTGAGAAATATGTTTGTTTAATTTTTCTTCCATTTTATTTCATTGCACAAAGATCTATTATATCAGATTTTATAATTGTATAATAAATACATGATTTATATTTGAAAGTATAATTTAATCCATTATCCATTATTAAATTACCCGAGAAATGTAGATTTCTAGTTATTTTTCCGGTTGCCACACGTTTGAAGCGGTAAAATAAGAATTGCCTTAGTGTCGGATTTCCCGACACGGTTGCGCCTACCTGCGACAACTGCCACTACCTGTAGTGTTACCCGCATTATGTAAATATCCGCAATGTAGGGTACAAATCAAAGGGCCGAGCGATGGGAGGGGGGGGGGGCGCGGCGGAGGCGACGGCCCGGGCGGGCAGGCAAGCGGCGGCCGCGCGTCGGGCGCCGGGTCGAAGCGTCTCCATAATGCAAGCGCATTAGCTCCCCTAAATAATCGACGGCACCACGCGCGAATTAATCGTGGCAGCCACGCCCACGCGCCCTCTCGCTTCCGGTGACCTACCCTTGTCGCCGGCGCCCCGACGCTCCCTGGCGCGGCGGTTGACCTCCGCTTGCTCTTCCGTGCCACGCTGGGGGTCCGCTTTCTTGTCGTGCTGCTTTCCGTCGCGTTCGTTTGGCGTACTTGGCTCTCTGTCTCCTCTCGTTTTCTCTCCTAAAGCCAAGAGTTCTATGACCCTGTAATCCGAGGTTTGCTTGTGTCTGCTCTTCTATGTTAAGGATAGTCTTTCTTGGCATTCTGCTTTTGGTCGCGTGCGTTTGGCGTACTCGATTCTCTCTCATCTCCTTTTCTCTCCTAATGCCAAGAGTGCTATGATCCTTTGGCCCATGCTTTTATTGTGTCTGCTCTTCTATATGAGATCCTCTATCTTATTATCCTGCTTTCCGTCGCGTTTGTTTGGCGTACTCAGCTCTCTGTCTCCTCTCCTTTTCTCTCCAAAAGCCAAGAGTTCTTCTCTGATCCTTTAATCCGAGGTTTGCTTATGTCTGCTCTTCTATGTTGTCATCCTGCTTTCGGTCGCGTGCGTTTGGCGTACTCGATTCTGTTTCATCTCCTATTCTCTTCTAATGTCAGGCGTTCTATTTGTTGAGGTTGGCTTGTGCCTGCTCTTCTATATCAGGGATTCTCTATCTTATCATCCTGCTTTCCGTCGCGTGCGTTTGGCTTACTCGGCTCTCTGTCTCACCGCCTTCTCTCTCCTAATGCAAAGAGTTCTATGATACTTTAATCCGCGCTATTTTCGTGTCTGTTCCTCTACGTCAGGGATCCTCTTTCTTGTCAACCTGCTTTCGGTCGCGTACCTTTGACGCACTCGGCTCTATGTCTCCTTTCCTTTTCTCTCTTAATGCCTTCTATGAACCTTTCGTTCTATGAACCTTTGATCAGCGGTTGGCTTGCGTCTTTTCTCCCATATCAGGAACCATCGTTCTTGTCATCCTGCATACGGACACGTTCCTTTTCCGTGTTCGTCTATCTCCTATCTCATCTTTTCTCTCCCAATGAAAAGGTCTCTGTGATCCTTCAATCCTACCTGCTCGTCTATACCATGGATTCTATTTCTCTTCATCCTGCGTTAGATCACGTTTCTTTGCGTCCTTATCCCATCTAATATCCCTTTCTTTCCCCACCCTTTGTGCCTTAACTCTTTATTCGCGGTTGATCTATACCTACTCTCTTTTTACACTCCAGTCCTTGTCGTCCTGAAAATAATCATCGTACTGTTGTTGTTGTGATTCTACTGTCCCTCTATTTTAATCACCAAATCATTATCTAACAATGCTGTTGATTTGTTTTCTTACTTCTCCCGAATCTTTTTCTTGCCATACTGATTTCGATAGCGCTATCATTGTTTCCTCATATATTTTCTCTCCCTTTTTCTCTTCCGCTCTAGCATCATCATTGCTTTTGGTTGGCATCATCTCCAGTTCACCTCCTGATTTTTACACTCGGGATAGTCTTTCTTGTCCTTCTCTTTCTACTTGTTATCCACGATTCTGTTTTGTGACATATCCTCATTCTTTTTTATTCTTTCTTTCATAGACATTTTCCCTTGCACAGTGCGTTCTGTTACAGACCGTGATCCTATCTCTTAGCACACTATTTGTATCCGTAGATATATACTCTATAATTGTCTACTTTCCTACTTCTGGATACTCTTTCGTGTTTTTCACAACTATATTCGATGTCCTGCAGACACTACCTCTTTCATTCGTTGAGTCTGTCTACGCTCCTGGTGTTTTTCCTTGACCAGGTCTGTTTATTGTTTCGAACACTCTTCTTTAATGTATACATTTCCTATCTCATTCATATGCACCTTTTTTACTCCTGCCTCTCTAAACATCTTCATATTTCCGGGTTCGTTTTATAAATCGCGCATGCGCCTCTGTCTTCCTATTCACACACCTCCAGTGTTGCTCTCTTGAGTGAGCGAGTGAGAGAGTAATGATTCTGGGTGCGTAAACCGCTATGCTTATTAATGCTGTAAGTGAAGTACATGTTGTAACTCGGGTGGTGGCAGTGTTTATCAACCCTTGAATCGTGAGATCCGGTGCCAACTTACACGACGACATACGGTCTCCTGACAGGTGCTTTCTTATTTCTGAACAATTGCTCTCCTGACATGTGTTTTATTATGTGCATGTGTGGCAGAGTAGCACTTGTGTGTAAGGGAAGTGGTGACAGAATGAGGAAGGAAAGATGGTCAGTAAAGTAGCTCATTTGTTACAATACTGCTCCGGCGTTCTCCTAGTATTTATGGTAGAAAACAAAACCAAATCACAAAAACAGAAGGCAGACATATTTTTTAACATACTGGCTGTATTCTCCCAACAATGAAGCTAAGGGCGAAAATCCGCCCCCACCGTCGGAACTTAAAACTTCAGGACTAGCGATAGCAATAGGGAGTTTTGGCGCCAGGCGTAAGGAGATATCCTTAAACTCTATTGATCACGTGACAAACGCTATATACGGTCGTAATGAATAACGTTCAGAAGAGTTTTAGCAATTGCAACATTGCGTTATGCATTATAACAAAGGAAGCATTTCAAGCGTTCAACAGAGAAATTGCATTATATATCAAAGAGTGTAGGCTAGTGGTGAGACATTTAAAACACGTTACGATTCAACAGAACAACGAATATACATTGTGCACGGAGTTTTTAGTTTTTGTGACCCTCCGTGATGTGTATGCAGTCTGGAATTCTGAATCTGCTTTTCTTGAAATTATAGGAATTACCTTAAAACAGCGTTCGTTATGAGCATAAGACATAACCTATCCCGAAGATATGATTTGAACTTCTTTTTCGCGAATTTCTTTCCTATCACCTCTCCAACATATCCCGTTAATTCTTGCCAGTGTTGTGGAACTGGTAAGGAATAATTGTAACTGCCTCACATACGAAAATCGGTTTACCGGAGTTGGAAAAAGTCAACTTTTCCTGTTTTTAGGTAGCCATTTTGCCGCTTGTAAGGTGACCTTAGAGACTCCCACAGGCGTGCACTATTTATGAAGGTATAAGGTCGTACCTTAGGCCTAAGGTAAGACGTTAAGACTTCAATGTCCGTCGCGTGACTGTTAGTGCATAACGCCGCTACCTTACGCGCGGCGCTAAAACTCCCTAATGTGTAGGAGCGACATTGTGGCCGCTGAGCTCTGGCAGCTGGTGCTGACGTCTCTCGTCCTCCTGGTCGCGCCTCCCCCGCGCGGGCGCGGCTACTTGACCTCCCCGATTATCCGCTGCCCTCTCATCCACCCACGCGTGACGCCCCCACTCCTCCACCTCCCTCACCCTTGGCCCTCACTCTCTCGCCCGTGCCGGATCTCCACCCTTCGCCTTGCATCGTTCGACATCGATCGCTGATCACTGCTAAGCGGGTTAATTGAAGCTTAATCTTATTGCGTCTCTTGCGATAGGTTAATTATGCCGCGTTGCATCATAGGCTTGGGTTAAATTTCTTCTGTCATTCCATAGTAGACAATTTTTTTGTGTTGTGAAAATTTCCAGAGTCGGTTCTATGTGATGCAATTTAGTTTTCAAGAAGTAACGTAATTGCAGTCAAAGCAAATACGAGTAATATAGTTGAATACGAATCGTCGTATAATAACCCTTAAGCAAATAATGTCTGGAATGCATAGACGAGAATATGAATATTTTTGCATTTGTTTTCCTAGTGGAACCCGAATCTAAGTTAAAGTGCCATTGTTTTAGTCAGCACAAAGCACTACTACGTAGAAGATTGTCATGAATTTAATCGAGTTAACTGACTAAACGAAGAAGACAGATACTGAACTATTTTTTCTTTTAGATATTTTTTTTATTTATGTATAGAAAATGCAATAGACACAGAAAAGAAATATGTTGGGGTTGATTATTCCTACAATATACTTTGTAAGTCATATTGATCTTAGTCCAATGGAGATATTTAAATGTACTTGAAATAATAACGTGTATTAACAATAATAATAAATAAAGTAAGCAAAAATACTGAAACTTAATAACTTTATAACGAATCCAAAACTGAACAAAATCAAAATTAACCAGTCTGAACAAAAAGATTAATTACACACAACGAAACAAATAAACAACCTCTAAAACTTCCGCTTAAAGTTCACATTTGTTTGTCAAACTTTCACATTACTACCTGCATTCAACCATGAATTTCTATTAATTTCTATTCACTTCTATGGTAATCAGCCTGAAATCTCTCTCTCTCTCTCTCTCTCTCTCTCTCTCTATATATATATATATATATATATATATATATATATATATATACGGAATCAAATAAAGTTTTCTTGTATTTTATTTTGCATCGAACCATTGACATCGTATGCAGAAGAATTATGTGACAAAATTATGCGTCACGGTGAACACGATATAGCGTAAAATGTAATATTATGATGAAGAAATTCATCCAACGAGCCAATCTTCCCGTGACAGAAAGAAAGTTAATTTAGGATCTTTGTATCGAATGCCAGAAGCAAGAAGCAGGTAGTTGAATGACCGTCAAGCAAAAAGGAAAACAAGTTTAATGGCGGTCTGTCATTTCCAGGATACTTCATTCTGAGAGAAAATACAATGTCCCCTTTCAACAGACCCGTCGTAAACACGCAGATCTGCAGCGTTGCTCGAAATATCTCGGGGGAGAACTGAATAGACACGACTGCTCAATATCTGGAGGCATATTGATCGGCAGATAATGATAGCCTGTTGTGGGAGTTGCTTTATGACCTTCTATAGCCTCTTTACATTGTATGCGATATAGCACTGCAAAGGGGAATTTTCGACAACAGTACAACTCGGTATTATAGGTGGCAGGGGAGGGGGTGTGAGGGGAGTACGTGAGAGGTTGAGCCACGTAGATGGCGGATTGGCCTATCTTCTAACCTATAAAACGAGTGTAAACTAGTGGCACAGATTTTCTCGTATTATGTTTCTCTTTCCATTGGTCTCGGCTAGCTATTCTGACTTGCCACACACTCTTGCCAGCTGCCATCCATCGCCGCCCTGAGTACATTTTTTTTGGAAATTTCTAAATTTTTTTCGGCTTCCTAAGAGTAGAATGGAAATATTATTGTAAACATATTAAAGATCAATAAAACTGCGACCTAAATGAAAATTTTCTTTGAACAATTTGGAGCCGTTTTTAAGAAAATGTTGTTTAAACGCTACTGTAAAAACTAAGTTTGAAGCTCTTTTTTAATACATTTTTCAGTTTTCGAAAAACTTCATTTGAAGTAATTTAAAGCACTTTAACTCACAAATAAAATAGTGTTTACAAGTTGGTAGAAATGTGCATATTAACGGAGCGATTTTCAAAACAAATTACATTTGTGTAATTTTTGAAAATGCAAATGAATACAGCAAAGTTAATACTATGTAATATTATACAGTGCAGTTAGCACTCTCTCTTGGAAAAGTTTGAAGAAAAAAAATTTGAAAAAAAAGAAGTTTGAGCGTTTCGGAAAATGCGGGATTTTGTTTCACGGAGTTTTGGAGAAATTTTATCTGACATTATTTAAAGCACATGTACTTATAAATACATGAATGTAAAGAAATTGCTGATTATGTAAATATTAACTCCGTGAGAAACAAGTAAAACAATTTCATTCCTAAAAAAAAGCAACTAATGTATAGGGTGACATGGAGTTTGTCATCTTATATAATGAATTTAGAACTACCAAAAGTTTAAAGAAAAAATTTGCAGCCCTTTTTGAGAAAATCTTGATTTTGTTATTTTTTAAAATTGCAAATACGGAACGCAATACGTATTGTGCGAAAACTACTAATCTTTTCAAAAAATGTACAGAATCTTAATAAAAAGACTAATTATGGACAACACATTTTATTTGAAAGAAAAATCTCTATCTTTAATTTTGTAGTTGTAGAAAGGCACCGAAAAAATTCATACTTTTGAAATTTTCGAAAATGGAGAATTAATCATGAAAATCGGACCTATGCTACTTTTATGAGTGCATGCTACTTTATTCTTACATGAAATTTAAAGAAAAATATTGGAGCCGCTTTTGAGAACATTTTGAAAGTATCCGGAGGGCTTCATGTAAAGTACCCCCAAATTTTAAAGAATGTTTTTCAAAATCTCAAAGTTTCGACTCGAGCCAGAACGACGCGGGTTTGTTCCATTCGGAAAAACTCATGGTTTAGCGCTAGTAATGTTCATAGAAACGAGATGGACGGATGGACGAATGGACAGACGGATGTTTAAAAAAACAGTACTTTTTCAGTATCAGGGGTCCCAAGACATGTATTTCCGACGAAATCTCGAAATCGATTTTTTCATAATTTTCTTTATACTACGTACACTGGAAAGTAAATGAGCCTCAGGAAGTAAAGATAGTGCTCAGTCCTTTGCAGAGTCCTTTCTGTGGATGAAATAAAAAATAAACTATTGAATGTAAAATTATCAAAGCACTGACTTTATTTTTACCAGCCTTTTCAGATGTTCTCAAAATTACTTTGTAGTTGAATTTAGAGATCTTGACCTCATATAGGACGTTATCATCTGAATATATTTTGTGTCAATGGAAATATGTATTTGAGTATATTTCCTACCATATTTTGATTTCCATTCAATAATTAGACATTCGAAATATTATAAAGTTTTAATGACTTTTCTAATTCCCAGTACATTTCCCCTGCATTTAGACTATTTGATGAGGATGTTGAATGTGGAAAGCATCCCTATTTTGGCATGCAGAAGGGAGACTTAAAATTCGTTTTTGTTCATAAAATGAATATGGCCTTCACAAATATTGTTTATCATGCCATAAGTTAATTAGCTATCCGGTTTGTAATGTAATATAAGAAGCGCACAGTGTTTCGCAGTTAATCCAAAAAGTTTTGCAATTATAATTAATTGTATTTCTAGTTAATTGTGCCTATAAGTTGGTCTACTTTTCTTTTAAATTTAAACTTAAAACCTGAGACGATATGGTCGCATTCAAAACATTAATTTTAAGCATGACTACAATTTGTGCTCTGATTGTGTTATGCTTTACATAATGAAAAGGAGCAAAGGGACAATGACAGATTTCTGACGACATCACTTCCAATATTTCGTTTATATCCGTAGTTATCCGGAATCCGTAGTTATAAGCACCGTTACGAAAGCGTCCTCAAATCGTAGTTTTTTAGTCAGGAAGATGTACAGACATAAAGTACAAGGGGGTGTCAATTTGAAATCGTACGTTCGAGTTGAATCGTAGATGAGTACAGTGACTGGATTAGAAGAGCATTGTCTCTTTGTTATCCATTATCGCCACTGGGTCACATTGAAATATATCGTGATTCGTCTAACATGAACAATCAAAACTCGTTTAAAAAGTTTTTCGATTTGCTTCCACATACTTTTTATTGGACATATGCGATAAGTGAGCGATTGTTGCCGTGTGCTATTACGCAACCTGTGTTGATTCACTTTCTTACAAATGAAGCCGCCAAACCCGCAGAAAATGTAAATATGTTTCACTCATTTCGAATTGGAGTACAGGGAACAGGAAATCCACACATAAAGACGTAAGGAAAAACTCAAATGAAGAGTTTCACGCGGAAAGGATACCGTGCAAAATCCAAACCACGTACGACGCCGAAGATCAAGATGCATTCCAGAGGACATTGCATTGCAACATAAAAGACGTATTGCAAATGGTTAAGTAGTGTAACGGTTAGCATATCTATTATAATCGAGTAAGCGAGTTCATATCCGATCAAAACCTTCGTACGCTTTCCTTTGGGGGACGTAAAGCCTTCGGACCCATGTTGTAGATATATTTTATGTAATAGATCATCAAGCATAAAATAAGCCTCTCTGAGAACATTTTAATTGCCTCTTGCGTCACCCGAGTGATACCTTCATTCGCTGCTAGATGGAGAATGAAGCGTGGTGAGTTCTGTATGGTCAGACGGAAGAGCAAGTCCGACGGCCTGAACCTCACAACGTAAAAAAAAGGTATCGTTGAACTGAATTCGATTGTGCGTGACATTACTAAAGGAGAACGTTGGGTGACTGTGGGTGAGAGTAATCAGGCGCTCGGGTTTACCCCTTGAAAGCGTACGAAACATCCTAAAAACGAGCTACAATTCCCAGAATGAGTCACTATAGCACAACTACTCAATACTGCAACTCCAACAAACATAATGGAGTTCTAATTGAAAAGACATTGGTTCGGCTGTGATGGAGTGCAGTCGAGCACTCAGTGTACAAACTTCTCATTACCTTGTTCGAAATTCGTGGTGCTAGTTGAACAGCGTACGTGTAACGATTGCATAAAACTGCTATTATGGCGGAAAAGGTACAAAAGGATAGAGAAACGAAGTAGGAAAGAGTAATATTGGTTTATGTATTAAATAATGGTCCAGTAGAAGTCGAGAAATAAAGGTCAGTTTACATTTGATTCGGTTTTGCATTAACTGCCGTGTTTTGAAACCTTTGTGTTTTTCAAGAACCAGGCGTGTTTTTTAATAAACTGCAGATGAAACTGTTTGTTTTTCAGGATATCTTATTTTATTACTTCAAAAAAAAGTTGAAATTGAATTTTAAATTAATGAGTCAAGTTTAATCTCTATAATTACTTTCAATTTTATATTTCTTATATTATATGATATCCTATAACATTTTTCTCAGTAATTTTTGGTAATTTAATGCAATATAACACACATACCGCAGAGATGTGGATACCAAGTTTCAATCTTTAGTCTTTTGTATTGTTTTATGGCAAGTTTCGTTGTTCATAAAAGTTAAAAAAGAAAAACATATATTGTATGTTCATAGCATTTCTTAAATTATCCCCCTTTTAATATTTTTAGTTCTATGACAAGTATTGTTTACTTACCGCTCACCAATAACTGCAGTGCAGCAATTCATTTCTAAACCTTAATTTTCAATTCAGCCCAGGCAGTCGTGGTGCCATGAAAACCACTGTGAAAAAATGGAAGGAATTTTGTGATCAACTCATTAAATTAAAAACGGAAATCATTATTAAAGGGGATGTTTCGAGTAAATATTTTGGTGTCTTTAACATGCATTAAGCAAAACCTATCGAAAGGACGAAATTGTTCAGAGCGCTCGTAATATTGAGGCCCGGCAGTTTGCCACGCTCCTGCTGACCCATCCTAACCAGCTGTCGATCCTGTGTACGTGTCTGCGCCACTCATCTGCTTTCATGTCACCCGTGTACTCAACGCTTCGCCTCCTGTCCATTAGCATCGGTTTGAGTTGACGTGGGAAGCATTCGAAATTGACGTCAGGGACCTAGAATTCCAGAAAATGTCGAGACTGGGCCAATCATTGTGGAATTACGCTGTAGACGTACAGTAGCAAATACATTACGTACGTATTGTTAGGAAAAAAGGAAATGTTTTAAAGTGGAGATGAATCGAGCTAGTTGCGTAGGCTTCCGCGGCCGGAGTTTATGTTGGCTGGGCTATCCGGGACGAGCCGAGTCAATGTCATGATGGCTAACGTTTCGGCCAGCGTATTGTGGCCTTCTTCAGAGCGTACTGCTGAACGCTCTCAGCAGGACGCTCTGAAGAAAGCCACAATTCGCTGGCCGAAACGTTAGCCACCATGACATTGACGCGGCTCGTCCCGGTTAACCCAGCCAACATGAATCGAGCTATGCGCATGAAAAATATCAAATCAATTCTATTTTCATGTATCCACAGTAACTTAATACGTCTCCGAAGATATAAAAATTCAATATTCGTATTTCTTGTATAATGTAATTACAAATGTTTAACCACTACTTTTTAATCGTGAACAGCAATGAATTACAAATAAGCTTTTTTTCAAAGGAATTTTTTAACTTTTTATTGTTTTTTACTCATGCTACTGCTTACTTAAGATACTGGCACAGAGAAATGTTGACATGATTATAATTCTTTGATAAATAGTTAAGACCTTTCCATTTCCTTCCGTACCTTTGAGGCGTTGGACGCAATAATGTTTATTTGGGGTTTGACAATCATAAGACAACGACACTCAAATTTGAATCAGGTTGTTGACGGAGTTCACCGGTGTACGATTTTATACGACTATATTTTCATGTTTTCACTGCGACTGATTGTCTGTCATTCTTAACATATTCCGCTTGCCGAATCTTCTGCTGATCCGAAGACGCCTTCTCTGACTCTCCGGGACACGTGGCTCTCGATATCGAGTTGTCAACAGTTGCGTTGTCGTACTGCTGCCTTCTTCAAGGCTAGCAAGCATTGCCCCTAGCTTGTATACCGTTATGACATAAACTTTACGAATACTTTTAGAGTTCCAGTTGATTTCTTAAACAATCTACGATTCGACCTGGAACATATTTGAAGTTTAGATAGTTGCCAGGATTCTGTGACCGTTTAGTGATAAATTTTCAATAAATGATTACTTTGATTTAGCAAAACTTTCCCTCGTACGTCAAATTAAAGAAAAATACATATATTCAACATGTAAATTATACTAACTCAATATTCCAAATATTGTTTAATGTGAACTGCAATGTTACAATGATACTATTTGTCACCGTAAAATCATTGTAGCTAAATCGTTACAAGATATACATCGACACATGAAAATTATAATGGAGTTCCTACGATTCCAGGAATTTCACACTAGCTAGATAGCTAGGTCAAATTCGGCTACTGTCTGAAGCAGAATTCCGACGGCTGGCTGTTCTGATCGGTAGTTTTCCGCGATTTCTCCGATCAATACCATGCGAATGCCGGAGCAGTACTTTAACAAACGGGCCACGGTCCGCGCGATTTTTCCGTCTCCTTCCTCCTTATAACTTCACCCCTTTACTATCGCACGGTTAAATATACAAGCACTACACTACCAAACAAGTTGAGACCTTAGCGCTTGTCCCAGGTGGGCGGTGCAGATGGGAGATTCCTTGTTGAGGAAATATCCTCATGCCGATGTGTACGTCGGCACCATCGAACGGGGGAAGATTTCCATCATCTCATGTGATAAAACATTTACTACACTTATGGTACAAATGACGATAGCAGTTGAAGCGTCCGAAAACCCGAAATAACCAATCATGAAAAAAAACTCCATAATGACTGAATTACCAACATGAACTTCCTGGATTCAGAGTTAAACTGGTGTTTATTCCTCTTCACTCTTCTGTCCGTCTGCGTGGCCCCCAATGGTCCTGGAAAGAGGTCACGAGCCGTTCGCGTGGGCGGGCGCGGCGCTCGCCGCCGAATCCCTTCCGGTCAGCGAATGGGCGCCGACTCTCGCGCGGCGAACGACGATATTGTTTTCCGCGACGCGGGTTCTCATTTCTGCGCAGCGTTTGCTCGTGGGATTTGACCTATTTAAGGTCTCTGTGCCGATGAGTTTTACGCTGATCAAGAGAAGTTCGAAATTGATTTGCAGTACCCAGTGCCCCCACCATGGGGAGGGGGCGCAAGAGGCTTCAGCCTCCTCCCCCGGAAACCGATGATGCACGTTAACCCATTGACGCCTGGTGCACACGTCGTTGTACGTGTACGTCACGATTTTCAAGGCAGTTATATTGCAAAATAATTATTTTGCAACATATTGTAATACATTTTGGTTCTATGATACATCTGCGTTTAATGTTAGTGCCATCCATCGGAATAAGTAAATAGCCATCAAAGTAAGTGTTGTGACCGAAACAACAAAGAATAACACAGTTTCTTAAAATTGTGTTTTATTCCGTAATCCAAAAGCAAATCCAACAACAAAAAGCCAAGTCAAACCAAAATTCCTGAAGATAGTCCGTATACGTCGCGCTGTTCACTAGTTCACCGTGGGGCAGTCCAAATCTGTATGCTCTTCGACGTATCACTGTATCACTCACTATCAACTCGCTGGCGCTCGCTTATCGACTGCCGGCTGCTTGCCCGAGCGGTGCTTTTATACCCCGCTCGGGGCGAAGGTCCGCCGGCCAACCCCGCGATACGGGTGAGTTCTTCCGCGCCGATGTTTGCCCGAGCGTGACGGACCTGCCGAGTTGTCGATCAGCGCTCTCTCTTGAGCGGTGTTGGTACTGTCCTCTGGCGGCGACTTCAAAGGTGACTGTTCGGCCATGGCACCCTCCACGCCCAAATGCGTCGTGTACGGCGCAAATCGCACCGAACGGGTAGTCCTCTTGGGCCGTAGCTCCGACCTGGTCGAACAGGCGCGCTCGCCGCTGCTGCTGGCGGCTGTTTCCGCCTGCGTGTCTGCTGCAGCTGCTGATGCTCCTCCGATCGTGGGCTCCTGTGGGGGATAAATCATTTCTTTCATTACTTTCTTGCGAAACTCCTCTGATGAGATCCACGGCCGGGTGTCTACTTCACTCTCGTTAGCTCTAGGCCTAACTTGTCCCTGGTGGCGCGTGACCAGCCTCTCCAGGGTTCGCACTGCATATACCCTGCTACCCCGAACCTCCTGTACCACCCCTGGCACCCACGCTGGCTCTTTTTTTAGGGACTGTATGTAGACTTTGTCACCTACCTTAAATTTTGAGCCAATACCTCCTGCTCTATGTGGGTCGTTAGGGCTCAGGAGTGATAGCAGAGTTCGGGGCTGCCTGCCGTGAAGAACTTCCGCTGGGCTTCTGCCCGTTGTGCCTGGCAGGACCCTGTATGTTGCCAGGACCCTCAGGAGTGCTCGGGACTTGGGTGTTCCCGCTGCACGCGCTTTCCCCATAGCTGTCTTAAAAGTTCTGACGAACCTCTCCGCCTCTCCGTTTGACTGCGGATGAAACGGAGGTGCACAAATATGTTGAATGCCGTTGCTCCCACAAAATCTCGCGAACTCCTGGGATGAAAACTGAGGACCATTATCTGAAACTAAGACAGCAGGTAAACCTTCCGTAACGAAAATTCTCTCTAGCATTTCTATAGTCTGCGTCGACGTGGTGTTTCCCATCTCTACTACGTAGGGGTAGTTGGACTTTGCGTCCACTACCACTAGCCTCATGGACCCCCAAAAGGGGCCAGCGAAATCTATATGTACTCTCTCCCACGGCTCCGCTGGTTCTGGCCAAGGTGTCAAGTCTCTGGGGGGGGGGGGGGGGGGGGCACTCTGATTAAGTTGGCAAGCTTCGCATTTTTTAACATCTGCTCGATGTCGGCGTTCATTCCTGTCCACGTACAATGCCGCCGCGCCAGTTGCTTAGTGCGTACTACCCCCCAGTGCCCCTGATGCAGGAGTTTGAGCACCGTTTGTCTTAGACTCTTAGGTATGACTACCTTCGTAAACTCGTCTCCCGTTAACAATAGTACCCCCGCTTTGCAGGAAAGCCTGTCTTTTTTGTTGAACCAACCGGCGTTGCTTCTTAGTATCCTTGGTGGCCAACCTTCCCTGACAAAACGCCGTACCTGATTTAGCTCCGGGTCTTTGTCTGTCTCCTTCGCTATGGTTCGTGCTTCCAGTGGAAAGTCCACTAGACTTTCCAGATCTTCCAGGTCCAACTGGAAGCATTCCTCTTCGGATGTGTCAAATTCTAGGTCTGGGCCGGCGGGGAGTCTTGACAACGCATCCGCGTTTGCGTGCTGCGATGTGCTCCTAAAATGCACCTGGTAGTCGTAGTCTGATAAAAACAAGGCCCATCTCTGCAGCTTCTTGGCCGTACATTCCGGGATTTTCTTCCCCGGGTGAAACAGTTGAACCAACGGTTTGTGGTCTGTGATGATATGGAATTTGCTACCATAAAGGAAGTCGTTGAATTTCCTTACTGCAAAGATAATCGCCAATGCTTCTTTCTCGATCTGCGAGTAATTTCTCTGATGCTTGTTGAGGGTTTTTGATATGAAGGCGATCGGTCTCTCGACCCCTTTTTCATCCTTCTGAGATAGCACCGCTCCCAACCCGTAATCTGAAGCGTCTGCTGCCACTGTTGTAATTCTCCCTGGGATAAAGTGGTTCAGTTTCACTGTGCGCAGTAACTCTTCCTTTAACCTGCCTAATGCTTTGCTGCACTCCTCTGACCAGACGAATTTGACCCCCTTTTTTCTAAGTTGATTTAAAGGAGCTGCTATCGATGAGAAATTCTTAATGAATTTGTTATAGTAATTCATCTTGCCTAAAAGCGCTTGTAGTTGTTTCAAATCTGTTGGCGGGGGCATCTGTATAATTGCTTGCACGTGCTGCTGGGTTGGGGCTATCCCGGTGCGGTCTAAGACGTGCCCTAGAAAAACCACTCGTTCTTTGAAGAACTCACATTTGTCCTGGTTAACTTTAAAACCGTTGTCCCGCAAAACCGCGAACAGCTTCCTCAGGTTTTGCTTGTGCTCTTCCAAACTGCGGCCCGTGACGATGATGTCATCCAGGTAGTTGCAGCAACCATCCAGGGACGCGGTGATTTGTTCCAGACAGCGCTGGAAGATTGCTGCCGCTGAGTTCACCCCAAAAGGCAACCTATTATAACTAAACAAGCCGAGCGGTGTGTTAATTACCAACACTTCTTTGGCCGCGGGATCCAGAGGTATTTGGAGATAAGCATCTCTGAGATCGATTTTGGAGAACCGTTGTCCACCCGACAGCTTGAAGAAAAGGTCCTCTGGTTTAGGTATCGGGTATTGTTCTACTTCTACCTGTTGATTCACAGTGCTCTTAAAATCTCCGCACAATCTAATCTTCCCATTAGATTTTTTAACGAAAACTAAAGGTGTGGCCCACTGACTCACAGCCACCGGTGTTATCACACCCTCTTCCTGTAGCCTTGTCAGTTCCTCCTTAACCTTGTCCCTCAGCGCCCACGGCACCGGTCTCGCTTTGTAAAAACGCGGTTTATGGCCCTCTTTTAGCTGAATCTTTGCCTGAAAGTTTTTACACTTTCCCAGCCCGGGCGAAAACACTTCCGCGAACTCAGACCCCAAATCCTTAATGATCTGGACTTCCTCCTGGTCTGATATTTGGTTTATCTCATCGACAACTCCAAATCCCAATTTATCGAATGAGTCCAGCCCCAGAATATTTGTCACATCATAACGGTCAACTACTAACACCTCTATTACTGCCTGTTTACTCTTGTACGATGCCTGCACACACACGCTTCCTAGCACCTTAATGGGCGTTTTCCCAAAACTGGTCAGTCTCTTTTGCACCTTTGAATAACTGGGAGCTCCTAATCGGTGATACGTGTCTAAATTGATTAGCGTAACCGCCGCTCCCGTATCTAATAAGAACTCTACTGGTTGATTGCTTAACTTAACTCGCACCGTTAATCTTTTTTGCCCTTCTCCACTAATGACTTCACTTATCATGGCTACCTCCATCTCTTCTTCCTGTCTTCCGCTCCGTGCCGACTGCCGTTTTTTCTCACACACTTCTTGGATGTGACCCACTTTCTTACACCAAAAACACTGTGCTTCCCTGAACCTGCACATGGCTCTATTGTGATATTTTCCACAGCCCCTACAAGACTTCTTTCTCTCGAAACTGTTCACACTTGCTCTTTCCCTTAAGTTGCTGCCCCGCTTTGCCGACCTTGCCCCGATCTGGGTATTCTGTCTATCTTTTCTCACTCTGTCTCTTCTCTCTCGTACAGTTCTCATGCTGAAACTACTCCCTAAGCTGTTAACACTGACTGAGCTACTATCTTTCACTGAATCCTTAGTGCTAACACTACACACGCACGATCCGGCCGTGATTTGGCGGGCCGTCTCGCACGTGGTCTCGTACGTCTTGCACAAATTTTTTACTTCTTCTAACGAAGGATCTCCGCTCTGCAATGCCAAAAACCTGACTTTATCTTCCGGCGTGTGCAAAACTACCATGTCCCTAATCAGTGTTTCGGCGTACGATGTCTCTCCTTCCGATGGCGGGCATTTGAATTGACAATGCCGCGCCAGGCCTGCTAACTCTGTAATCCACTCACTATGTGTTTGTCCTTCACTTTTCCTACACTGGAAGAACTTATATCTGGCCGCGACTACATGTGGCACTTTGTTAAAATATGCGTCCAATTTTTGTTTTATCTCTTCCCAGCTCCATTCTGCTGAGTCTTTTTCCGGGAGTAACTTTTCTAACAAACTAGTCACTTTGCTTCCTACGCAGCTCAGGAAAAACGCTTTCTTTGTTCTTGCGTCTCCTACCTGATGACATAGTAAATGCTGCTCGAACCTCTCCAAGTACTCCGACCAATCCTCCGAGTCGGGCTGGAAACAGTGGAATTGGGGCGGGGGGCGTCTATTGATTGCCTCTAATAGAACCGCCAACTGCTGTGCATGCGCCTCCGCTTGTTGCCGTTGCTGCTGCGCATGCGCCTCCGCCTGTTGCCGCTGAGCCTCTGCTTGTTGGCGCTGAGCCTCTGCTTGTTGCCGTTGCTGCTGCGCAAACGCCTCCTGTTGCAGTTGCATCTGCTGCTGCATGAGTGCCAACATCTGCACTATTGGGTCGCCGGCCTCCATCTTACTTTTCCTCGTCGCCAGTTTTGTTGTGACCGAAACAACAAAGAATAACACAGTTTCTTAAAATTGTGTTTTATTCCGTAATCCAAAAGCAAATCCAACAACAAAAAGCCAAGTCAAACCAAAATTCCTGAAGATAGTCCGTATACGTCGCGCTGTTCACTAGTTCACCGTGGGGCAGTCCAAATCTGTATGCTCTTCGACGTATCACTGTATCACTCACTATCAACTCGCTGGCGCTCGCTTATCGACTGCCGGCTGCTTGCCCGAGCGGTGCTTTTATACCCCGCTCGGGGCGAAGGTCCGCCGGCCAACCCCGCGATACGGGTGAGTTCTTCCGCGCCGATGTTTGCCCGAGCGTGACGGAGCTGCCGAGTTGTCGATCAGCGCTCTCTCTTGAGCGGTGTTGGTACTGTCCTCTGGCGGCGACTTCAAAGGTGCCTGTTCGGCCATGGCAGTAAGCAATGCAATACGTCTGATCTTAAAAGATTAAAAATATATTTTCTACACAAACGGAAGTTATAGATATTATGAAATATTAATTACTTCTTATAAATATTAACTATCAGTCAACTAATAAAAACACTTTCTATATTCACATAAATGAAAAATTGTTTGTGAGAAAACAGCTTGTCTTATGAACACAATATCTGTAGTTCCCGCCCCGCCCCGCCCCGCCCCTCTCCGCTCAGCCCCCTCCGCGCTACTCTCTGCCCCTCCCCGCTTGCCCCTCTCGCCAACTCTTCATCCGCCCACCCAGACACCAACTCACACACACTCGCACATGTACAAATAAACACACCTATACAATCCAACTCACACACACTCACAGATACATAAATAAACACACAGACATACGCACCAAGTTACACACATACCTATAAAAGCCAACTCACAAACACTCTCACCTATATGCTCCAGCTTACCTACACATATGCGTACCAACTTACACACACACACACGCACACATACACACATATAGAAACCAACTCTCACACCTACACATTCTAACTCCTCTCTCTTTCTCTCTTTCTCTCTCTCTCTCTCACTCCCTCTCAAACACACACACCCCTTCCTGTGTACGGGCCTACCCTCCCTCCCTCTCACCCTCTCGCTTATTAAACCGCCCAGCCACCCACCCACCGCCGCGCCGTCCAGCCAGCCAGCGCCCCACCCACGTGCCCAGTGGGCGAGCGCTGTTTGCCGGCGCGTTGGGTGCTACGCTCTCTATTCCACGCCGCCCCCGCCGCAACTCCGAATTTCCGCACGTGTGCCCCGCCCACCGCTTGCGCTCTCGCTCGCGAGGCGGCGAGCGTTGGCCGGCAGGCAGAGCGGGAAGACACGTGCGACGGGGGAGGACGTGACGAGGAGGCGGTGCAATTTCCTTTGTTGCTGGGCACGACGTGTGGATTTAATGAGGGAATATCGAAAGGAATTACATTTTTCGTTTCTCTGTGTTGTGGAAGTGATTATTGGATTGTGACCCAAATTTTCGAAGGTGTGCTTGCACCTGTAGAAGAATATCAGAGGACATAGATTATCGTTTCAATATGTATTCTGCAATCTCTTTTGTTGCTGGGCATCGTGTGTGGATTTAATGAGGGAATATCGAATGTAATTACATTTTTCGTTTCTCTGTGTCGTGGAAGTGGTTATTTGATTCTGCCCCCAAATCCTAAGGTGTGCTTGTACCTGTAGAAGAATATCAGTGAACATAGATTATCGTTTTAATATATATTATGTACTAGATTATTTTGCTTTTGTATATGTATGTATGTATGTTTGTTTGCATACACTTTGGCACAACAGCTCTTTACGATGTAAGGCCTACCAGTAGCGTCTCGGCCTTGTGGCAATGGATTAAGGGTTAGATCATAACCATCCCTATGCTGTATTTCTGGTATTCCCAACCTAAGAAGTGAGGTTTCTCATCGTCGCGCAGCAACAGATACTGGAACGTTACACGGAAAGCGCCCAATTAATTTTTGCCCCGACTGGAAATCGAACGCGGGATTGCGCCATGGACAGCGAGCACTCTAACCAACGAGCCAATGAAGGCTACTTCTTTTGTACATTATGTAAAATTTGGAAAACATTTTTTAGAAAGTGTTTAGATACAAAACTTATGAAATAAAGATAATGTAATGACTACACAGTTTATTTTAAATAGTGTCTTTTGTTTTGTTTCAGGTAAGAAACAGATGAACATCTCAGTCACCCCTTTAGTGAGTACAATATCATAGTACGTAGTCAGACATTTCTGAAAATGAAAATTGAAGGTAATCCAAACATTTGGATTCAAATTTACCACATTTGTACTTGCACGTGCCTCACCTTCGTGTAATGAATTTGCTTTCGTAGCATATTGAAGTATAATTAACACACAAAAGCATTAAAAAAAGTTGATGACATTATCAAGTGCAACTTCATTACATGAAGAATGTCAGAATACATGTTACTAACTTCTGCGTAAAAATATGATAACTCTTTGCCGATCCACATGTGCTGGGAAATCCGACGTACAGAAGATTTATTTGACCCTGATTACTGAGCGACTTCTAATGCTTAGATGGTTGGCAGTTTACGTTCCGACACAGAAAAGGAAATGTGAGGAACCTGATGAACAACTTTGCTTAAGAGTGTGCCCGACAATTGGAGACATACGTCACGTGTGTGACTTCGTTTTTTGAAATATGCATTTGCAAAATTGATCATTTTATACCCATCTTCATTCCCTTGGAGTTTTTCAAGAATTATTCTGAGACATTCTGAATAAAATTAATACAAAAATAGGTCTAAAGTGATTTTGATTAACTGCAAAAGCTACGAATTTCTATTAAAATTGATCATCAAAGATGGGTCGCTCAATGAATCCGTGTCTCCCTTTGAAATCGGTTTGGTCATTCTGTTATTAAATAATTTAAAAAAATATTTCATCTTCTTTGACCTGAAGTCTCTCGAGGGATTTCAGTTTCACATGCTGACTTTTTTTGGATTGAGATTTAGGCATTCCTTGACAAATGAAATTAATTTACTCTAACGTTATTAATTACTTTTGTTGTAGGTGCTATTGGATTTTGAATTTAGGGAATAAACTATCGGGACAGCTCTGTCGTGCAATAGGAAGGGAAAAGGGAAAGATTCTACTCGAAGTTATTAGTTCAGGAAGGTTTAAGCATATCTCAAAGAAATTTGGGTTTGATTCGACTTGAGATGTTTGCCGTTTGGCCTAGATGAAGTTTCTGGGCAGAATGAGGGGAGAAAAGAATATACATTTTTTGCTAGTTTTTTATATGTTCCAAAACAGTATCGATTTGGAGTTCTCTGTGAATTTGATGGTTAGGTATAAACAGAGCTTTAATTGACTTCCTAAGGACTTTATTTTGTACTACTTGCATTATTTGTATGGTGGTAGGAGCTGCGTTTCCCTGCTCCGGGCAAGCTTAAGTTAGTGTAGGTAGAATAATATATTTATATAGTAGGATCTGGCATTTGATATTGAGCGTTGAAAGGGTAATTTTTTGATATTTTGGTAAACGATTTGTTGGTTGCTGCGTAAACATGGGGTTTACAGGAAAGTTTCTCGTCTAATAATATTCTTGGATACTTTATTGGTCCACTTTCCCAAGGTATTTCATTGTCATCTATTTTTAGATTGGGAAGGTTTTTGAGGTTTGATAAGAGTGAGTATTTAAGTCTGGCATTTTTGAGGGTTGATTGCAAATCTCCATTTTTTGTCCATTGCGTTAGAGCGTGTAGACTTATTAAATGTGTTACCTTTTCAACGTGGTATTAAATAAGTGGAAAGCCTAATCATTCTTCTTAAAAATTAAAGCGTGCAAGAGATGTGTCAGTGTACGTAGAGCGGTCTGCAGACCAAATGCACAGCGCCTCGCGTGAATGGGTTTCGTGAATCCGCCCGCGCGTACGTGCCGCGCGTGTGTCCCGCAGTTGTGTGCTGTCGTCGCAGCGCGGTTGTCGGACGCTGTGTACATGGCTGGCGCGTGTCTCCGCGGCGCCGCGCCGCACACGATCCTCGACAACCTCCCCTGCCACTCGCGCGTGCACTCGCCGCCGCCCACTCCGCCCGCTCCGCCCGCTCCGCCCGCTCCGCCCGCTCCACGCCCGAGTCTCCATCGGCTTCTGAGGGCTTGTAGATCCACGTCCCTTAGATCTCAACGCTAATGATGCACTTTGGGGATCGGCCGGAGGTGAAGTAAGGCGAACAATTCAGTGTCAGACGTACTGTTACCAAACTGATCTACCCTCGTTTTTTTCACTGTGGACATTATTTCCCTTGAGGCATTATTTGTATGCGACTTGAGTAAAATTAGATTGACCTGTGATTGACGTTTTACTTGAAAAGGAATGGAGGGAGTTTCAGTTGATTTAAGTATATTTCATTATTAGATTTGAGGGTGTAAAAAATCAATTGATCAAATCGATTGATCAATTTTCCATTAGATTTCGTTAGATTCCTTTCAAAGAAGAAACACGAGTGGTGTAGCTGTAGAGAAGAAGAATCCGAAATAATTTGAACCAGTTAACGCCCGTGGTACATACAAGATTTTATTTTTTATGTAATTTTAATGATTCAGATTGACTTATTCATTAATTAACACCTTGTTATCTTGATTCGGTTTGTCTATTCATATTCACCCCCCCGATAATTCCATTTTATAATTCCCTCTCGTAATTTCCTCCATAAGAGAACATGAAACACTGTTCACCTGGTTTCATATTTCTCTCATAACTACAACCCTCTCAATACAGGTAAGTTATGCAGTATTTATCGAACTCTGCATCAAAGGCAAAAACAAGCAATAACGTATCAGTAAAATATTCGTGTTCTATACACTTATTTAAAAGGTTGTACGGTTATTATTTTTTGTCAATCATGACCATATCTTATTTTTTCATATGGCTCTCTGTAAGCGTGTTAATTATTTTTCCCAGGTATTTTAATTGAGCCTATTAAAACATTTACATCGTAGTACCTTTCCGTTCCATCCTTGTGTTCCTCCGGGTTCGACGTTGACGTTTGGACGTGGGAGAGAGCTTCACACAACGAGCCACAGACGGCAGCGCCGCACGTCACTATCCTGCGATGCGGCGCGCCGATGCCGCGGCGACCGCGTCGAACAGCGCTGCGCTCGGAGGCGTCGCGCCTCAGCGTCCATCTGCCGCCCCTCTCCTCTGCCCCCCCCCTCACCCCATCGCACTTGCTTCTTCGGTTGGGCGACGAAACTCAATTTGCGCTCTTGGAGTCATTTCTCCTCGTTATACCGTTTCTCTCCCTTCGACTCTTCAAACTAAACATCCTCTCATTTATTTTTCCTTTCTTTTTCCCCATTTTATTTCTACACATATTTATTTTTATCGTATTTACCATATACTTTTCGTATCATCTTCATCCTCTTTCTTTACCTTCCCTCCGTTAATTCTGTTTTCAGGCTTCTCTTTTTCTCCTCCTTCTCTCTTTTATCGGCACGCTTTTCTTTCTCCGCCCTCCCCTTTTCTCCGCTCTTTTTCTCTGACCTCTCGTTTTTCCACTCTATTCTTTACCCTCTTTTCCACTCTCATTTGTCCACTCTCTTTTCTATAATATCTTTTCTGTCCGCTCTCTTTTCTCCTCTTACTTTTCTCCGCACTGTCTATTCTCTACCATTTGTTCGCATTTTTACTCCATCACTCTTTTCTTTGCTTTCTCTCTTTTCTCTACCTTCTCTCTTTTCTCCTCGCGACCTCTCTTCTACGTGAGCTCTCTTTCTGAGTCCTCTCTCTTTTCTCTGCTCTCCCTCTCTTCACCGTCTCCACCATCCTCCCTCCCTATCTTCTACCCCCTTCTCTCCATCTTTCCTACCTCACCGCTAATCAACATTCTCTTTGTCCTCTGCTCTCCATTACTTTCATTTCACCCGTTCCTCCTACCTCATCTGCTCTTCTCACAAACCGCTTTCATTCCCGGTACCTTTCCATGTACGTTGTTCTCTACGAGATGCTACATTCAGCCGGCCATTGTCTCCCTCTCCGTCTCTTTCCGCCGCTCGACTGCGCCGGCGGCCCGGCGCGACTGCCGCTCCGCCCGCCCCAGAGAGGTGTACACTGCGGAGTGCATACAACGCGACAAAACGCACGTGCGTGATGCCGGTGAGGTGTGTGCGTGCGTACACGCAGTCGCACGCGCTCTCCCTCGCAAACATTCTCGCAAGCGCGCGCGCACACAAACACGGGTTCACAGTAAATGTGTGCTCTGCGCACGGAAGGCGAGTACACATTCGTGCGACGGAATAGGCAAGAATGCCCTTTGGATGGGCATTGTCCTCGCCTGCGCGTGTGCTGAGTGCGCCGGAATGTGTCGGGTCGGAGAGTGGGTGAGGGATAAATTTCGTCTCGACTCGAACGTCTTCCGAAGAGGAGGGAATCGCGAGAGCGACGCGCTTGCGTCCGGGAAAGCTTTTGCGAGGGGGAAACTACACACACTTTTGCGCTATTGGCTGTAACTTTCATACAGAGCATTTGAATAGTAAGGCGTTAGTGGTAAAGTTTTACTTTTACGTAGTTTTTTGATGCTTCAAATTCGATTGAAGGAATAATTATCTAGCAGTATTAAATAACTCCTAAAACGAAAAGACATAAAAAATACCGACGTTCTTCGTAACTTTGTAGAAAATATTTATCAGTAGTGTTTAAAGATTTCAGGAGTGAGTGACTGTCGTAGAAAGTAAGAGAACTCATAATACACATTTCTTCTTTATCTCGTTCAGTGGCAATTTTGAAAAAATACAATTTAGTGATTTAAAATTTGATGTTAGTTCTAGGGAATGCAAATTATTACGACAGATATTTTTAAGAAATATGGATTTTAAGAGACAAAATAATTTTACAACGAACACCTATTACTCACATTGATTCTTTTCCTACACAGCTAAATTTTAATATTTTATATTCTAATATTACATGTGTGTGTGTGTGTGTGTGTGTGTGTGTGTAGGAAATGTGTAAAAATCTTCAGTAATACTTGACTTAGTGGAGATCTGTCTTTTAGATGCATTGAAATACTTTGTTTTTCTATATTTATTAATTTATTTTATTTACATTTTATAACAGAAAAATATGAATTAAAATAATTATTACGGATGTATTAATAAGAGAGTAATAAATCAAAGACTGCTTGCACATTATTATAGCAAATGTGGATGGAGTTATTTATACGGCTCATTAAAACAAGTCTTTTTCGCCATTTTAATCAGTTTTACGAAACATATCATTCAGCTTTTTAACTTTGACCCTCCAGTGTGTTTCTGGTTCGTTGATTGCATTCCCTTTTAATTATAATTTGGATTTTCTGCTCTGTAGAGCCAGCAGTTTAATAATGGGGGTTTAGGTATACCGTATTCTCAGTTAACTGAATTTTGCATAATTAAATACTTTTCTCGGAGGGATGTACCGCATGTTCATTATTCATCGAAGTCTTTAATGTGTGCTTTTTCTGACGACAGAGTGCAGCTGAAATTATTTTTGGCGTTTTTGGTTATATTTAATGGAACGAAAAATATACGTTGTGCGTTGTACAGTCGAGAGAAATAAAAATTGACAATGTATTTAGATTTAAATAGAATTCATTTATCACAAAAATTGCATTGGCGCATTTTCAATTGAAATTACATTGGCGCATTTTCAATTGAAATTATTTTGAACGAAACCCATTACGCATATCATATTTTTATGAGATGGCTAATATAATATTTGACTATTTACTTTTCGTTACTCGGTTTAGCGCTCACAACCTTTGGCGTTGATTTAGAGTGATCTGTTTTGGAACCGTGGTAACTGATTTATCACCTCCAATTTTTAAATAATTTAGTTTCTCCTCCGGAGAGTGTTAAGTGGAAAACAACCTAAATCCCATTTGAGGTAAAATAATACGAATGAGCAATCGTTGAGTGACAGGAAAGCACCCTTTCTCATCGTTTCACTTGAGATTAAACAGTATTCACTAAAAAAACATGGCTGCTTTGCACAAATATTCTTTGATAGGTAACGCACCTCCAAGTTTCTGAGTCGAGTTTTTCAACTTCAATGTGAAATAAAATCGGTATTAAACATCATCGAGAAGTCGGTATGTCTCCTATTTTAGAGTTCAAAACAAATATTCACAGGAGAAACATTAAATAGCCCACATTTTTACAAATACAGTAGACGTCAAAGAAGAAAAAATAGACGAGAGTGATTTCACTAGTGTGTGATTTCACTAGTATGACACTTCCTCCAAATGCAGAACAAACACGCTGTAGCCGGTTTGCACATTTTTTTAAACCCATTTTTCTTAGTCAACACTTTGATTAATTTTATTTGAGTGTTTGGAACTTATACATTTGGTTCATAAAATTAATATATAATTATCACCACCCTGTCACCTTTTAGAACGCGTTTGCTCTCGAAAATATGTTCCACGAGAAATTCTTTACGTCTGAAGAACATATTTCCGGGCGTAAACGCTGCTAAAAACGAGACTGGGTGGTGACAATTATATATAATTACAGGCAATATATCAGGCATAAGAACCTGTCCAAAGAATAGGTTGTCTCGGTAGCTTAGTGGTTACAGCAACTGGGCATAAACCAGGAGACCCGGGTTCGAATACCGGTCGGAGTGAAAATTATTTTAACAAATTTAATT
Organism: Gryllus longicercus; assembly: GCA_038098605.1. Classification (NCBI taxonomy): domain Eukaryota; kingdom Metazoa; phylum Arthropoda; class Insecta; order Orthoptera; family Gryllidae; genus Gryllus; species Gryllus longicercus. The sequence goes on along the minus strand of JAZDUA010000913.1, from coordinate 302,055 downwards.
AATAAAATGTACAGGCCTTCTCAACGATCTTTATTTGCTTCAGTTATTCCCTGGGAAATTTCCTAGCGCCTTTTAATTTTATAGACACATGATTGTTACATATCGTTTCAGGAGCTACCAAGTTGTGATTGCTGGCTGGTTCTGTTCAAGTCGTCTTATAAACAAAGCGGCGAAACAGCAGCTCCTCACAATGTGATCTGTTGCCAAAATGCAAGGTCAACCCTTAAAAACATAGAAACGCGTTAAATTTCCAAGGCTAATTTTGAGTTCGAGATAAAAATCGAAACATACGGATATTTTGGTTGGGAAGTTGCGAGTTGTTACCGAATGTCTACTCCAGACATGAACTGTTTCATGGATGTTCATACAATTTGGATTATTAGGAATCACATCCTTAAGGACGTCTAGAAACCTAACATAAACAGAGAAAACCTGCTAAAAATACCATCGAATGTGTAGTTTATTTCTGGTTTTTCGTATTTCGCAGAATACCCTGCATTGCCGGGTGTTTAACACAATGTCCTATTAGGAAAACAAATTAATCTATAGTGTATACGCGCGCTAACTTGATTTGCCCAGCCCCGCACTGACCACACTCGCCCTGCTTCTTCGCGACGTCATCGCTCTATCAGCCTCGCCAGGCCCCACCACCGTCCGCTGACCTCCCCCCTTCCCAGCCTGCTGGCTACAAACGCCGTTGCTGCTATCATCGTTCATGTCGTCGACAACAAAACTCCGCCCCTACGGGGTAGAGGAGTCAAAAAACCCCAAACAACAACCCACTGGAATAATTGTAAACGTTGTCATTGCCAACAAAAGTGTTTAATATAATAGCAGCTTTCAATGGCTTAGCCATCATCATCAGTTGTCTGCTGGATGGAAGCCACAAAACGACTACCTAGTAGTAGGGGTAGTCGAGGTAGTCGTTTTGTGGCTTCCATCCAGCAGACAACTGATGATGATGGCGAAGCCATCGAAAGCTGCTATTATATTAAACACTTTTGTTGGCAATGACAACGTTTACAATTATTTCATGAAAAATGCCAACGATAACGCACCACAACACCTATATAACCCACTGGAAGCCCACTGTTTGAAGAGACCCCGCAAGGGGTCAGTCGAACACGATTTTTACACCAAATGAGACGTTGCTATCATCGTTGCTACGGACACTAGTACACAGTTGCATTTTTGATTACTCCCGGGAAACTTGCAGTAACAATTTGCCCTGGAATTACGCATTACTCCATAAAAGTACGTTAAACGTTTCGTAAAGCTCATACAATTACCTACTAAATGTCTTTATTGCATTTCAATAGCGCCATTATATTGTGAGTAATAATTGATGGTCAAAATAATTACTGGAAGTTAGCCGGTGTGCGTCAGTGGATCCGTTAACAGCTGCTCGCAGCAACAATAATCGTAGCACGCATGGCAGGGACGGCCACGCATGGACGGGACCAGACGTGGAAAGGCAGTGCTATGGCAATGACAGGAGGGTTTGGGCATGGCAGGGTAGGTGCGAATTATCTATACATATAATTCATTCCTCTTTATGAATTATAAATGAATGTGATAAATAAATACCAAGGCAACGCAGGATACTTCAGATAGCATCGGAATAAAACCCCTCTCACTCTTCTCCGCACCAAGTTTGAAAGAGGTGGAGTTTGTCTCAGTGCCAGAAATCATAAGATTATTTTTATATTGTTACAGGAAACAATTGCAGGGTTCGTACGTCTTCTAAATGATTTAGTTGCCTTTCTAGTAGAAACGTTTATAATGTCACATTTTTTTGCGTGAGGTCACCCATTTATTTTGGAGTATGATAGATGAAACGAAATAAGCACACCTATAAATGTGAATGTGTAAAAAAGTGTTGAGACCATATCTATTAGCCCATTAAATTTTTACAACACTCTACACAGTTGTTTGTTTTTGAGATATAAAGTATAGAACAGTAGTTTGAAAAAGTGAAATCGTGAAGCTCTGAAAAGAAAAATATTAATGAAACGTGACATGCATAATAAATACAAACTTTACCGACATACTTTAACAAATATATTACAAACGATTCATTGTAATGATCAACGTAATAAACATGTATAAACCGCAGCTTAATATATTCTATTTATATTCTTTTAAAGTACTTCAAAAACTAAAATATTACCGCACTCCTAAAATTCTTAACACTGAAAATTCCACAACTGACTTAGGACACTTGTTCTACTCAAGCCAAGGGTACAGAAGTGACCAAGCTGAACATTAAACCAAGCGAAGCGAAGCTCTATTTTGACTATTCTTTTAAAGGACCTCAAAAACTAATATATTACCACAAACCCCAATATTCTGAACACTGAAAATTCTTAAAGAAAAAACAACACTGCCTGAAGGCACTTGTTCAAGACAAGGACACAGAAGTGCCCAAGCTGCACATTAAACCAAGCGAAGCGAAACTCTAGTTTGACTATTCTTTCGAAGTACCCCCAAAACTAAAATATTACCGCAAACCCCACTGAAAATTCCTAAAGAAAAAACAACATAGCCTAAAGACACTTGTTGAAGCCAAGGACACAGAAGTGCTCAAGCTGCACATTAAACCAAGCGAAGCGAGACTCTAGTTTGACTATTCTTTCAAAGTACCCCAAAAACTAAAATATTACCGCAAACCCCACTGAAAATTCCTAAAGAAAAAACAACATAGCCTAAAGACACTTGTTGAAGCCAAGGACACAGAAGTGCTCAAGCTGCACATTAAACCAAGCGAAGCGAGACTCTAGTTTGACTATTCTTTCAAAGTACCCCAAAAACTAAAATATTACCGCAAACCCCACTGAAAATTCCTAAAGAAAAAACAACATAGCCTAAAGACACTTGTTGAAGCCAAGGACACAGAAGTGCTCAAGCTGCACATTAAACCAAGCGAAGCGAGACTCTAGTTTGACTATTCTTTCAAAGTACCCCAAAAACTAAAATATTACCGCAAACCCCACTGAAAATTCCTAAAGAAAAAACAACATAGCCTAAAGACACTTGTTGAAGCCAAGGACACAGAAGTGCTCAAGCTGCACATTAAACCAAGCGAAGCGAGACTCTAGTTTGACTATTCTTTCAAAGTACCCCCAAAACTAAAATATTACCGCAAACCCCACTGAAAATTCCTAAAGAAAAAACAACATAGCCTAAAGACACTTGTTGAAGCCAAGGACACAGAAGTGCTCAAGCTGCACATTAAACCAAGCGAAGCGAGACTCTAGTTTGACTATTCTTTCAAAGTACCCCAAAAACTAAAATATTACCGCAAACCCCACTGAAAATTCCTAAAGAAAAAACAACATAGCCTAAAGACACTTGTTGAAGCCAAGGACACAGAAGTGCTCAAGCTGCACATTAAACCAAGCGAAGCGAGACTCTAGTTTGACTATTCTTTCAAAGTACCCCAAAAACTAAAATATTACCGCAAACCCCACTGAAAATTCCTAAAGAAAAAACAACATAGCCTAAAGACACTTGTTGAAGCCAAGGACACAGAAGTGCTCAAGCTGCACATTAAACCAAGCGAAGCGAGACTCTAGTTTGACTATTCTTTCAAAGTACCCCAAAAACTAAAATATTACCGCAAACCCCACTGAAAATTCCTAAAGAAAAAACAACATAGCCTAAAGACACTTGTTGAAGCCAAGGACACAGAAGTGCTCAAGCTGCACATTAAACCAAGCGAAGCGAGACTCTAGTTTGACTATTCTTTCAAAGTACCCCAAAAACTAAAATATTACCGCAAACCCCACTGAAAATTCCTAAAGAAAAAACAACATAGCCTAAAGACACTTGTTGAAGCCAAGGACACAGAAGTGCTCAAGCTGCACATTAAACCAAGCGAAGCGAGACTCTAGTTTGACTATTCTTTCAAAGTACCCCAAAAACTAAAATATTACCGCAAACCCCACTGAAAATTCCTAAAGAAAAAACAACATAGCCTAAAGACACTTGTTGAAGCCAAGGACACAGAAGTGCTCAAGCTGCACATTAAACCAAGCGAAGCGAGACTCTAGTTTGACTATTCTTTCAAAGTACCCCAAAAACTAAAATATTACCGCAAACCCCACTGAAAATTCCTAAAGAAAAAACAACATAGCCTAAAGACACTTGTTGAAGCCAAGGACACAGAAGTGCTCAAGCTGCACATTAAACCAAGCGAAGCGAGACTCTAGTTTGACTATTCTTTCAAAGTACCCCAAAAACTAAAATATTACCGCAAACCCCACTGAAAATTCCTAAAGAAAAAACAACATAGCCTAAAGACACTTGTTGAAGCCAAGGACACAGAAGTGCTCAAGCTGCACATTAAACCAAGCGAAGCGAGACTCTAGTTTGACTATTCTTTCAAAGTACCCCAAAAACTAAAATATTACCGCAAACCCCACTGAAAATTCCTAAAGAAAAAACAACATAGCCTAAAGACACTTGTTGAAGCCAAGGACACAGAAGTGCTCAAGCTGCACATTAAACCAAGCGAAGCGAGACTCTAGTTTGACTATTCTTTCAAAGTACCCCAAAAACTAAAATATTACCGCAAACCCCACTGAAAATTCCTAAAGAAAAAACAACATAGCCTAAAGACACTTGTTGAAGCCAAGGACACAGAAGTGCTCAAGCTGCACATTAAACCAAGCGAAGCGAGACTCTAGTTTGACTATTCTTTCAAAGTACCCCAAAAACTAAAATATTACCGCAAACCCCACTGAAAATTCCTAAAGAAAAAACAACATAGCCTAAAGACACTTGTTGAAGCCAAGGACACAGAAGTGCTCAAGCTGCACATTAAACCAAGCGAAGCGAGACTCTAGTTTGACTATTCTTTCAAAGTACCCCAAAAACTAAAATATTACCGCAAACCCCACTGAAAATTCCTAAAGAAAAAACAACATAGCCTAAAGACACTTGTTGAAGCCAAGGACACAGAAGTGCTCAAGCTGCACATTAAACCAAGCGAAGCGAGACTCTAGTTTGACTATTCTTTCAAAGTACCCCAAAAACTAAAATATTACCGCAAACCCCACTGAAAATTCCTAAAGAAAAAACAACATAGCCTAAAGACACTTGTTGAAGCCAAGGACACAGAAGTGCTCAAGCTGCACATTAAACCAAGCGAAGCGAGACTCTAGTTTGACTATTCTTTCAAAGTACCCCAAAAACTAAAATATTACCGCAAACCCCACTGAAAATTCCTAAAGAAAAAACAACATAGCCTAAAGACACTTGTTGAAGCCAAGGACACAGAAGTGCTCAAGCTGCACATTAAACCAAGCGAAGCGAGACTCTAGTTTGACTATTCTTTCAAAGTACCCCAAAAACTAAAATATTACCGCAAACCCCACTGAAAATTCCTAAAGAAAAAACAACATAGCCTAAAGACACTTGTTGAAGCCAAGGACACAGAAGTGCTCAAGCTGCACATTAAACCAAGCGAAGCGAGACTCTAGTTTGACTATTCTTTCAAAGTACCCCAAAAACTAAAATATTACCGCAAACCCCACTGAAAATTCCTAAAGAAAAAACAACATAGCCTAAAGACACTTGTTGAAGCCAAGGACACAGAAGTGCTCAAGCTGCACATTAAACCAAGCGAAGCGAGACTCTAGTTTGACTATTCTTTCAAAGTACCCCAAAAACTAAAATATTACCGCAAACCCCACTGAAAATTCCTAAAGAAAAAACAACATAGCCTAAAGACACTTGTTGAAGCCAAGGACACAGAAGTGCTCAAGCTGCACATTAAACCAAGCGAAGCGAGACTCTAGTTTGACTATTCTTTCAAAGTACCCCAAAAACTAAAATATTACCGCAAACCCCACTGAAAATTCCTAAAGAAAAAACAACATAGCCTAAAGACACTTGTTGAAGCCAAGGACACAGAAGTGCTCAAGCTGCACATTAAACCAAGCGAAGCGAGACTCTAGTTTGACTATTCTTTCAAAGTACCCCAAAAACTAAAATATTACCGCAAACCCCACTGAAAATTCCTAAAGAAAAAACAACATAGCCTAAAGACACTTGTTGAAGCCAAGGACACAGAAGTGCTCAAGCTGCACATTAAACCAAGCGAAGCGAGACTCTAGTTTGACTATTCTTTCAAAGTACCCCAAAAACTAAAATATTACCGCAAACCCCACTGAAAATTCCTAAAGAAAAAACAACATAGCCTAAAGACACTTGTTGAAGCCAAGGACACAGAAGTGCTCAAGCTGCACATTAAACCAAGCGAAGCGAGACTCTAGTTTGACTATTCTTTCAAAGTACCCCCAAAACTAAAATATTACCGCAAACCCCACTGAAAATTCCTAAAGAAAAAACAACATAGCCTAAAGACACTTGTTGAAGCCAAGGACACAGAAGTGCTCAAGCTGCACATTAAACCAAGCGAAGCGAGACTCTAGTTTGACTATTCTTTCAAAGTACCCCAAAAACTAAAATATTACCGCAAACCCCACTGAAAATTCCTAAAGAAAAAACAACATAGCCTAAAGACACTTGTTGAAGCCAAGGACACAGAAGTGCTCAAGCTGCACATTAAACCAAGCGAAGCGAGACTCTAGTTTGACTATTCTTTCAAAGTACCCCAAAAACTAAAATATTACCGCAAACCCCACTGAAAATTCCTAAAGAAAAAACAACATAGCCTAAAGACACTTGTTGAAGCCAAGGACACAGAAGTGCTCAAGCTGCACATTAAACCAAGCGAAGCGAGACTCTAGTTTGACTATTCTTTCAAAGTACCCCAAAAACTAAAATATTACCGCAAACCCCACTGAAAATTCCTAAAGAAAAAACAACATAGCCTAAAGACACTTGTTGAAGCCAAGGACACAGAAGTGCTCAAGCTGCACATTAAACCAAGCGAAGCGAGACTCTAGTTTGACTATTCTTTCAAAGTACCCCAAAAACTAAAATATTACCGCAAACCCCACTGAAAATTCCTAAAGAAAAAACAACATAGCCTAAAGACACTTGTTGAAGCCAAGGACACAGAAGTGCTCAAGCTGCACATTAAACCAAGCGAAGCGAGACTCTAGTTTGACTATTCTTTCAAAGTACCCCAAAAACTAAAATATTACCGCAAACCCCACTGAAAATTCCTAAAGAAAAAACAACATAGCCTAAAGACACTTGTTGAAGCCAAGGACACAGAAGTGCTCAAGCTGCACATTAAACCAAGCGAAGCGAGACTCTAGTTTGACTATTCTTTCAAAGTACCCCCAAAACTAAAATATTACCGCAAACCCCACTGAAAATTCCTAAAGAAAAAACAACATAGCCTAAAGACACTTGTTCAAGCCAAGGGTACAGAAGTGCCCAAGCTGCACATTAAACCAAGCGAAGCGAAACTCTAGTTTGGCGGAGTAGCTCTACCAGGGCAGCGAGCGTCGCGTCCGTGTCGGGGGCTGCGGTGGGAGCAGCGCAGCGCAGCGCGACGCGACGCGACGCGGCGACGGGGGCGCTTGCTGCGGTGTCACAGAGAGTGATATCCGAGCAGGTGACGTTGCGAAACGGGACACGGCTCTGCTGCCGACGTGACGCGCGGCGCCGCAGGAGCAAGAGCACGCTCTCAGGCGCGGAGCGGAGGACAGGAGATCAAAGACGAGTTCGTCTCAGAGAATCGCTAAATGATAAGATAAATTTATTTGAACTGCAAATGGGCATAACCCGGTGGCAGCTAATTGCATAAATAAAATACTACAGCTAACATGCAAATTATATAATAATAATAATAATAATAATAATAATAATAATATAATAATAATATAATAATAATATAATAATAATATAATAATAATATAATAATAATATAATAATATAATAATGATATAAAACTGTCTAATTCATAAAAAAATTAAAATTACCTTAAAAAAAGAAACATAATCAAACTCCGCATTGAATCTTTGCTCAACTGCACTTCACTACACTTTACTTCACTTCACTACACTTTTCACTAAGTCCTTTTTATCATTTCTTTCATTATTTCTCTGTTCTACACTTCACGACACCTCACTTCACAATATATTACTGACGCATCGCTCTATAACCTACTATTGTCAGCTAATTCCCTCATTTATATAGTAATGCCCTAAATTAACTTCCTAAATTGTTGTACGTTACGAGGAAAGGGTTCAAAGGTTTTTGCAGACAATGTATTCCATTCTTTTATTGTTCGATTTGTAAAAGAAAATTTCCCGACATCTGTTCTCTGCGGTCTTAAATTTATTTTGTGCCTGTGATCCCCCCTACTGATGTATGTAGGAATACTTAGCCGCCGATTAATTTCTTTGTTGGTATAGGATGTTGGTATGTCTGATGTTGGTATCGGATTCGTTAAGCAGATAGTCTGGTGCAGAGGTGAGAAGAGTTGATGAAAATGCGGTATTTGTTATGATTCTGAACAGGTTTGACATCTCTGACATTTTCCAGACAAGTTTGTCTCAGAGAATCGCTAAATAACGTTGGTATCGGATTCGTTAGGCAGATAGTCTGGTGACGAGGTGAGAAGAGTTGATGAAAATGCGGTATTTGTTATGATTCTGAACACGTTTGACATCTCTGACATTTTCCAGACAAGTTTGTCTCAGAGAATCGCTAAATAACGTTGGTATCGGATTCGTTAGGCAGATAGTCTGGTGACGAGGTGAGAAGAGTTGATGAAAATGCGGTATTTGTTATGATTCTGAACACGTTTGACATCTCTGACATTTTCCAGACAAGTTTGTCTCAGAGAATCGCTAAATAACGTTGGTATCGGATTCGTTAGGCAGATAGTCTGGTGACGAGGTGAGAAGAGTTGATGAAAATGCGGTATTTGTTATGATTCTGAACACGTTTGACATCTCTGACATTTTCCAGACAAGTTTGTCTCAGAGAATCGCTAAATAACGTTGGTATCGGATTCGTTAGGCAGATAGTCTGGTGACGAGGTGAGAAGAGTTGATGAAAATGCGGTATTTGTTATGATTCTGAACACGTTTGACATCTCTGACATTTTCCAGACGAGTTTGTCTCAGAGAATCGCTGAATGTCGTTGGTATCGGATTCGTTAAGCAGATAGTCCGGTGAAGAGGTGAGAAGAGTTGATAAAAAATGCGGTATTTGTTTTGATTCTGAACACGTTTGACATCTGTGACATTTTCCAGGTGAGATTGTATTCGAACGCTCACACTAACTGAGGTTCTTTCAGAACCGTTCCTTTCGTCGAGTAAACGAAGGGGAAACATTTACAGGAATATGAATATTTGGTGTTGAAGGTGAAGTGATGTTAGGTACTGCTGTAAAGAAAGTAGACGTTTTCAGACAATGAAACCGTGTTGTATCAAAGGTACTTTTAGGTACGCATCAATAATAATATACATCGTGAGGCAAGGGAGTCGAGCGTTTCGTGACGAGACTAGAGAATTCACCATCGAGGTGGAGAATCTTGTCGAGTCATCTAAAGGGACTTTTGTCATCATGTACAATATTTTATTCCAGACCATTTTTATGAATTATTTCCTGTAATTAAATAATATCACTGACATGAAGGTATTACTCGCGCAACTTTTCATGAACGATGACCTTGCTTCCCCCTCTCTGCACAATAAGTAGTTGAAGGCAAATGCTCACAGCGACCATTGATGACAATATCAAACACATTTTCACTGAGGGGAAATATAAACAAATTTTTGTTGAAGACGAGAACTTGTGTCCGTGATTTTATCCAAAAAATCTAAGGAAATTACCGAAGCAGCTGAACATTCATCACAGGGGATATCTCAAACTCGTGAGAAAGTTAGAAAGCTAATTATTGAGAAAGTTGCGAATGCATGACTGATCCTCCAAAGATTAGCTTTGTTCATTGTCCAAAGTTTAGCTAAAATCTAGTAGCCGATTTCGTAACTAATACCCTCACTCTACCCTCATTTATTCAATCAATCGTGCAAGAAAAGATGCGCGAGTAATAGCATAGTTATTACTCGATCATGTGTTCTGTATATATGGTCACATACTTGTTGATCGTTGTTCTTATGTGTTATTTAATTGTAACGGGAATGTCAAGCCTTATCGATGTAATGGATCTTGAAATGGAAATAATGGGAACTCCTCCCGATGTATTGGGAGAAGCTAGAGCGGCAACTTTTCCATGTTTTCATTAAAATCAAAAGATAGATATGCGAAAAAATATAGGGGAATTTTGTAAGTGGCAAAATGTCAGACGGGTAAGACGTGTCACTGAAAATGTGCTTCTTATATTCTTTTTCGAAATGAGTGGAGAGTACCGTTAAAGAGATGTTTAATAGATTGTTCATTTACAATTAATCTAATTGCTTTAAAATAAGGAATCAATTATTAAGTGCATGTTTTGAATATATTGAATGCTAACTCAACATGTTTTGACATGGAATATTTGGTATGTGGCTTGCTGATAGTAGTTTGTTTTTAGCTGGATGAAGACGTTGCTTGTGCCACAAGTAAAAGCACTGCATGTGTTGACAAACGAGATCTATGATAGGTTAACAATGGAACGAAATTTTAATATAATTCAAGTCTCCTTGTTTCGTCGTTGGCAGCAGTTACGTAGTGAAATGTTGGTAATAGAGGAGTTAAGGATAAGTAGATTATTCAATTATTTTATAATGTTAAATTGTATTGCATGAGTACATGATTTGAAAACGAGAGACGTTAGGAGCGAGTTTTCAATTTTGTGCGAATGCAATAAAGCAACATTACAAATGAGTTGCATACGCTATTTTTTGTAGAACAAGATTATAACTTTATAAGAAAAGCCATGTTAATTTTGTGAAAAAACTTTCTTGTGACGTCTTGGGTACTTGACATCTGTGTGAGAAAATGGTGGTCGGCTGTTTCGTTCACCACTACCTCCCCACGATTCTCTCGTTGCAATTGGCTGTATGTGATGTATGTGATGACGCGATCATTCGTGTCGTAAAATCTAGTACGTCATCATGTGTAATGTACAATGCCCTTTAATAAACGATTTCTTGCAACAGAAAAGGTCGTTTATAATGGTGGTTACAAAAAAATTCATTACACAGCGCTTTCAAAAGAATCATTCTGTAATCAAGTTTCTTGCAGTAAAACAGTACAACAATGATTTACTTTCCATACGGCCTCGAATAAAAGAAATTAAACAGTTAATTAAAGGCGCAGCACTTACAATATCCTTACTTATCTACAGAGTTTGTTTCGGTAAATTAATGTTAATAAATGTGTATATAAGTCTAACTAATCTACCTCTTGTATATAATGCTCGTGGAATAAAGTGTGACAATATGTACATCAAAAACGTTAATCGTTTATAATATTTATTTAAAATTTAAATGTTTTTCAAAATTCATAATAGCTTAGCTATCAAAAAACATAAATTAGGGCTTATTTACTTGTAAGAAAGGTTTACATACAAGTAAGTTATACATAAAATGCAATAAAATTCAAGGAAAGTATTTTAAAAAATTAAAAAGAAATATGATGAGCTTATTTATTATGAGAAAACGGTAAAGTAAGAATTAACTCTATTTTTATGAGGAATAATTAATTTTATGTTGGGCCAACGAAATATTTCTAATAGGACTTGTTAGAATAATATTCCGTGCGAAAGTTGAAGCAAATGAAAATTACAAAACTTGTAGAGAGTGTGCACTATCATATACGCGAGGATTTCAGAACGGAAAATCGTAAGTGAGCTTGCTCTAATTCCGTGGAGGGATGTTAGGTCTCTTCTTGTACCTGACCGCTTAATTTGAACTTCGCGAGGAGTGCAAATGACTTTCGAAACTTTGCCGACAAGCTAAGATTCAGCTTTACTCACATGCCCGCTTCAACAATGTTGTAATATTTTTGTTTCTCATCTCGTTCACCGCCTTAAAGTTACGTTCGGACGCATTCCAGTTACTGCCCACCTACTTGCTTTTCTTAAATTCTTTACTTATCCTTTATTCTTTCTTTACTTATCCTTAAATTCTCGTTAGTCGGATATTCCTTCCTTCTCTCTTCCCGCTTGTCTTATGTTTTTTCAACATAGACTTTACTTCATTTCTCCATCCATTCTCTTGCTGTTCTATAATTTGCCCATCTTCCTCTCCCCCTCAAACTCGCACCGCCGTTCTCTTATACGCTCATCTTTCTCTCCCCCTCAAACTCCCACCGTTGGCGACTTGTCCTATTCCTCTCCCTCCCGCTACATCTCTAGCACCCACGCCCTGTGCGACTTAAATCTGCGCGGACGAGAGCTGAGCTTGCGTCGGAAGCGGGGCGGAGGCCGGGGCCGCCTCCTTCACAGTCATCCTTTAATTAGCCCCCGCTATCTCGCAGTGCTTCTTCTGCTTCCGCCGCCTGTGTGTCACCTCCCTGGAAGCTTCTTGCGGCGCCGCAACCGCCGCCGCCGCCCCCGCCGCTTCCGCGCGGACGCCACGACTTCCGCCCCGCGCTGTCTCCGGCCGCCGCGACGCCAGGCGCTGTCTCCTGCACCGCAGGCGCTCTCTGGGGGGCCTCGCACCCGATTTCTCCATTGGGCTCGTTTAGCTCTCCCAGCATCCATCTCTCTCTGTCATTTGCGCTCTCTCTTTCTACCATCCTCCGTCACCTTTCTTTCTTTGACTTTCTCGTTTTATTTCACACTCTCTCTGCCTTCTCTTCTTCTTTACTATCGCTCTATTTGTTGTCTCTTGTCAGTCTCTCTCCCTCTTTCTTTCTTGTCTTCTTCCCTCTTACTCTCCTCCTCCATTGTTTATCCTTCTATCTGTCTCTGTGATGCCTCACACCTGCTTTCTTCCTTGTGCTCGTTTTACATCTCTCAGCATCCCTCTTCCTCTCTCTGTCATCCTCTCTCTGTCATTCTCTCTCTCTTTCTACCTTCCACCAACACCTTCCTTTCTTTTACTTTATCGGTTTATTTCCCACACTCTCTACCTTCTCTTCTTTACTATCTCTCTATTCGTTGTCTCTTTTCAGCCTCTCTCCCTTTCTTGTCTTCTTCCCTCTTTCTTTCCTCCTTCTCCTCTATTTTTATCCTTCTATCAGTCTCTGGGAAGCCTCATACCCGCTTTCTCCCTCACTCAGCATCCCTCTTCTTCTCTCGATTATACTCCCTCTCTCCTCTTCCCTCCCGTTCTCTATTTATCCCTTCTACCGTCCTTTCTTTTACTTTATCGTTTTATTCCCCCCTCTATACCTTCTCCTCCTCTTTACTATCTCTCTATTCGTTGTCTCTTTTCAGCCTCTCTCCCTCTTCCTTTCTTGTCGTCTTCCCTCTTTCTCTCCTCCTCCATTGTTTCTCCTTCTATCTCTCGGAGATGCCTCACACCTGCTTTCTTCCTTGTTTTCGTTTTACATCTCTCAGCATCCCTCTTCCTCTTTCTTTCATTCTCTCTCTCTCCCCCCTCTTCTCTCCTTTCTTTCTTTGTTTCTTTGTACCTTCCACTGTCACCTTCCTTTCTTTTACCTTCTAGTTTTACTTCCTCCCTCTCTCGACCTCCTCCTCATCTTTACCATCTCATTATTCGCAGTCTTTCTTCAGCCTCTCTCTCCTTCTTCCTTTCTGCTGTCTTAATCCCTTTTTCTGTCCTCCTCGCTTGTTTCTCTTTCTATCAGTCTCATCTCCATTCTCTCTACTGCTCTACCTTGTATACTCGATCTTCCCCTTTTCTACCACCCCGACTCTATACCTCTCTTTCACCATCATTGAAGCACTGACTTGCTCATCTTCACAAAGGTACTTCATTTTCTCTCGTAGTTTTTCTATGAGGTCCAGTAGTTCTTTTGCTCATTGTTTCTTCTTAGATCGATGCTGCAAAATTACCAAATGCTTAAATACATTTCTTCTAGTAAACTTTGCTCATTATTAGATTTCATCACGAACGGCAATTCTTGCAATTTCTGATGCATCAGAACTCTAGAATAGGTTTATTAAACTCACAAAGCGCTTTGAAAACAAAAGCATTAACTAACCTAAAGGTAACGAGCGATTCTCAATATTGTTTTACTTCTCTTGAGCGGAAGAGTTTATTCGCTTGTTACTGTGATAGCCAATTGAAATTTTGTGCGAGCTAAAAAATGTAAAATTTGTAAAGCTTCTACGGATGTTTTCAAGATAATCGTGTTAGATTATTCCAATGAGTAAGAACGGCCAACTTAAATGATTTTCTAAATAATAATAATAATAATAATAATAATAATAATAATAATAATAATAGTATAATCAAGTTGAGTGATATTTATAGTCTAGACCTAACCGTTTCAACAAGCCAGTACTCAGTTACAACACATAATTGATTGTAAGAGTACGTAAAAAAACTGCATTGTCACTCTCATATCATATTTACTTTGCAAATATTGAGAATTTGGATTTTGTAAATATAATTAAAACTTATTTCAATGTTTACGAAATATTTTGTTTGTTCAGTGAATATGAAATATGTGCGTTATTGAGGCGCGCCTCTTTTTAAGTGTCATCTTTTTTTGTAACAAGAATTTCTGATTCATTTGTGTTTGTAACATGAATGTAAGCACAACGAACTATGTCTAGTTATAACAAATGGTTGACAATATTTTGAATTGGGAGTGCAAAAACTAAATAGTGAATTATTAGTTTGCCAAAGTTTACGTTTTATTAGATCTTGAATTAAAACTGTTAAAACTGTTAAGTTGAAGTTACTGAAAATCTTGAGCACACCATCTCCAAGCGACATGTTTATCTCTTTTGTTTGCTCTTACCGATCATACCCCCTCTTTGCCTCAGTATTTATATGGGGGTCATTTGATTTCCATCTACTCCTTTTGTCTCCATGAGCGAACTCGTTTCGTAAGTTTTCTGGCCTCGATTCTTGACCGGTAAACTCATTTCGAACAATATCGGCTTGGTCGTTCCTGAGGTATTTCAATGTTCCTTCCTTCTTTGCTCTCCGCAAAATCAAAATTGTCCTGTACATTCCATGAGTTCTTCGACTGGACGTTCTATTGACAACCTAGCCTGCTTGCACTATGACTTATATCTGCTCTACAATCGCATTTTACGAATTCCATTTCCTGGATTCTCTTCTTGCATCAGTGAATTTTGCTACCTTCACTTCTTCTTCAGATTTTATTTTGATACTATCTCTGATATTTCTGAGCTTCCTCCAAAGCAAATGTACTTCTTTTTCTGTATCGTTTGCATTTGCCATTGCTCGCTGTTTAATTTAAATTTTTTTCAGTTTACTTCTTCCTCTCCCTCCCCCGCCATCATTTGTGTAGTGTGAAGTCTTCCATGCATCTCTCTCACTAAGATTGGCTTCACCATTGCCGCTGCCACCTTCACATATTGCCTCATCCACCTCCAGCCACATCCTGGCTCTCATTCGGCATCGACCGTCCCTGCACCTGTCCCGCTTCTACCCCGCGCTCCCCCCCTCGCGCGCTGCCGCGTTAATGGGCCCGACGTCTGATTGGGACGTTTCTTTGAGGCCGCGCCGTCTCGGGCAGTGGGGATGAGGGGGCGGCGTGGGCGGCCACGTGGGCGGCGACGGGACGGGTGTTACAACGCTCGGCACGGGCCCGTCGCGGCGTCCGGATGAAACTTTTGATATTCCGCTCCCCCGCGGGAAATTGGATGGCGGCCGCCGGACTCTCCCCGCTCCGCAGCGCCCCGCCCCCGCCTGGGCGACCGGCGGAGCTGGAGGAGAGGGAGGCGTCGCGCGCTCCTTGTCCTCGATGCTGGCTGACGAGGCGCCGCCGACGCCACCTGCACTGCCTCCTCCTCCGCCGGCTTCTCCGCCGACGCCTACCCCTTCTCCCCCGCAGCCTCCACCACCCCTCTGCCGCCGCCTCCACTGCCACCTCCGCCCAGACTTCACCGCCCCGCCTTCTCCTCCACTGTCTCCCCGGCCTTCTGCTACGCCTTCCCCGCCACCGTCTCCACCGCCTCTCTGCTGCCGCCAACACTGCCACTTCCACCGCCTTCTGCTCCAGCTTCCCCGCGGACTTCTCCGTCGCCGCCTCTACCGACTCTATGCCGCCGCCACCATTGCCACCTCCGCCGCCGTCTCCACCACCTTCCCCGTCGCCTTCTCCGCTGCCGCTGCCGCTTTCGCTTCTTCCGTCACCTCGTCTTCCGCCTTCTCCGCGGCTGGGTGTGCCTCATCCTCTCCCTCGCCTCGTCCTGAGCTGCCGCTGGCACCTCCACCTACGTCACCTCTGCCGCCCCCCGGCGACCGTCTCCGCTCCCGCGGTGCCGCCACCCGCCACCCCGATCGTCTCCTCCGCCGCGGCTTTCGAGGGGTGGGCGGAAAGGGCCGAGGGCGATTGGGTCGCCAGGTAAGCGGATCCACCGAGATTGCCGGGCGCGGGGGGCGGGGGGCGGGGCCGGCGTGGGCGGTGGCAGGGCGCGGGGCGGGGCGGACGTGGGATTGGGACATGAAAGGAGCGCCCGCCGATGAAGTCGCCGCCGCGGAGCCTTTGCATGAGAACGGCGCGGGCGGGGCGGGGCGGGGCGGGGAGAGGCGGGGTGGCCCATCACCATTTGTCATTCGGATCCACCGCTTATTCGACGGCCCCTCCGAGGGCGCGCCGCTCATCTCGTCCTCGGACTGCGCGTCTGACCCGCCGCCCGGGGAGGGGAGGCTGCTGGGGCCCTTTACGACACGTCGCTTTCTCGCCGGATGCGTCTGCAGCCACTTCCACCTTTGTTACCATCTGCTCTTTCCGATTAACGCCTTGTTGAGCCTCCGAAATATTGCTTACATGATTGGGAGAGCATTAGCAGACACTGCGACGAGAAGTTTTATGCAGCGTCTTCTGTGTTCAGACGAGAGAATTCTGAAAAGAGTGACACATTATTGACAAAGATTATTAATTTAGCGTAAGAAGCAATGAATATTGAAGAAATTGTTACCTCTGACTGGATGAAAATAAACGTTCTCCTTACGAATTTCACGTCATTCATGCTTTCTGCTTCTTTGCTCCGCGTCTCACAGCGCTGGTTCAAAGAAACTACATGAAAATTGCTTGCTGTCAACGTACGTTACTGTACAGTACCGGTACGAATATGGCTTACTTACTGCCAACTTTCAATGCGCCCAATACGCATATTGCTTAGCTTCTCTGCTCGATCGCTACGAAAATGGTCGCGGCTCCACTGATTTTCAAACAATGCAAGTTCGCCGCGTCATCATCTGGGTATCATCTGGGTATCTACTTGTTGATCTATGAGTATTTTCGATATTGCAGACTTACCTTTACAATACACGATTACTCCTGTACCATTCTCTTCCCCCTTATAAATGCAACTTCTTAACAACACCAATTTCAATACCGTTCTCACTCTGTTCACATAGTAGATCGATTGCATTCCTGTGGATACAAATTAGTATATACAACCTACATTAGATTAGATTAGATTAGATTTATTAATAATTCTGCAATTAAGTGTGAGAACTTGGTGGCAGAATACACTAACTTAACATTACAGAACTTAACAACTATACAAACTCTACAAACGTTACAAATCTCATGAACATTTCACCGTGCAATCTTTCATAGAACTCCACTTCACCAAACTTCACTTCACTGCACATAATAATAGTAATAATAATAATAATGCTAATAATAATAACATTAATAATAATAACAACAACAATAATAATAATAATAATAATAATAATAATAATAATAACAACAACAATAATAATAATACTTAATTACAAAGAAGACATAGGTAATTGCACTGAATTTTATTAAATATATTTATAACATAACCACATTCAAGAAATTAATTTATTTTTAAATTTGCTCAGGCTTTGAGGAAAGGGATCGAAGATTGTCACAGGCAAACTGTTCCAGTCCCTAATAGTGCGATTCGCGAATGAATATTTTCCAACGTCCGTTTTCTGAATTCTTGTCTGAATTTTGTGCATGTGATCCGCTCTGCCGAAATATGTAGGTTTCCCTAATCGACTTTGAATTTCTTTCCACGCTCGAAGGCCTGTGTACGCTTTATACATTGCATAGAGACGTGACTTTAATCTTCTCCTTTCGAGTGACTCCCATACCCCTTTATTCTTGATACCCCTGAAAGTAAATTTTGATGCTCTACGCTGGACTTTTTCTAGATTTCTTTGTTGCAAAATTCTGTATGGGTCCCAACATACCGCACAATATTCTAATATAGGTCGCACTAATGACATATATGCTAGTTCTTTGGCTCTCACTGTACTCTTTTTCAGTATCCGCATAACAAAATGTAAAGATTTCCAGGCTTTCCCTACAACGAAATTGACTTGATTTTCCCAGCTCAATTTACTGTCTAGCTGTATTCCTAAGTATTTGCAAGACTTGACTCGAGGTATAACATTATTGTTCAGTTTGTACACAAATTCATTATAACTTCGACCCCTACCAAACGTGATGGACTTGCTCTTTGAACTGTTTATTTCCATGCCGTTTGCTTCTGCCCAGATATGTAATTTGTCTAAGTCTCGCTGCAAAATATCGTCTTTCTCCGAGTTGATAATCCTATAGATTACGCAGTCGTCTGCAAAGAGTCGTACATATGAAGCTAAATTAGTCGGCAATTCATTCACGAAGGCCAGAAACATGAGTGGTCCGATTACACTTCCTTGTGGAATTCCTGACGTGACGCTTCTCGAGGTTGATAAGTAACTACCGATTCGAACTTTCTGCTTCCTGTTTCGGAGTAGTTCGTTTATCCACGCTACTACTCTAGTGCCTATACCCGAATCTATTAATTTCTTTATAAGACGATCGTGTGGAACAACATCAAAAGTTTTGGAAAAATCTATTACTATCGCGTCGACCCTTTTCCCTTCATCAACTACGTCGGCTAGGTCCTGTAGAAGTGAGACTAGCTGACTTTCGCATGAGAAACCATTTCTGAAACCGTGCTGACCCTGATAAAGCAACTCCCTGACCTCCCATTCCTTCCTGATATAGCTTGAAATTAGATGTTCCATAAGTTTACATACGACTGATGTAAGGCTTACCGGCCTATAGTTACTAATTATTGTCTTGTCGCCACTTTTAAAAATAGGTACTACGAGAGCCAGTTTCCAATCTTTCGGTTCGTACCGGTACTGTACAGTAACGTACGTTGACAGCAAGCAATTTTCATGTAGTTTCTTTGAACCAGCGCTGTGAGACGCGGAGCAAAGAAGCATTGACAACGTTAAGCCTTTTTCGTTCTTTAGGTACATATAACTTATTTTGCAATTACCATTTTCTTCGCCGCATCGCAATTACCCATACTCGTACCGCATGAAATACTGTCTGGAGGTAAGCGTCTCCACTACTTCGGTCATTATCACTACTATTTACCTCGTGCTTTAGCCCCCCTAAACTATAACCATTCCAGTCCCAACTGCTTCCCGTGTTGCCAACACGTCGTCCATCACCTCTCCTCCTCGACCGCCCGCTCGAGTCCACCGTCGGCCGAGAGCCAGCGCGCTCGGCCGGAGTAGTCGGCGCGTGGGGCGACAGGCGTTAACGCGCCTTTTACAAATTCGCGCACTTCGTCACGTGCGCGTCCAACGCGACACCTCACCTCCTGCCCCCGCCCCCGCGACCTCCCGCCCAAATTGCCCCCCCCCCCCCGCGCCGCCGCCGCCGCCCTCGCCGCCGCCCTCGCCGCCGCCCTCGCCGCCGCCCGCGCCGCCGCCCGCGCCGCCGCCCGCGCCGCCGCCGCCGCCGCCGCCGCCACCAACGCGCCATTAGCATAAGCCCGCAGCGCAGCGCGGTGCCGCCGAGATGAATTATGGATGGCCGTAAAATTCACTCCGGTGCCCTGCACGCCCCGGCCCGATCGGCGGCCGCCCCGCCCCCTCGGCCCCTCCGCCCCCGCCCACGCCCACGACGGCCGCACGGTGGGCGAAAAGACGCCTGGCCCGGTACTAAATCTCCCTTTGAGCTTTCGATTCTGGGCTGTTTTGGAGAGAGCAAAATTAGTACGAAAAGGATCTGAATAAAATTTGCAATATTAGTATTCTCTGACCATTTTAAGCTTCTTTTAACAAACAGTTGCTTTTCGTAATGCTACATTTATGGTAATAGACATTGTATAGCATTGAAATGCCAATTTATTTCATTGTATTCCCTTCGGGAAATATTTAGTGTAGTAGCAAAACATGTTACAAGTTGATAAGTCTAATGAAACTGTAGCACACTACATATTCCTCCTTACCAGAGAATTGAACAGTTGATTTATTTGTTTGTATAAATTCGATCATGGCTGTTTGGATGTAATGTTATATGTATTGTGTATATTCAGACTTCGTTTAGATAGTATATAATTCGCCATAATTCAGCACATAGTCAACAATTGGAAGACATTTAATAAATATTTGATTTTCATCAAAAATATTTTTCTTTCAGATCAGAAAATTTGAAATTTGCATAGGACACTCATTTATCATATTCAAAAGGGATAATTTCCATAATCTAACATGTTTTGTTGGATTGCAGGGATGGAATGAAAGAAAATGCAGTAGATAGGCATAAATTAAGAGATTTTAGAAGAAGCTCTTCATTAGCAAAGTGTACCCGACAGTGTAGGAGTTTGATCACATCCTCAACATCCTATTAAAAGATGTAACAACGATGTTCAAACACATATTCATTTTTTTAAATTGTACCCCCACACTAATACAAATATTAATTATAAATTTCAATAAAACTTTCGCAACAAATATTTCTCAAAAATAGTACGAAGTTTACTATTTTCATTCTATATTCTTACTACCAGGTTCACTATTTTCTACTTTTGTGTGTGTGTATAATGTGTCTAATAATATCCCCAGCAACAAGTACAGCCGATTGCTGTTTTAACTCCTGATTGGTAGTTTCTTTGTTCCTGAACACGTAAATATAAACGTTTCTCTATAAAGCATTTCCACGTGAAATTATTATGCCCATCTATTATTGAATTCCTACCCACCGTGCTCTCCTTCCTCAAACGGCTTCATCCCGCCGCCTTCATTCGCACGCTGCCTGGCCCGGGTGGCCACGTGAGGCATGCTGGCCTACGCCATCCCCCCATGCCAAGCCGCCACTCGCCCCACGACAACACGCCCTCGCTATCCCGCCCGCGCCATCCTACCCCGCGCCATCCCGCTCCGCGCCATCCCGCTCCGTGCCATCCCGCTCCATGTCATCCCGCTCCGTACCATTCCGCTCCGTGCCATCCCGCTCCGTGACATCCCGCTCCGTGCCATCCCGCTCCATGCCATCCCGCTCCGTACCATTCCACTCCGCGCCATCTCGCTCCCCGCCATTCCGCTCCGCTCGTGTTATTGTACCCCGCGCCATCCCGCTCTGCGCCATTCCGCCCCGCGCCATCCCTCTCCGCGCTATTCTGCTCCGCTCGAGCCAGTGCACCCCGCGCCATCCCACCCCGCACCACTACATACATGCCAAAGGTAGTTTTGCCATCACCTTAAAAGTGCTCCAGAAACAGCGCCAATATAAGTATGCTATACGCTTGAACCTACGCGATGAATTTTATCACTTCCCTCTGCACGTCTCAGCAACAAAATTCATCGGAATGCAGTGTCGTAATAACTGTTATCAATTTCGTGTTTTTCCAATGCCAATCCTGTCCTGCACCAACCTGCCCGCGCCATCACACTCCATGCCGTCCCGTTCCGTGCGCGTTTTTTCCCGCCCTGCCTCACCCCGGTCTGTGCAATTTAGCATTGTACCATTCCTCTCCGCGCCATCCCGCCATATGCCATCCCAGCGTGTGCCATCCTGCCCCGTGCCATCCTGCGCCACGCCACCACGTTCCGCGTCATCCCGCCCCGCACCATCGCCCCGCGACCCCCCCCCCCTTCCTCGCGCAAACCCGACTCCATCCCGCGCCGCCACGCGCGGTGTTCCGCAAGGCTCCTTCTTCAGTCCGGGTTTATTTTCGGGGTTTCTCCCATCGCGCGAACGCGTCCGCTGTCGTCCCCTTCACCGCCTTCCCCCGCCCGCCTTCACGCGCCTCCTGCGCCCCCCTGCCAGCGCCACGACGCGACGTCGATAACCGAGAAATTCGTTTCGAAGCTTCCGCGAAATTTCTGGCGCCGCGGGCCGCCACCTCCCAGGCACTGCGAAGACCGCGCGCCTGTGAATGTTGCTGTGGCGCCAGTGTGTGAGAGCGTCCCTCGTTCGGCGAACGTGGATGTGTTAGCGGAGTAGGCGAGAGGCGTTGAAAAGTTGGAATTTGCTTCGTTGACCTGTGCTTCGTGCGTGTTCTCTTGTGTTTGATAAATAGGCAAATTGCAGCGAGGTTTTTCTTTTTTATACGTAATTTAACGCGCCCTTTCGACGACAGTTTGCATGCTTTTATTCTTTGTGTTTCATACTACGCTTTAAATTATATACTGAGAGAAATGTAATAACATGGTTTCTGGAAGGCCAATGTTTCGTTATATTTACATTACTACACATTGCAACTTTTCCTTCTGCGTTGTTTTCATCAATTTCTTCTTATTAAGTTAAATTATTTCAACAGTTTTTCACTTAGTAGCCCATTTAATATGTTGTCGAGAAAAACAACAACATTGGACTGCTGGAATATGTTTCCAGGAATCGTTTTTTGTGCTAAAGTGACCTATCAAGAGTAGATAATTGTTTCATCTTTTGACAACCTGGAAACAAAGGAATCACTTGACGGGGATGTATTTACCTTGAGGTGAAAACATGCAACTCATGATTTCCATAAAATATTCTCTTATTATTTATCACTCATTGTTATTATTACCACTCATTCTTTATTAACTAGAGCCATAACCGTAATATTGAATTTAGATTTTACATTTATGATATGAGGTGAGTTTAATGCTTTCCTCAATATAGGAAAGAACAAAAGTAACGAGTAACATTTCAACCCATGTAAATCAAAGCTGTTGAATTTAATAATAGGCTACAGCACAAAACACAATATTACATTGTTTTGAAGACATTCCATCATTTTTATCATGTCACACAAAAAAATTGGAATCGGAAAACATACAGCAAAGGTTCGTGAGACGGAAATACCCTGCCGCCAAAAAACGGATGCCTCCGCACGGCGCATATTCTTCGTAGGAATTTCCTAATTTCGTCGGTGTGCCGTAGCTCCACGGCCGTTGGCTTCCGCGCGTGTTCCGTTGACTTGAAGGCGCCCGCTGCGCTATCTTGGCGTCCTCTTTGCGGGGCAGCGCGCGCGGAAGAGTTACGAGCGTCGTGCACTAGCTTCTCTAGTTCGCGCTGTACGAGATTCTACGCATCCGCGAGCGCAATTATCTGGGCGGGCGCTGCTTCTCTTACTGCACCGTAAACGCAGCTGCGCGTCTTCGAACGCCATTTTCCGCGCACGGGGTTACCTCATCCGGTGGCGCCGTAATAGCGGACGGACGGGTTGGTACTTTTTAACCGTAGACTAGAAAAGGCGTCCTGTACCAAGCATTAATACAATGACGTAGTCCGACACTGATTGTGGGTAAAAATAAATAAAAAAACTAGTTTTTACATCGAAGCACTATAATAATGGATTGAACATGTGTGATTTGGAGTTACAAAATACATTTTAAAGTTTTTTTTTTTTGTAGACTCATCTAAATGATTTGCCTCTCTCATCAGACACCTGTTTGGTGCTGTCCACACGTGGCGTTTGGAAGGCGTTCGTAGAAGTACCTTGTCATGCGACCATATGATTGAAATCGTCCAATTACGATTGCTAATTGTTCAGAACAAAACTTAAATGCTACAAGGTAAGGCGATTCTAGTAATTGTTTACATTATTAGCCAATTTAGCGCCAAAAATATCACTGATGTAACTACAAAGGCGTAGTCTACTGGACGACGCATGTTAAAAATTACAGATAAAGCATATTTAGATTTCATTCAGTGATAAATCCTTTTATAAGATATTTATCCCACTTCAGATCAGATTCAAATATAAGAAATTGTTATACCACTTCAGATTATCCCACATCTCACTTCAGATCCGATTCCCACATCCTTATCTTACGTACATTTTGTGTTATTCAGGTATATCCGACGTAAATATTGTAGTTATTCATGTGTCGGAATATCCAATAATCCTGAATGGGATGATGCTTGAAATCCTTGGAGATCTCAAACAGTATTAAACAACGCACTTTTACCACTCTGGTATCAACCAAATACCAACAGCTTACTCACCAATATGACTTGTTGCGTGCGGTGTCTTCGATGGTGACGTCAATATGACGCTTATCCTTACAGGATAAGGATGTGGGAATCGGATCTGAAGTGGGATGTCGGATAATCTGAAGTGGGATAACAATTTCTTATATTTGAATCAGATTTGAAGCGGGATAAATATCTTATAAAAGGATTTATCAGTGGATGAAAAATATGGTTTAATCTAAATATGCTTTAGCTGTTTGTCAAAAAAATACTCCCTTTTGAGGGGGAGACTAGTTGCGTCGTCTGACAGACGACGCCTTTGCAATCAACGGTTATCCGCGGGCGGGGCCGGTGAAATGGGTCACCTCATCCGGCGGCGCCGTAATGGCGGACGGGTTGGTATTTTTTAACGAGGTCTGCGCGCCGCGGGGCCATGCCCCAACGCAATGACGCGCACCGATCCGCTGCCGACTTGCCGTGCAGCGGTCAGCGCGATCAGTGTTCACCTGCTCATCGTGTGCTTCGAATCCCGATATCGAACAGGGAATTTTGTTTAGCGGTCTTTGCTCTAGGGTTGGGAAAACATTTCACCATGACCGCCCTAAGGGCGAAAATGTTCCACTTTGGAAAGGGTTCTGTCACTGATTGCTGTCATTATAGTTTTATTTGTGTTTGTGAGAAGATACGCTGATACGTTTTATTGCAGGATTCGGAAACGAACTAAATAAATACGATATTTTTTATTTACATACACATATTGGTCGAATGTAACGTATTATTAAAATAAACGAAGTAATTCACGCAGAAAGGTGCCCTTACAATTGGAATATAGTTGCAAATTGTGGTTGCAGAATTGAGTGGCAATATTTAGGGTAAGCGTTTTGAAAACATTTTTGCAAATAGTGGAGAATAAATGTTTAATGTTTCGCAGTACTATCAGTATTTCTTATGTGTAACAAGCATGTATTGATATAAGAGAAAATGAAAAGTGTGAATTAATTTTTAATTAGTCGACCATTGCTTCACTACTGCAACCCTATATTTACTATAAAATATTTCAGTTTTTTCTATATACGTACGGGAAAGTGAACTTTTTATCCAGTATTTTGTTATCGTGTTTTTATAAAGGCTCTGTGTTGTATTGTATTGCAGCAACGAGGTTAAGACCTGAGAGACGCACTCCCGAGAGTTTTACTAAAATAAATAAACAATCCTATGACATTAAATTACTCTCTCACAAATACGAGGTATTATAGTCAGAGTATTCAGATTGACACTAAAACCCCGTATGTAGAACGCATCAAATCCCCAGGTACTGTGTGTTTTTGTTAGAAATGCATATCGATATAAATTTTTAATCAACTAAAATGACTTTTCTGTTCCCTCTGGGAATTATAGTTGCAATTTTTCGAACTGGCAAATATTTGTTTTCAGGGTACATTTTGTAAATAAAATATTTAATTAATGAATGATTTTCAATATGTTTGTATTCATGATATTTAATAAAAACCTGGCTGAGAGTCACGTTATGTATTAATTGAAGTAGACCAATTGCAGAATAGTGAGGCAAACAAAGAGAGCACAGGTTCAGTGGTTTCCTCCATGCCTTCGCGAGTTTTAGAAAAATCTAAACATAAATGTTGAAGAAAATAAGTTAATTGCCATTGATGCAGATGCATGTGAATTTAAAAACTCGAATTTAATTTTTTTACTAGTTAGAAAACATAAACTGAATTTCTTTAGTATTTGATGATGGAGTAATATTTTCCCGCGTATTGAGTGAGTCCGCAATTTTATGTGTAAATATTTCTACAGGTCGATCGAGTACTCATTCTAAAACATTGAACACACTGTTTATTTTAGTGTGTTTGGCTTCGAGAAGTCGGATGGAAAACGGAGGGCAATGGTCTGCATCTCATTACAAACAAAAATTATTTACTGTTTGTTTATTAATCATTTCCAATGTCTCTCTTCTACTGTAGCTTTGTTTTGCTTCATCACCCATGTGTAATACCATTTTTTTTCAAATTCAAGATATAAATGCTAGAATAAACACAGAGTTTGCTGTAAATGGTGTCAAATTAATAATACCGATAGTAAATACATTTAATTATACATTTTACTTTTGAATTTAACATTGAAGTTACACTTCTCATTCTCAATTTTTTTATTGGCAGTAGATCGTGTTTACCATTTAAAACCTAAATATAATTAACACTATTATTAATACTAATTAGTACGAATATTAATAACAGCTATACTTTTTAGTTGAATCGTCAAGGGTCATGAAATTAGGGATAAGAAATTGATATTTTGAGTGTGGAAACTTCGTTTCTTCCGTTATTTGATAATATTCCATGTCAAATTCAGATTATCGGATTTTTTTTCGCGATGCAAATTTGGAATGACACCAACCAGCACGTCGCAACAAGCAGACGCTAGCGCTTCGTTCGTCCAGCATAGCGCGCGGCGACAGGCACGTGTTCTGGTCAGCGATGTGCGGAGAGAGGGCGGTGGGGGCGGGTCGGTCGATGTGGCCGCCGATAATGCACCTGCAAGAACAGCTCGTTAATCCCACGGAACACGCTCGCGCCTGTCGCGCTCCCCGCCCGCGGCAGCAGCCCACCCTTCCTCGCCCCGCCCCGCCCCACCCCGCCCGTCTCCGCTCCACCTCAAACCGGCCCCGCAACCATCCCACCCCGCCCCAGCCCAACCGCCCTGCCCACCCCACCCCACCCTCCCACCTCTCCCCCGCCACGGCCCGTCCCACCCGTCTCGATCCCGCCCCTCCCCTCCCAGCCCCGCCCCGCCTGGGCCAGTCCTGACCCGTTAGTTCCGTCCCACCCCGCCCCTCCCCGCCCTTCCCGTCCCGGTCCGCCTCATCTCACCCGCTCCACCCCACCCAACTCCACCCTCCCCGTCCCCGCTCCTCCTCCGTGTCGCCCTGCCCACCCGTCCCCACCCTTCCCTGCTCCGAACCCCTCTCTCCCGTTCCGTCTCTGCCGTGCTCCGTCCCGCCTCCTGCCCCGCACACGCCCCGCTCCGCCTCGCCCCACACTGCGCACCCTGACTGTCCGCCAACGAGTTCTCGCCCGAGGCTGACCGACAGCAATGTCCTCATCGCTCACCGGCTGCAATAGCTCCGCGGCAACGCCGTTGCCCCTGAGGCGTCTTTGAACGGGAGGTCCTAGGGTTGGTGGTCCGACAGGGGGGAATTTTCGTCACTGGCTTCATAATTGGGTTGAATGCAACAATCAGCAGCTCTCTACAGAAATTCACATATAATACACGTACATTATTTTACAATACCTTGCCAGATGACATTAAACGATTAAATTCGATACAAAAATTTAAGTTCCAAGTAAAATCTTTTCTGCTGCACAACTGTTTCTATACAATTATATACTGAGCATTCCAAAGGAAAGTAAGGGCAAACGGACGTCTATGAATTAGGGATGCGAGATAGATGTCCATGATTTCAAAGAATTGATGCTTTTGTAGAAACATTGATGTTTTAATCATCATGTATGTACCACACATCTTTTTTTAACATCGATATTTTTTTTGATTTCTTTTCCGATGTTTTGTTTCTGAATGAAATAATCCCATGATCACAATACTGTAAAAGTTAATTTATGAAATAATAACTGATTGTAACACTGGTCTTTATTAACACTGTTGGAATCAAAGGAACGCTGTTTGCAGTACTTTTGTTGACTAAAATCTCTCGCCCGAGATGACCTCCATGCCCTTGTATTAGCCCTTTCTTCATATTAATTTCGTACAATGAGATATAGTCAACAAATACGTTGCGGGAGTAGGGTTTGCCCATTCTTCTCGTACTACTTATTCAGATAATTGACAACACTGCCTAATTAAATTTTAATGTCCACGAACTTAATGTTAGAGGTTACTAATTCAGTCTAAAAACATCGATGTTAAAAATTATCAGTATTTTCAACACTCCCTCTTCCTCTATAACTCGCGCTTAATCCCTCCCCTAAATAATTGCGGAACGCTTACATCCCTCAATTAAACCAAACGCTCCCGTTTACACTGATTAAAAGTAAATTATTTAACAATAAAAACAATTTATATTAATTTTGTTCGTGTTAAAATTTGAGATAATTAAAATCAAATTAGTTGGCGATGTTGGCTGCACCTAAGATTTGGGACAATTTTTGAGTGAAGAAAGGAGGCATATGCGAGACAATTTTTGACAAGTCATACATACGCTGTTGAGGAATTTAATTGGATAAAATAGAATATACTTTAGATCAGTTTTGAATGTTTTCTCACTTTTCTAACAGATTCAATCAATAAAGATCATTGACGAGAAATTGAAAAAGTTTTTCCATTTGTTGTAACAATTTATACATCATAACTTTAATTTATTTATATTTTTAAATGTAATTAAAAAAGTGCTTTAGTATAAGACATAAAAGTAGTTATTTCAGCAAATGTTGAAAGTTTAAAAAATATAAGCATTACATAACCTTGATGAACTTTCTAACAGAAAATTCAAGCAAATTAGACTTTCTAATGCTGTGGTGTTGAACGAACGTGCAGTGTGGATCCCGAAGGAAAACGTAACTTTTATCCTTTCCCTTTCTATAAAAACTTGAGTTTCAGGAATAAGAAGGGGAAGAATTTACATTTTGTAAAACAGCTCTTGCAGTTTTTGAATTATTTTTAATAAATTTCTTGGAAATTAATGATTTACATTATTGTAAAATTTGCCACTCTCACATGAATTTAAATGCATTTACGATTACGTCCAATGTTTTACTACTTACTTCTGTCTACATGGTCAGTATTATGTAGATCAAATATTTTACCACTTCTTTTCCAAATTTTCGTTTCCAATTACTAGCTACACAGCATTAAATTTGGGAGTGGAAACAAATGTTCTTGTCATGTCAAAATGGAAAGCACGATTCACTATACTCAATCAAGGAGAAAAAGTAAAATGAATCTGCGAAATGTGTAACAATTCACTTCTAATTTCGAAGAAAAATACCTTGGATATTCGAAGTGCATGAAATTACTTTGAACTTTGAAGTGCGCTTCTGGAACACCAAATACAAGGGACTCTGTCGAACACCCATTAACAAATTATTTTTTATTGAAACTTATGAAATTTAGAAAACCGTTTCTTACTCTACAAGTTACGGATATTTTTGACATATTAAAAATCGCAGACTCTTGCCGGTACTTTGAAAATATAATTTTCGGGCACCATGATCCATGAATACATGTAAAATGGAGAGACTTCTTATGCCCCATGTACTCGGAATATTATGGACAACTTCAACTTTACGAAACATCAATGTTGGTTTCTCATCAGTATTCTCGTTTCCCTGTTGTTAGAATTTCTCGAACTAGGCATCTGTCGCTTTCCCATTCAGTTAATTCCCCATTGCTACCTTTCATTATCGATGTGTTGAAGTACTAATCAAAATACAATACATTCTCTGAATTGAGTTACCACCATTGACAGTTTTTAGAGCTCTGCACAGAATTCTCACGATGTTTCCATCTTTTTTATTATTTCTTTCGTACCTATTTATCTGTTTTTATACATTTGATATCTACAATAATTTAAGAAAGATATTACACGCTTATGACGCACGTGAATGCTATAATTTATTTTTCCTATGTATCTTTCTACATGAATCTGATTCTCTTCATTCTTTTCCACGTTCTTCCTATCTTTTCTTTGCAAATACGTATTATTACACCCCATTCTCTTTTCGTTTTTATTCACGTTTCTATCTCTCCTCCCTTTTTCTCTGGCAAGCTTGTGATCTAACTTCTCTCGTCCACTTTCAAGTCGCATCGAAAAGGTCACTGGCGATCGCTTTCCTCTTAATCATTTGTTCTTTCACTGATTTACTCATTCATCATCTCCATACCCTGTCATTCGTCCACTAATCACTCAGTTATACATTCAATCACATACAAGCAAAATCTCTCAACTACTACTTCAATCTGAAACTCAGTGAACCGCCGCCACTCACCCTCTAACTCTTACGCTTACCGTTCTATCAGACGTACAACTCAATATCCAACGAATGATCCTTCCATCAACCATGATCTCACCTATTCCTCAAATCTTTCTCGACCTCACCCACCTAATAATGCACTCCCCACCAGCTCGCTCGACTATCAACTTACTCTCCCGACCTCTAATATCCTCACCCGACCACCACCTTACTAAGTCGACCATCAACGTATACACTCGACCACCAACTTACCCGACCGACTTACTCTCGCGACAACCAACTACTCCCGCTGTCAACCAAGTTACCCACCAACTTAATCACCCGACTCCCAACTTATTCTCCTTACCTCATATTTGCTCACCCGACCACCCAGTTACTCAGCCAACCACCCAATTACTCACCCGACAACCAACTTACTTACTCGATCTCACTCTTGCTCAACCGACCACCAGCTCACTCTCTCCATCACCCACTTACTGTTCCAACTACCCACTTACTCATCCGATAGCCCACTTACTCACCTGACCACTCACATTCTCTCCCGACAACCCACTTATCACCGGACCACCAAACTTATCACCCGGCCATTAACTTACTCTCCAAATTGCCTACTCACTTATTCACCGAATTCACCTCCTAGTGACACACCAACCTACAAACTCATCTGTCCACTCGCTCAGTGATTCAGCCAATAACTCGTCTAGCCTCGCACGCCCCCGCTCTCCCACACTCTCCCCGCAGCCCATCCGCGGGAAAAAGCGCAGCCGTTGCCGCCGCGGCGCGGCGCGACGCGAGGCCCATTTGCATAGGCCCATCGACAGGCGGAGTCGGCGGCGGCGGCGGCGGCCCGCCCCCGCTCGCGATCGATGCCCGCGTGCCCGCCGCGCCCTGGCGGCCGCCACCGCCACCGCCGGCACGCGCTCAAAAAACTCCGCCCGCCCGCCCGCCCGCCCTCCCGCCCACCCGCGCGCACACTGGCTGGAGCCGGGTCAAAAGGCTCGCTTAGTGACGGTGTGAGAATCTGTGTCCTTGAAATGAAAAAAAAAAATGTTTGACAGGTTTAAGACGAGCGAAATAATCGTCAGTAATAAAATTATTAATAAGAGACGATCTGAATGGATGAGGTGGCTACATCGTGTGCGGACTCAGCGCCACGGTCTGAAGGGTCTGAAGGGTCGTCGTGGGATTGGTTGTTGGCCTCTTCTCATTCTTGTACGTGTGTTGTCGCGGAAGACTTTTTGAGTCTGCTGGGCACGCGCTCAAAAAACTCCGCCCGCCCGCCCGCTCGCGCGCACACTGGCTGGAGCCGGGTCAAAAGGCTCGCTTAGTGACGGTGTGAGAATCTATGTCCTCGAAATGAAAAAAAAATTGACAGATTTAAGACGAGCGTAATAAAATTATTAATAAGAGACGACCTGAGTGGCTGAGATGGCTACAGCATATGCGGACTTAGCGGCTCGGTCTGTAGGGTCGCGGGTTCCAGTCCCGCCGTCGGCATGGTTGTTGGCCTCTTTTTCTTGTTTGTGTGTGTTGTCGCGGAAGGGCTTGTGAGTTTGCTAACGACAGTCCTAGGAGTCCGAAATTATGTCAATGTGAAGTGTAAAGGTTAATATGTGTCCCCATGAGGTACCTGGCACGGGTAGATGAAATCGGCATCTTCTGAAGCTAGAAAAAGTCTGAAAAAGAAAAGAGAAAAAAGAAATGATGACTAAGAATAGCGCAACGAGGGGACATTCAGAAAGGAGTCTTCAGCAGAATCTGAATAAGATCCCTGTCCTCTACTTTCTACAACTGCTCATTCTATCCGAATGCTCGAGTCTTATGTATGTGTGCAGTTCTACAAAGGGAAGGGATCTGAATACACCAATACTACCGATTCAACTATCAAATATCATGTAATATTTCATTTTGAGCACTACTTGACCAAAAGTTTACAACGAACGCAGAAAAATTACATGAACAAATGGTAGAGAATGCTGAACACTTTACGATCTGGAGCTGTTAATTGTAATAGATAAAATAATGTAATTTTGACCGCAGTAATTAGTACATTGGGGAATACAACAGTATGAAGATTAATTTGTAAAAAATAAATGCAAACATTTAGTAAATACGCTAAAATTTCTACAAGAGAGTTCATTCCCTCTTGAATTCTTTTTAATCCGGTGAGTAATTTAGAGACCTCCTGCAAGTGGCATTTGAAGGATTCTCTGTCTCTCTCTCACTCTCTCATTCTCTCTCTCACTGTCTCATTCTGTCTCTCACTCTATCATTCTCTCTCTCACTCTCTCATTCTCGCACTCTCTCTCACTCTCACTCGTTCTCTCACTCTCACTCTTTCTCTCACTCACTCTCACTCTTTCTCTCACTCACTCTCACTGTCTCTCTCACTCACTCTCACTGTCTCTCTCACTCACTCTCTCACTCTCACTGTTTCTCTCACTCACTCTCACTCTCTCACTCTTGCTCTCACTCTCACTCACTCTCACTCACTCTCTCACTCTCACTCACTCTCACTCACTCTCTCACTCTCACTCACTCACTCTCTCACACTCACTCTCTCTCACTCTCACTCACTCTCACTCACTCTCACCCACTCTCTCTCACTCACTCACTCACTCTCACTATCACTCACTCACTCACTCACTCACTCTTTTTCTCACTCTCACTCTTTTTCTCACTCACTCTCACTCACTCTCTCACTCTCACTGTCTCTCTCACTCACTCTCTCACTCTCACTGTTTCTTTCACTCATACTCTCACTCTTACTCTCACTCACTCACTTTCACTCTCTCACTCACTCTCATTCACTCTCTCACTCTCATCTCACTTTCTCTCACTTTCTCTCACACTCCCTCTCTCTGCCTCACGAAACATTTGTATTTCGTACTCTTGTTGAAACGGCTTGCTTGGAAACCATAGAAAAAACGTTGTGCGATCTTTTGCAGTTCTTACGGCCCACTGTGCACCGCCCCCCCTAAAAATGTAGTGAATTTTCATCAGGCGCTCGCGAGCAGGGCCTCTGGGCGAATGGGTCTGCATCGGGCGTGCATTAGGCAGGCGCGCGGTTCGCCTCGTGGAGGTGCAAGCGCGCGCGCGCCCGCACGGGAGTTTCCGAAGGAGGCAGGGGGGGGGGGGGGAGCGCCGTCGCGTACCGCTGGCGCTTTTCATTTTTCACCTCCATGCGCTTTCTCGCCTGCTCCGTTGTGCTTTTGTTCGAGTACTTTTAGCCTAGGTGTAGAGCATTTACAACAAACTGAACGTCGCGCCGTTGGTTATGTGTACGATGCTAATAGTTGCAAGCGTCAAATCCAACGAGTGTTTGTGAAGGGAATATTCATAGATACGCTTCGAAATTTCATAGGGATCCGGTTCATTCCGTATGATATAACCAATAACGCACGTTCGCTTGGACTTGCTCAATGGTATTTGAATGCAGGGTTGTACAATGGTGTCTGTACGAGTCTGGTTTTTACCGCGTGGAGGGGCTCGTATTACTCATTGACTAACTAATTGATTGGACATTTGAGCGCTTAAAGTCGCCTCATTGACAATGTCAACAAGCCACACGGATTTGCTGTGGAATGAACTTTGAAAGAACTCAATGACCTGAGCAATGAGATGGAACTTTTGTTTCCGTGAAGAAATAAAATACGTTTCTATCCTGACGCACATCGAATAATAAAAAAAAGACATGTTTGTTGTGATTTCAACAACTTCCTTCTGAAGAACAAGATGATTGATAGAAAATAGTGAATTACATTTCCATGCATTGTAATTCATTATTATTTTATTGAGATTACGACGTAATGTGCTCTTATTTACATAAGATGTCGAAAAGTTAATGTGTACTTAGTGTTGAATTACTTTCAATTAATTATTAAGTGAGTTAATTCGCAATTATTCGTTCATATTTAGTCTTCTAATAACACACAAGTATTTTTTAAATTGTAAAACTGAAACAATTTCTTTTTTCGTAGTATTTGATGGTTATTGATAACGAATTAAATATTTCCATAGTGTGTAACCCATTCCGTCCGGATCTCCCAACACTCACACACGCACAAACCGTCAGTACTGAATTGTACGACTGAATACTTCCAACCTCACAAAAATTCTTTCATTACTTACTTTCATTACTTACCATTCCTGGCGATTTCTTCTATATCGCACTACGACTAGTGAATACACAAACTATACAACAATAACTTTTCCGTTGTTCAGTCAAAGGCAATGCTAATATTTTTTCAGCCCTATTTGCTCTATGTGCACTTTTTGAACCTAGTGTAATAACAGAAATATGAATCGGAGACAGAGCTGACACAATAGCGTCGATTGCGATCTAGACTCCGAAAAGACGCACCGAATCGTTCGCAATTTTTGTGCCACGTGGAGATGGCAGAGGAGCGGCGGCGGCAGCCATCCGTGCGTGCCGTTAAATATGCAGCGCCGCATGAATTATTCGTCAACTTGTTGCCCGCGATGTTAAATACCACTGACTGGAATTTATTGCGAAACCGGGCTTCATCGCCCGAATCGCCGCCACCACGTCCCGCCCGCCCCCACACACCGCCTCATGTCACCCTTTCCCCCCACCCTCCCTCCCAACACCGCCCTCTTTCGCCCTCCCGCTCCTCATCCCACCATTCACCTTGCCCCTCCTCTTCACCCTCCACGCAGACCCTCCCCCTGGCCCAACCCTGCACTCCCCACCCCCTCCTGCGGACGCTTCCCCGCCACCTCTCCGCGCCCCCTCACGACCCTACCCCGCGCCCCTCACACACTCGCCTCTGCGCACCACTCCTCCTTCCCGCACTCCCCTCCCCGCGCCTCTCCCCCTCCCTCTCCCCCTCCCTCTCCCTCTCCCCCTCTCCCCCTCCCTCTCCTCCTCCCTCTCCCCCTCCCTCTCCCCCTCCCTCTCCCCCTCCCTCTCCCCCTCCCTCTCCCCCTCCCTCCCCCTCCCTCTCCCCCTCCCTCTCCCCCTCCCTCTCCCCCTCCCTCTCCCCCTCCCTCTCCCCCTCCCTCTCCCCCCTCCCTCTCCCCTCCCTCTCCCCCTCCTTTCCCCCTCCCTTTCACCTCCTGCCCCTCTCCTACCACATCGTATCCCTACCCCACGACCCAACCCCGCCCCTCCCACACTCGCCTCTCCACGCAACTTCCCCTTCCCTCCCTCCTCCTCCGCCACCTCTCCCGCCCCCTCCCGACCACTTTCACTCCTCTCCATCCCACCTCGCCCTTCCTCACTCCGTTATC
The DNA here is from genome assembly GCA_038098605.1 of Gryllus longicercus. NCBI lineage: Eukaryota > Metazoa > Arthropoda > Insecta > Orthoptera > Gryllidae > Gryllus > Gryllus longicercus. The sequence continues at coordinate 266,635 of JAZDUA010000913.1, read as the reverse complement.
CCCGCCTGTCCCGCTCAGCTCTCTCGCCGCAACCACCTCTCCTCGCCCCACCCCACCCCGCCCCGCCCCGCCACCCCTCCGCACCTTGCTTCTCTCCTCCGCGCCTAGCAACTTTTAATTGGGCGAGGAGAGCGATTCAATTAGCTTCGCTTTAATTTATTTACCCGCATCCCGCAATGCTGCTTGCGTTCTTCATTCATGTCTGGTTTGCGAATGTGAGTTGCGGTATGGCGGTGAGATTTTTCTGGTAGCTCTAATTGAATAAATAGGCAGCAGGGGATCAACAGTCGCGGAAATTAGAAATAGTGTATTTTGTTGAGTAATTGGATTTCAAAAATGTTATGAGTTCAGTGGTTCTGGAATGGATGTTTGGAAACTGTGACGGGTAGTTTGAAAGTACTGCTTTTTAACTCTCTTTGAGACACACATCAGAATGTTTTCTTTGAATCTCAGATGTATAAAACTCATTTCATAAGAAACAAGGGGTGTATTAAAAGGAAAAAAAACATAAACTGTGAACTGCTTTCATGTGTGTTTCAAATTTTCTCCCAAGTGAGAATCTATGTTTTCTTCTTACATTTTACCTCCGTATTCCCTTCATTTGTACTTAATTTTCCGAAATATGTAACATGTCTAATTAAAGTATCCAATTTAATTTCTTTTGCGTAGTCAGGTAAAGAGCAATTATCCTTATTGCAGACGAGTTCAGGTAGAGATATGGTGTAATCGAATTCCCAATGTTTGTGTAGGGTGACTGTTTTAAATACGCAGTACACAAGAGCGAAGATTTTAATCTGGACAATCATCTTTTTTAATTTGCATAGTAAGCTTGAGAGGGAAGTCACATTTGGAAATGACAATATGATGAGATGTCGATTGGGGAGCAGTCCATCCATCTTTTTGAATTCAGTACGCTAATGACACTTTCCTACGAGTTGGATGTATTATTTCTAAATACAAATTTATGGCAACTTACTAGTGTATGCTTTTGGAGTGAAATCTAAATATGAATTTTGCAGCTATATTGACTCTGTGTCGCTCCAGTGTTATGTTTACTTTACAGACCTCAGCTTCTTATAAGACCACGACTTCTTTGAGGGATGCGTACGGGCAAAATAACACTTTTCAATTAATAAACAGTGAAGGTAGTAAAAGTTCTAGTTTTCAGACATGTAGCTCAAATATATTATGGATATCGAAGAGACACGAATACAACGGTTAAAATTGTTTTACGTCAGTACAATGCAAATATCAATTATTAATTCGTGACATACATTATTCAAAACTTTTGTTTTCAGCGTAAAGCTATTACGATGTTTGACAATCCGTATTTGGAGTATTACGTTAAACAAATAGGCTATGCCAAAACAAACGGCTTCTGTCATACGCATTAGGTCGTTGAATAATTTTGTCAGCAACCACCTAAATGGTAAGGGAAATATTTTGTTCTTTAAAGTATTTTTGTATTATTTATTTGCATTAATGTATGCGTTAATGACAAACATGTTTTGATATTAATGTTTTAAAAATATATGAAACATCATGTTTAAATCAGTTTTTTTTAAATGCATGAGGTTCATACAGTAAATATTCTTAGTGTATTGTTGTAACGTTTCCTACTGTAAGCAAACATTCATTATCCCATGAATTTTTTAGTTTCAAATTCCATTAATCGCAAACACTAAGATCTTACCTTGGGTTACAGTTACCTGTTTTAATATGTTACCTCGTATATTACAAAAACAGAATGTCATGTTTTGTATGGACGTATTTTCACATTTGCATTTAATGATTGATATTGTAATGTATTTATTTTAATTCTCTATCTAAAATTCTGTTTTATGAGATGGATTATGTCATGCAAAGTTAAGGTAGAAATGTCATTTCTAGTATCTATATTGGAGCTTAAAAATATATTGCTTGCTTTTCGAAATTAATGAAATCTAAAAAATATGTTTTTTGTATAGTTTACGTGAATAATATATTCAACATTTTTAAATTTATTTCAGTTTTATTTCAAAAAATTTTGTAAATTAAAATCTGGATTGCTCTTTTGCTGCGGTAAAACCTTTTCCATTACACAAAACTTTAGAGAATTTTTGATTTCATAATTGAAAACTTCCACAATAAATTTCACTGCTGTCTGTCTTATGACTCAGCGTCAAATGCGGCACGTCTGAAAAAATTAATTACAGAGAGCTGGATGCATCACTTGATTAATCTTCTATAATAGAAAGAAGTTGTGGCTCATAGAAATTAATTTCCTGAAATATTTATGTGCTGGCCTGGGACACGTAATGGAATTGAAATTATGCGAAGTTTGTCGTGTTGAGCACAGAGGTCGTGGGTGTGCGGAAAATTGAATAAAAAGCCAACAAAGTGTTGAAATGTGTCGCAAGAAATGAATGCACCAGCACACAAATTGTGTGCGCGCATTAAAAACGGCAACGCGTGCATTCTTTTCTGCTTGTCAGCATAAAACCAACCTTGTGTTCCATGCATCTTCCGTAGTGGTACCGCTGAGACTTCTGGTGATATTGGTACTTTGTTCTGGGTTTGTTCTTCATCACTTGCATTTGCTGCTTTTTGTGTAATTTTCCAAATGCTTAGACTGATTTGAAATAACTTGTGTGATGTTTCGTAACTAATCACACTTTATTTTTTTTAATTTTGTAGATATTGTTTTATGTTTTGTTCTTGAAATTTGTTATTATTTATTTTTACCTAGGAGATTCACTTTTTATGAAAAGATGATTATGAAAGATTACATTTAATTTGCAACACATTTACACGAGTTCAGAAGAGAAGTGAGAACACGAAATATTCTGATGATGAATAGTGTTGGATGTGGTTTGAGTTGCAGTAGACTTCCATGAATGCGTGTACTATAATTAGTGGTTCAGATGAAGGTGAAATTGCCGCGGTTCAATGCAACTTAAAACGTAGTGCGTTATCTGGAAACGCACGATATGGTCGCGCAATGAGCCCCCGAGGGCTCGCGAAAGCATCCCAAACATTGAGCGAGTACAACGCAAATGGGCAGTTAGAGGTGTCTGGCCATCAAGGCAAAGGCTTTGTTAATGTGCAAACGTGGGTTAGCAAACAGCAATGAGCCAGTAGTGAGTTTTTTTTGCGTGTGCTGGAGGTCTTCTGCGAATGATTCCACCGCTAAACAAAGCTTTTTACGTCCTCAGGTCACACGCATGATATATGAACATATTTCATTGACTTGTATTGTGAGTACCTGATCGGATCTGTCCTAATTGGATTAGATAGGGATATGGTGCAATGGTCAAACAACTTGCTTTCTACTTTTGAGTACTAGGATTCAAATTTTGGTCAATATATGTGGAATTTATGAAGGATAAACCACGATCGCAGCAGTTTTCTTTGAGTATTTAGTGCCTTATTCAAGAATTGTTCTACTGTCAATATTATAACAATCACTATTACATAAAAATTATTAGATGTCTTCAGACATGACTATAAGGCAAACGATTCTATTTTTAGGACTCATTATTTTGCAAATTCAGTAAGGTACTTCAGGGGAATTTAATTTACCGAAAATACTCATATGTTCAATTACTCTGTGAACATATTTGAAACTAGCGTGTACTTCGTCTTTCATATAAAGTACAATGGTTCATATCACAGTTTCTGGTCAGTGAAATAGAGAATATCTGGAATTCTGAAATCCTAGTCTTACAGCAACTTACAATTTAAGTAAGCGTGACAAAATGTGCACATTTCAAAGCAAGCCCATTTCTTTTTAGCAAAAATGGGAATTTTAATTTGAAAGGAGAAAACAATTACCGGTACATTTTACTATGGTTACGTCTAGCAAAAAAACACCTTCCATGCAAAATGTCCCACTCTGAGAATGCTCCCAGCGCTTTAGAATGATGATGGGGAGGATGGACATTTCTGCTGCCCCTTTCTGACGTACTTTCAGGAGAATGAATCAAATTAGAAAATAAAATGAAATTAAATTCTACTAAATGATGCATTTTTGACTGAATCTCCTTCTGTAAAACCACTCAATCTAAGAAAGCTTCAAATTGCGTGAATGGTCGTCCATTCGGCTCTCGTGTCCTATATATCACTACACAACACCCCGGAGGACCAGCCGTTCAGCAGTTCTAGGCTAAACATTAATTTGTCACAAATAACTTCATAGGCATAGAACTACCTTATAGACAGACTTGATAAAATATGTCACTTCACAAATACATGTTGTATATATTTGTATATATATTCATTTTTTAATATTATTGTACAATTATTATTTTTAATGCTATTGTACAATTATTGTATTAAAAAATAATGAATAAATATATATTTATGAAGTGACGTTGGTGAGAAGCATATAATTATGTACTGCAGGAACCACCTTGTTTAGAGATACAGAGCGTTAGGACTCCTTTCCATTTTAGCTTTTTGGCAAAATATTTATTAATAATACTTTTACTTTTTCAAAGCCACATCCTAGGAGATGCATGAAAAATTTCATGATCTGGAATATTCTCAACGAAGTAAAACTTCGTCAAACAAATCAATTGCGTGTTTTTTTGTCCCCTATAAAATTTATGCGATATTTATTCTCCAGCTCCTACAGCCGAACGAAGCCTCTGCGCTGCAACCCTAACACCCACGACTTAGACTTAAGCCGGCCTTGGCGGAAGGTGGGCTGTAGCGCGGGGCGGGGGGGGGGGAGGGTCGCTTGGGAGCCGTCGATCGATGCCTGCGCTGGATCCGCGAGCCATGAATCAACTACCGCGCGTGAAATACTACGTCACGCTCGGCGCGCCCGCGCGAGATTTAGCGCGACGCATAAATAAAAAACGCGGCGATAAGTCGCCCTGAAACATATGTGATAAAGCTGCAACGAAATGCGACGCCCGGGCGTACCATCACTGTACTGGGGAATATGTCAAAAATTATCTGACTCTAATATTTCGTCCTTCGATGGGGGGCTGAACTGATAGTGAAAAATTTCAGAATTTGTGGACCAACCTTCATGTAAGTCCGTCTCGGTGTTCTAATTGTGTTGGGGATATAGTTATGCGGAACTAAGAATACGGGTTCAAGTTCTGTGTAAGGGTTAAGGCATGTACCGCGAAAGTTTTTTCGCCGGGGACAATACTGGTAAGGTGGTTTTAGTTATATCGCCAACTATCAAAGAGTCCATTGTCTCTTCCGTGATCACTAAGCTCTCATAATCACTCCTGTACCCGTGCCATTGCCCTTGCAATGGAAGGTATTGTCAAACTTCCAGTTGTATCGTAGCGGGCTGTCCTTGTCACTGTCTCTAGCTGGCAACTGGATATCACGTTAAAATATCGCGGATAATAAACAGAACGCATCTTGAGGTCGAGGGCATCTGCGTTACACGGATTGTTAGTTTTATGCAATAATAGTTATGCAATAATATTTATACAATACTATTTATCCAAAAATATTTATGCAAAAATATTTACGCAAACATATTTATGCAATAATATATGCATGATTTGTTTGATTTATTAGTTGTGATAACGTCTTAGTGTTTGGAGAAGTTAAATGGTCTCGTAAACCTGTAAGATGGAAGTATTGTCATTAAATTGTTATTTTTGTTGTTATTGAGAAGGAATCCTTTCTAACAAGAAGCGGTGGAATGGAAGTCGATTACGTACCTGCCGCATTCTGGCGCTTGAGACGTTGCACGATATCTGTCCAGGAAAGCGGGGGAGGGGGATAAAGGTGTGCTCCACCTCTCTCGCCTTTACTTGAGGACTGATTGATTGTCACCTTCATAATATACATTTGATGTGGATTATGTATGTATCCGAAATACACTTTCTCCTCTTTTTTGAAAATTTACTGCTGCCCTTCATTTCTTTCTTTCTTTTCCATTACATCTTGTGTAAAATGTGCTACCAATCGTAAATGCGATTTTAGCCTTCACCTTCTAGTAGCTTCTAGAGCAGATGGTTGCTGCGCTCTGCTACAGAAATGCAGTGCAGGTCACGAGCTTATTTATTCAAAGTCTCCGTCAGAGGGACGTCATTAGAAATAAATGAAGCGTAAAATGACGCATTCTGACTGTTCTCTGCCACGTTGGGTCGATGAAAACGGCCGTTGGTCACGGAAAACGGCGGTTCACTCGTCTCTCCGTTGAATCATGAACTCATTCGAACCGAACGCAAGTACACTTCAACTCTTTAACTTTTTGTATAAATGGGGTAACTTTGCGGAACAACATTGGGCAAAGCGGCTACGGCGCTAACCATTCTGTTCCAAACGGAATATTGTGGATTCATATCGCGCGTGTGGTATGGGTTCTCTAACGATTGGGTTGTGAAGTTAATGGCAAGCAAACTCTTACCCCGAAATGTCATTGATATAATTTGTGTTAACTCAAAATTGCTTAGTAGCCCATATATTTTAAACGAGCTAAAAGGCTGTTTACTGTTTGAAATATGTAGGACTTTTGTAACTCGGGAATTTATGGTCCAAGAGCTATTTCAGTATTTTGAAAGAGATAATGTGACATTGAGTCGCTTCTGTGCTTGTAAGTTGTTATCTGTTATTAACATCTTCCTCGTAACGTTGATGAAACAACTTAATCCTCTAAATGTAACAGGGAAATTCACGTATTGTAATCAAAGAGAACTAGTGGTGCTAAAACAGCACATACTTTCTCGCTTCTAGTAATAGTTATGTAATACTATTTATTCTAGTTATGTAATACAATTTTTTAATAAATTACAAAAATTAATGAATGATTTGAAATTTTAGTTTTTCTTTTTCCTTTACATGAAGCCCCTAGAACATTTTGTGGGGCCCTGGAACAAAGCAAAACAAAGACAAAAATACCACCAATGTTTTTCCTTAAAGTTTGATGTTCGATAGTATGAAGGACATTTATGCGAATGATGCAGGTCTCATTTTCCTTCAAGACCCTGAGTTTTCGAAGGTTGCAAAAATTCATCAGTCAATACGCTAGTGGGTGAATGTATAAAACCTGCAAAGAAAAACAGTCGTTCAACTCGTGTAAATGAACAGAAGCCAGTGTTATAACGAATAATCACTTTTTTAATGACGGATAATTGCCCACAATTTTAAATGATTTAGATTTATCCTTTAAAAATTCAGAGAATCCAACTTCAACAGCTGGAAGAAGCTCTTATTTTTATTTCGATGAGGTGCGGAATCAAAGAATCATCACGCATGAGGTGTAGATGAATCGGAATGACTAGCGGAATCAAACAAACAATCGTCGTTTTAAACAATATTATTCTTCGTTTGTATTTGAAGTACTTTAAGTTATTTTTTTAATACACATACTTTATGAATTTTAATACTTCTCTAAAATATGCGCCCAAAAAACTCAAAAATGCAGTTTTTTAAATACAAAATGTATTTTACAAAATATATTTCGAATACAAGTATTTAAGGCTAAATGTCTCGACACTAGTATAATTTGTAGCCACCACGTGGCAGCACCAAAATAAGTAAAATTTACTTTACCGATAACGTCTGAACCAATGGTCCAACTTTTGATCTGTAAACGGCATTTGACGCCTTTTTAAAGTAGAATTTACGCTACGATGACCTTTTTCCAAAAATCTAACAAAAACGCGAATTTGAAATTAGTTCTCAAACTTTCGAGAACAAATTTAAAAATGTGGCCTTATAGCGCGATGGCGACATGCTTCCTGAATCCAAGGCCGTGACAGTCATGCAAATCGGACGAATAGGAGCGTCGTAAAGTAAAATTTATGAAAACACCTCGCCCCCCCCCACTTCCTCTTCTGCGCCGTTGCGTCACCCACCCGCCCATTGTGGGCCCTCTCTCAGCGCGGTGGCACGGCCAGGCCCGGCGGTTAAAGCGGTGCTACGTCTAAGATTAATTTTTAGCTCTGCAAATAATTCAGCAATTAAAAAATAACAGTATCCTTTTTTAGCTTTATGGGTACTGGCCTGCGATGATGCAGTTATGCTCGTATTAACAAATAACAGAGTTGACACCCTTATGATCATCTTCTTCTCCTCTACTCCAAGGATGGGTTCATGACCTGTTCTGGCTTCTACCAATTTCATTTCTATAACGATCTGCCTCTGTGTCTTCTACCTCGCGTTCTACACATAAACGCTTGCTTTAGAATGCGTGTCTGCCCCTTGTATCGAAGTCATTCCTCCCTTCACTCCCTGAAGTCAGAAAGATAGTATTTTGCCATTGATTGCTTGAACAATTAATTTTCATCCTATTTCGCGTCGCGATTCTCGCCTGTAGTCCTATGGCGAGAGAGACAACTCGCATAGTCGAGGCTTGCGAGCACAACCGCATGGGAGGACAAATGAGCATTAGCACGAAGATTTCATTCGTTATCGAATCCCGCCAAGCATTTTCGCCGCAAACTTATATACCGCTAGTTCACGTGCCAGTGCGTCCCGCGCTAGAGAATGGCCGGTCGGCAAACACATTCGTTAATTTGTTTCGGCCGTGTACAACGAATTCCGCCGGCTAGGTGCATTCCGAGAGCTGCGCCCAGACTAACGCCCGCACTCGGGCACTTGAACCACAACACTGCACTTGGCCCGAGTTTCCCAACCGTTTGTTCTGTGTACAGACCGTGTCATTCTATTCATCACTATTCAATTATAATTGAACTAAAAATATAGGAATATTTTGTTTCTCTACGAAAATCTCAATGTGTGTTTGTGTGAGAGAAAGTGTGTGTGTGTTATTTGCCTGTAATAGATCGAAAATTAAAACTGTAATAATTATTTACGAAATATGTAACGTAATTTCATCTATTACTTTACGGGATCAATAGTCAAAATAGTCAAAATAGTCAAAATAGTCAAAATAGTGAAAATAGTCAAAATAGTCAAAATAGTCAAAATAGTCAAAATAGTCAAAATAGTCAAAATAGTCAAAATAGTCAAAATAGTCAAAATAGTCAAAATAGTGAAAATAGTCAAAATAGTCAAAATAGTCAAAATAGTCAAAATAGTCAAAATAGTCAAAATAGTCAAAATAGTGAAAATAGTCAAAATAGTCAAAATAGTGAAAATAGTCAAAATAGTGAAAATAGTCAAAATAGTCAAAATAGTCAAAATAGTCAAAATAGTCAAAATAGTCAAAATAGTCAAAATAGTCAAAATAGTCAAAATAGTCAAAATAGTCAAAATAGTCAAAATAGTCAAAATAGTCAAAATAGTCAAAATAGTCAAAATAGTCAAAATAGTCAAAATAGTCAAAATAGTCAAAATAGTCAAAATAGTCAAAATAGTCAAAATAGTCAAAATAGTCAAAATAGTCAAAATAGTCAAAATAGTCAAAATAGTCAAAATAGTCAAAATAGTCAAAATAGTCAAAATAGTCAAAATAGTCAAAATAGTCAAAATAGTCAAAATAGTCAAAATAGTCAAAATAGTCAAAATAGTCAAAATAGTCAAAATAGTCAAAATAGTCAAAATAGTCAAAATAGTCAAAATAGTCAAAATAGTCAAAATAGTCAAAATAGTCAAAATAGTCAAAATAGTCAAAATAGTCAAAATAGTCAAAATAGTCAAAATAGTCAAAATAGTCAAAATAGTCAAAATAGTCAAAGTAGTCAAAGTAGTCAAAGTAGTCAAAGTAGTCAAAGTAGTCAAAGTAGTCAAAGTAGTCAAAATAGTCAAAATAGTCAAAATAGTCAAAATAGTCAAAATAGTCAAAATAGTCAAAATAGTCAAAATAGTCAAAATAGTCAAAATAGTCAAAATAGTCAAAATAGTCAAAATAGTCAAAATAGTCAAAATAGTCAAAATAGTCAAAATAGTCAAAATAGTCAAAATAGTCAAAATAGTCAAAATAGTGAAAATAGTCAAAATAGTCAAAATAGTCAAAATAGTCAAAATAGTCAAAATAGTCAAAATAGTCAAAATAGTCAAAATAGTCAAAATAGTCAAAATAGTCAAAATAGTCAAAATAGTCAAAATAGTCAAAATAGTCAAAATAGTCAAAATAGTCAAAATAGTCAAAATAGTCAAAATAGTCAAAATAGTCAAAATAGTCAAAATAGTCAAAATAGTCAAAATAGTCAAAATAGTCAAAATAGTCAAAATAGTCAAAATAGTCAAAATAGTCAAAATAGTCAAAATAGTCAAAATAGTCAAAATAGTCAAAATAGTCAAAATAGTCAAAATAGTCAAAATAGTCAAAATAGTCAAAATAGTCAAAATAGTCAAAATAGTCAAAATAGTCAAAATAGTCAAAATAGTCAAAATAGTCAAAATAGTCAAAATAGTCAAAATAGTCAAAATAGTCAAAATAGTCAAAATAGTCAAAATAGTCAAAATAGTCAAAATAGTCAAAATAGTCAAAATAGTCAAAATAGTCAAAATAGTCAAAATAGTCAAAATAGTCAAAATAGTCAAAATAGTCAAAGTAGTCAAAGTAGTCAAAGTAGTCAAAGTAGTCAAAGTAGTCAAAATAGTCAAAATAGTCAAAATAGTCAAAATAGTCAAAATAGTCAAAATAGTCAAAATAGTCAAAATAGTCAAAATAGTCAAAATAGTCAAAATAGTCAAAATAGTCAAAATAGTCAAAATAGTCAAAATAGTCAAAATAGTCAAAATAGTCAAAATAGTCAAAATAGTCAAAATAGTCAAAATAGTCAAAATAGTCAAAATAGTCAAAATAGTCAAAATAGTCAAAATAGTCAAAATAGTCAAAATAGTCAAAATAGTCAAAATAGTCAAAATAGTCAAAATAGTCAAAATAGTCAAAATAGTCAAAATAGTCAAAATAGTCAAAATAGTCAAAATAGTCAAAATAGTCAAAATAGTCAAAATAGTCAAAATAGTCAAAATAGTCAAAATAGTCAAAATAGTCAAAATAGTCAAAATAGTCAAAATAGTCAAAATAGTCAAAATAGTCAAAATAGTCAAAATAGTCAAAATAGTCAAAATAGTCAAAATAGTCAAAATAGTCAAAATAGTCAAAATAGTCAAAATAGTCAAAATAGTCAAAATAGTCAAAATAGTCAAAATAGTCAAAATAGTCAAAATAGTCAAAATAGTCAAAATAGTCAAAATAGTCAAAATAGTCAAAATAGTCAAAATAGTCAAAATAGTCAAAATAGTCAAAATAGTCAAAATAGTCAAAATAGTCAAAATAGTCAAAATAGTCAAAATAGTCAAAATAGTCAAAATAGTCAAAATAGTCAAAATAGTCAAAATAGTCAAAATAGTCAAAATAGTCAAAATAGTCAAAATAGTCAAAATAGTCAAAATAGTCAAAATAGTCAAAATAGTCAAAATAGTCAAAATAGTCAAAATAGTCAAAATAGTCAAAATAGTCAAAATAGTCAAAATAGTCAAAATAGTCAAAATAGTCAAAATAGTCAAAATAGTCAAAATAGTCAAAATAGTCAAAATAGTCAAAATAGTCAAAATAGTCAAAATAGTCAAAATAGTCAAAATAGTCAAAATAGTCAAAATAGTCAAAATAGTCAAAATAGTCAAAATAGTCAAAATAGTCAAAATAGTCAAAATAGTCAAAATAGTCAAAATAGTCAAAATAGTCAAAATAGTCAAAATAGTCAAAATAGTCAAAATAGTCAAAATAGTCAAAATAGTCAAAATAGTCAAAATAGTCAAAATAGTCAAAATAGTCAAAATAGTCAAAATAGTCAAAATAGTCAAAATAGTCAAAATAGTCAAAATAGTCAAAATAGTCAAAATAGTCAAAATAGTCAAAATAGTCAAAATAGTCAAAATAGTCAAAATAGTCAAAATAGTCAAAATAGTCAAAATAGTCAAAATAGTCAAAATAGTCAAAATAGTCAAAATAGTCAAAATTGTCAAAATTGTCAAAATTGTCAAAATTGTCAAAATTGTCAAAATTGTCAAAATTGTCAAAATAGTCAAAATAGTCAAAATAGTCAAAATAGTCAAAATAGTCAAAATAGTCAAAATAGTCAAAATAGTCAAAATAGTCAAAATAGTCAAAATAGTCAAAATAGTCAAAATAGTCAAAATAGTCAAAATAGTCAAAATAGTCAAAATAGTCAAAATAGTCAAAATAGTCAAAAATGTTATAATACTCAGGATAGTCAAATCGACTTTTTGGACAGGTCCGTCAGTTGATCGACTTGCTGGATCGATTTCCCACTTAATCGACTTGCTGGATCGATCCCCCACTTGATCGACTTCCTAAGTCGAACCCCACTCGATCGACTTCCTAAGTCGAACCCCACTTGATCGACTTCCTAAGTCGAACCCCACTTGATCGACTTCCTAAGTCGAACCCCACTTGATCGACTTCCTAAGTCGAACCCCACTTGATCGACTTCCTAAGTCGAACCCCACTTGATCGACTTCCTAAGTCGAACCCCACTTAATGGACTTGATGAGTATATCCCCCACTTGATCGACTATCTGGGTCGATTTCCCACTTTATCGACTTGCTGGGTCGATCCCCTACTATATCGACTTGCTGGGTCGATCCCTTACTTAATCGACATGCTAGGTCGATCCCTTACTTGATCGACTTGCTGGGTCGATTCCCCACTTGATTGACTTGCTAGGTTGATCCTTCACTTGATCGACTTGCTGCTTCGATCCCTCACTTGATCGACTTGCTGATTCGATCCCTCAATTGATGGACTTGCTGGGTCGATCCCTCACATGATCGACGTGCTGGGTATATCTCTCACTTGTTCCACTTGCTGGATCCCCTACTTTAGCGACTTGCAAGGTCGATCCCCCACATGATCGACTTGCTGGGTCGATCTCCCACTTGATCGACTTGCTGGGTTGTACCCCACTTGATCGACTTGCTGGGTCGATCACGTACTATATCGACTTGATGGGTCGATCCCTTACTTGATCGACTTGCTGGGTCGATTCCCCACTTGATTGACTTGCTGCGTCGATCCCTGACTTGATCGACTTGCTGGGTCGATCCCTCACTTGATCGACTTGCTGGGTATACCTCTCACTTGTTCCACTTGCTGGCTCGATCCCCTACTTGATCGACTTGCAAGGTCGATCCCCCACATGATCGACTTGCTGGGTCGATCACTCACATGATCGACTTGCTGGGTCGATCACTCACATGATCGACTAGCTGGGTCGATCCCCCACTTGATCGACTTGCTCGACTTGCTGGGTTGTACCACACTTGATCGACTTGCTGGGTCGATTCACACCTCGATCCCCCACTTGATCGACTTGCTGGGTCGATCACCTACTATATCGACTTGCTGGGACGATCCCTTACTTAATCGACATGCTAGGTCGATACCTTACTTGATCGACTGGCTGGGTCGATCCCTTACTTGATCGACTTGCTAGGTCGATTCCCGACTTGATCGACTTGCTGGGTTGATCCTTCACTTGATCGACTTGCTGCGTCGATCCCTCACGTGTTCGACTTGCTGGGTATACCTCTCATTTGTTCCACTTGCTGGGTCGATCCCCTACTTGATCGACTTGCAAGGTCGATCCCCCACATGATCGACTTGCTGGGTCGATCACTCACATGATCGACTAGCTGGGTCGATCCCCCACTTGGTCGACTTGCCTGGTCGATCACTCACTTGTCGACTTGCTGGGTCGATCCCCCACTTGATCGACTTGCAGGGTCGATCTCTCACATGATCGACTTGCTGGGTCGATCCTCCACATGATCGATCCCTCACTTGATGCAATTGCTGGGTCGATCCCTCAATTGATGGACTTGCTGGCCCGATCCCTCAATTTATCGACTTACTGCGTCGATCCCTCACTTGATCGACGTGCTGGGGTGATCTCTCACTTGTTCGACTTGCTGGGTCGATCTCCGACTTGATCGACTTGCAAGGTCAATCCCCCACATGATCGACTTGCTGGGTCGATCCCCCTCTTGATCGAATGCAGGGTCGATCTCCCACTTGTTTGACTTGCTGGGTTGTTCCCCCACTTGATCGACTCGCTGGGTCGATCCCTCACTTAATCGAGTTGCTGGGTCGATCTCTCACTCGATCGATTGCTGTGTTGATCTTCCACTTATGGATTATGGTTGGCCCAACAAGTATCTTTGTTTGCTTACTAGGATCACGGTAGACTTAATAAGGATTAACAATGATATTGATTGGCTCAACAAGAATTTGGTTGGCTCAATAAGGATAATGGTTGGCTTGACATGGATCATAGTTGGCTCAACTGGGGTCATAGCTTAACAAGGATCATGGTTGGCTTAATAAAAATATTGGTTGGCTCAACAAGGATTTTGGTTGGCTCACCAAGGATTTTGGTTTGCTGAAGAAGGATTTTGGTTGGCTAAACTTGGAATTTGGGTGGCTCAACAAGGATATTGGTTGGCTAAACAAGGATCATGGTTGGCCAACTAGGGTATTGGTTGGTTTAAAATGGATTATAGTTGGCTCAAGGAGAATCATGGTTAGCTTAACAAGAATAAGGGATGGCTTAACAAGGATTAATTGGTTGTCTCAACGAGGCTCATTGTTGGCTCAACAAGGATCATGGTTAGCTCAAAAACGATTATAGGTGGCTCAACAAGGATCATGGTTGGCTTAACAACTATATTGGTTGGCTCAACAAGGATATTGGTTGGCTCAACAAGGATATTGGTTGGCTCAACAAGGATATTGGTTGGCTCAACAAGGATATTGGTTGGCTCAACGATGATACTGGTTGGCTCAAAATGATTATTGGTTGGCTCAACAGGGATATTGGATGGCTCAGCAAGGATATTTGTTGGCTCAACTAATATATTTCCAAAACTTTAATAAACCACATATTTAAATATTACTGTCATCTGTCGTACATACGAGGTAGAACTAAAGAATTCGCCGAAGCATACAGTGTAAGTATTCAGCATATTGACGTGTTTTGCAATTTGCCGCCTACGCGAGCAGTCGAGGAAATAGTATATCTGCTTTGCCAACATTGAATGAGGTTCAATATCACTTCATCTAATATAGAATGTTTCTTGTTCTGAGAAGACATGAACTAAATGATTGAGTGACATGTTGTTTGCTTCTTGTTCGTAACAAAAATGTATTCATTTTATTTTGGTTTGTGACTTTTGGTGGAACGGTATGGCTTCTGTTCGTAGTAAAGGCCAAACAATACACAGTTAAGCTAGGGAAAATATACGTCTCGTTATTAAGAAATGTGACAAAGAAAAGAATTCGGGCGTTCTTCAACACACGCTGCATAACAGCAATTTTCGGGTAGTAAACTATAGTGAAGTATCTGTTCGAACTGTGACATCAATTACAAAAGAAGGATTTGAAGCCGGCGGGGCAGCCTTAAGTACTCCCGGTAAGAAAAGGCCATATTGTGAAGATACAAAATTACGCATTGATGACATCCATATATTGCTTATTTGTTTTCCTTATTCTCGTATGATGTTTTAATTCTTGCCTACGGATACTTGGCGTAATATATTTGGGACAGCTAGTAGTTGCAGATTAGGCGGGGGGGGGGGCAGCTTTCATGAACATTGAGCGCATTCCTCAGCCTCGCAATCGAGTCAGCTCCCAACAATAAGAATGAGGTGGCTCGGGTATGAACAGACGTAGTAGACTCGTGGACATGTAGCAGGAAGTGTAAAGCGGAGAAAAACACCGAGAAAGCGAGCCGATCAGTGAACTTGGTGTGAGCATTCTCCACGTTGTCTATTTGCGAACCACTGTCCCGGTGCTATATTGGACTTGGAAATCCCGGGCCCCCTCCCCCACGGCCACTTTACGCGAGTTCGCGCCCTAGTCCCTGCTCTAGTCCTTTGCGGCAGGTGACGATGAAAGACCAACCGCCCGATGCATTTGGAGCAACAACCTGCTCAATAGTTTTCACAATCGACAGACTGAATCAGAGCCTAAGAGAAAATTCAAGATTTTCTCCGTGAAATATAAAGAAGTTTCACAAAATCTTGGAAACACAGAAATCGAAGTGAAGATTCGATGGATTATATAGTACGATATAAACAATACTATAGTGTACATACTTTGGTTTTTTAATAATAATATGTACAACGGAGTCCTTATATTTCTTTCTTTTCAAACATTATATTTCTCTGCAAAGAAAGCAAATGACCAGACGAAAGTCAGATAACTCCAGATTCCAGCTCAGACCAAGACAAGATAAAGAAAAGGTTATTCAAGAAAGAAGCGAAGAAGTGGAAGAACATAACAAGAAATGGAGATCTCAAGAAATTTTCCAGTTCATCCGAAATATGACCACGGACTGTAAACCAACAATGGCAAATATTAAGAACGAGAACGACAAAATAAATATAACAAAAGAAGAGATCACGAAAAGAGGGAATAATATGGAAGAAGGAAGAATACGAAGAAGTTATATGATAAGGGCTTACAAATAGAGTAGTATATAAATATAGATGAAAACAAATAAGAACCTGAGATCGAAGAAATTAATTGGGCAACAAAACAACTGAAAAATGGGAAGTCCCCGGCTTAGATAATATTCCAATCAAACTATTCAAAGATACAGGGGAAGAAATCTTGGCGAAACTAACACAATTATGCAATGTGATCTGGAAAATAAAACAGTGAACAACAGATTTGCAACGCACTAAAATTATTCCATTACCAAAGAAAGGTGACAGCCGAGATTGTGCAAATAACAACACAATTGCATGAATACCGTCTGATTCAGTCAATCGGCAAAAGTCATCCGTCGGAAAAAGAAAAAAAAGGATTTTAAAAATGTTGTTACTGTAAGCATATACTTTAAGATTTTCAAAAACAATTCACATTGAAAGAAACCTCTCTCTACCTATCTACCTATTTTCTATCTACTCTGGAATGTTGTGTAGATTGCATTACGTCGCGTAAGCGTTAGAGTAAAGCATATCCTATGATCATACTCACAGAAAAAGATTTCTTAGCTTTTTAAACTCGTTTGAATGTTCCATATTATTTATATCATTGTGTCCGATATGTCACGAAAGAGTCACGTCTAACTGGTTTTGCATACTGCAATTTCTATTGTAAACTACTTTTCAGAATTCTCCTCTTGGTTTGAAACTGAAGAGACCGCGACATCTGCCAAATTGATTTGAAGATATAAATTTTGGAGAAAATTGGCTAAACGGTTCAGCAGCTAGCATTGTTAACATGCAGATGGTCAAACTGTCGAACAAGCAGACGTTTTGCTGTGAAACGACTATTCGGTTTGAAGAACCATAAAGCATGGATTCTGGCTACATTACGTGTTAGAGTTTTTTTTTCTAAATTTTCGCAACTCGATTTATCCAGGCCCTATTGCGAGGGCCCTATAAAATCAGTTTTTAGCCGAAAATTCGCCTTTTTTCGCATAGCATTACAGAGCTTTCGTAAGAAGTTCCTTCTTTAGCACGAGAAAGTAAAACGATATGATCTGATAAAAGAAATGAACAAAACTACGCTGGTGAAAATGACTTTACCAAAGCATTGTCTATTAATGCAAACATTATAATTGATTTAATATGCAATTTCTTTCCAGATATTTCATGTTTCACTACTCTATGAATCGTTCTTAGGAAATATTTGTTATAATAATCTGGGAGAATGTCAGTCAACATTAACGTACAATATATATATGCTTCTTGAAATTTCAATTCGTAAGATTAGTTAAGAGGTAACTCTTTCCGTTTTTCGATGACTATTTGAATATATTATATATATATATATTATATACTATATATATTATATATTGCATATATTTGTATATATATATATATATATATATATATATATATATAAAACAGTATATGTTAAATACTGTTGACCACGTAACACTAAATTTTCACTAAACTGCCACTTAACTTAATAATAACTACAATGTAAATTTAGATTCAGTGTAAATTACCTCGACAAACACATTAAAACTATTGATTCTACAACAGCACATACTTTATTGCAATATTTGTAACTCCGCATATATTGTACTACTATACGAACCTGCAAACGTGGTTTCAAACAGCAACATTTTTTTTCGTCCTGAGACTCAAACGCAAACTCGATCTTCCGAGTTAATTAAAGCGCCACTGTTTGATTTTTTTACCAACAAGCAACCGATCTGACGTAGGAACTCAGGCCAACGCTTAAAAATTAATTTCCTCAACCCAATATTTCCAACATGAAATTGTCGAAAATTACAAACGATTAACGAAAATAATATCTCCACCATTCTTTTAAGCGTCCCTTGTTTGATCCAGTGAAACAATTTAAAGAAATAAATTGGAACGGTGTTTATGTAAACATTCTCTTTACAATAATTTAAAACATATATCACGTGAAAATTGCTCGTTTTCAGTAAAAAATACTGTACATTTTCTATTTGACCCAGCTTATTTCTTAGAACAGATTTTAAGGCAAAAATCTCTATAATCAATTTTATTCGAGGAGGAAATTCAAAGAAAAAATTGGGGCTGTTTTTGACAATTATTTAAAAAACTTAAAATTACCTTATTTCGCGCACAATTACGTCCACACTATTTACATTTTCGAAAAATTGTACATGACCTTATTTTAAATATATGTCTTTAAAAAACACATTTCATTAAAGCAAAAATATATACCTTCAATATTGTGGTGGTAGAAACACTGAAAAAAATCGAGCTATGAAGTTGTCGAAAAATCCGTGTTTTCAACTTAAATACACCGTTCTACACTAATATCTTAATGACCAACTTTTCTTTTCAACAACACTCTTTTAAGCATTCTTACACCAGAGGAGGATAATGTTTAATCAAAACATTTGGAGCCATCCTTGAGAAACTTTTGAAACTGTTGAGGTTTCATGTAAAGTACCCTCTAAAATAAAAATATCTGTTTCAATCTCGCAAACCTAGAGTTCGTTCAGATCGATGGAGGAATATCAATTTGGGAGAAATTAGACTTAACGGGTTAGGCGCCAGCGTTGTCACAGTGTCAGAGAGGCAGACATAAATCTTTCCGTCAATGAGTTTTCCTGTATCAAGGACCCACAGAACATGGATTGTGACTACATAACGTTTTAGAGGAAATAATTTACTAATATATGAACAAGATTTATCCAATTTTTTATTACCGGGGGCCTGTCAATAATTGTTATTCTGCCGAATATTCGCTGTTTTCCGTCGCACGACGCATACTTTCTTTAGCATACTTTCTCTTGTTACGAAGTAAATGCGAGAAAGTAAAAATAGTCCAACGGACTCAATTATTTCAAAAATGACTCGAAGACTCGAAAAGGAGGGTTCCAGTTGGGGCCATTCCGACTGGGGACGATACCTGGATGAGGGAAATTCTGCCAGCCAAGGTTGAAGATTGTTGCCGGATCTCACATCGCACGGAGCTTCACCGCTGTATCCTGGGATATACTACTCACATCACTTCCTGGACTAGTTGGCGCACGCGGAGCCAAGAAGAACTTACTCCAAATACATTAAAAAATTCACAAATGCAATTATATCATTTGGGCTATAAGGCATGTACGTTTGCGTATCTCCGCCTTCGGGCCTCCGGATTCCCGCCCTTCGCCATTCACTGCCCATCCCATCCCGCCCCGCCCCGCCCCGCCCCGCGCGCCCCGTCGCCCGTCGCAACGCGCCCGGATTCCCCGCCGCCCACGCGTGCCCGTCCGATAACGACGCAAACGTAATTAAAACCGGCAGGATAATTCGATCAAGGGGCGCAGCGCAACCGTAATGCATTGTGGTAAACAACCGCGTCGCATCGCGTCGCGTCGCAGCGGATGTGGCCGCTGCGGCTGCGGCAAAAGACACGCAGGCGACCGCCCGGCGGTGGGGATGTGGTCCGTTGGCCGGGGGGAGAGAAAGTGGGGAGCGAAATAATGAGAATGCTGAAAGGACACCCCGCCGATGAGTGGTGAGAGTGTAGGAAGGATTCCCTGCTGAGGAGTGGTGAGCGAAATGGTGAGAGTGTTGGAAAGAGCTCTTGCTGAGGAGTGGTGAGAGTGTTGAAAGGACTCCCTGCTGAGGAGTGGTGAGCGAAATGGTGAGAGTGTTGGAAAAAGCCCCCGCTGAGGAGTGGTGAGAGTGTTGAAAGGAGTCCCTGCTGAGGAGTGGTGAGCGAAATGGTGAGAGTGTTGGAAAGAGCTCTTGCTGAGGAGTGGTGAAAGTGTTGGAAGGACTCTCCGCAGAGGAGTGGTGAGCGAAATGGTGAAAGTGTTGGGAGGACTCCCCGCTGAAGAGTGGTGAGCGAAATAGTGAGAGTGTTGGAAAGAGCCCCTGCTGAGGAGTGGTGAGGGTGTTGGAAAGAGCCCCCGCTGAGAAGTGGTGAGAGTGTTGGAAAGAGCCCCCGCTGGGGAGTGGTGAGAGTGTTGAAAGGAGTCCCTGCTGAGGAGTGGTGAGCGAAATGGTGAGAGTGTTGGCAAGAGCTCCTGCTGAGGAGTGGTGAAAGTGTAGGAAGAACTCTCCGCCTAGGAGTGGTGAGCGAAATGGTGAGAGTGTTGAGAGGACTGCCCGCTGAAGAGTGGTGAGTGAAATAGTGAGAGTGTTGGAAGGAAACCCCTGAGAAGTGGTGAGCGAAATGGCGAGAGTGTTGGAAGGAGACCCCGTTCAGAAGAGTGTTGAAGCTTCAGAGGAGGTTTGCCTATCATGGGAAATAGAGTACATGGGTGTCCAACAGGCGGGCCGCAGTGCCATTTACTGTGGCCCACGAAAGGGTATTAGTCAAAAGTGAAGGTCTCTTTCATCAATGTCGTGCGAAAACATTGCCTAACGCACGTGACCTGTTGTGGTCAATACTCCGTTAATGCAAAAAAAAGATTAAGTTTAGATTCAAGGAATTTGTTTCCAGTACCACGATATTTTTAACTGCATTATGCATCGTATGGCCTAATAGCAGGTATGATGCCGTTCCCTCTCCCTCACGCACACACTGTTTCAGAGCATCTGCGCGAACTTCTGAGATCAGCATTGCGGGGAAGTCAGATGTGGATCGTACGAGCAAGAAAAATATGGCCCTCAACCAAATTAAAGATTTTAGTAGTGGCCCTTGATATTTTGCAAGTTGGACACCC
Source organism: Gryllus longicercus (assembly GCA_038098605.1). Taxonomy (NCBI): domain Eukaryota; kingdom Metazoa; phylum Arthropoda; class Insecta; order Orthoptera; family Gryllidae; genus Gryllus; species Gryllus longicercus. The sequence continues at coordinate 245,623 of JAZDUA010000913.1, read as the reverse complement.
CTGATAAAGTATAAACAATTTTGAGAAGTCGTGTGGGATTAGAAGTGTACGAAAATGTCTAGAGGAGAAAATTTACTCACAGGATGCAATGTTTGCAAATACTATCGGCAGCAATGTATATTTCGCTTTCTAGGTCGTGAGAAAATTTGCGAAATAAATAGAAATTAGGTAAAATTAACTCTGTAATGCAATTTATATAGTTTATAGAAGTGAGGCGATCCATAATACTGGGTTCAGATTGCTCGCCCTGAAAGCGAGGTTAAATTACCGGACGACCACTGTGGAATTTATGGTGGACAAAGTGGGTTCGTGGGTTTTTCGAGAGTGTCCCGTTTTCCATTCCTTTCATTTAATCATTCCTACATTACTACAATGTCATTTATTCGTAGTCAGATATTTATGAAATCATTTATACATTTCAGGTAAGTACATACTCCTTAGATCCGGGCACCGCAGAGAATATTACAAAGAATCTTTCAAACTTTGTAATTTAAATTCGTGCCGTTACTTATACAATTGTCGACATTGCAATTATGAGTGTAATGCAGATGGCTACATTCACAAGTGGTCTAATTTCTCGTTTCTAATCTCCGTTTCTATACATGTTCATTCTTACTCATCAACATTTTAGTAATGTAAGTCCATAGATTCTGCTGACTCATTGTACCAAGTTTTCAGGCCTTGGGAGGGGGATGCTCTATGCTTCTCTGGCTTTCGCTTTTGTCCAGGACAGGTGCTTAAGTACACGATCGAGTTGTCACCCGATTAGGCTGGAATGCAACGCCCTGTAAAGAACCCATTACCAAAGGCAACCCTACCCATTTCCAGTTATCGTCTCCTCTCTACACTCACTACATACACCTCGCTACTGACGATGTAGCACCGACACACTGCGCAACTCGTCCGGATTTCCTAGTTTTCCGCCAGGGCTTTTATATGTGGAACCGATGTCCCAACTCCAACAGAGGGGCTATACCAGGAATATACTGTATCCTATTCAGAAAAGCCTCTCTCTGATGTTCAGTACGATAAAATACGCCGACAATTGAATGATATCATAGTTATCGGATGCGCACCACTAGCTGCATTTTCAATGAAGCGGGCGAGTGTGTTGGAGATACAAGCAGTAGGTAATGGACGTGAATATTCAGTTCTGACGTTGTATCCTAGAATGAATGTAGTAAAGTTTGGTTAATTATTGTTTGAAATTTAGTCGGAAGAATAACATTTTTTGCTGAATAATTTGAGAGAAAAAATCAACTTTCCTCTTTTCTTAAGAATGAGACTACATCACTTTTCTCAGCATTGCCCTTCTTTACGGTAATTGTCGCTATTGTAGAGTAGTGCGAAAGCTTAATTATGCAATACTTAATGAAGTCAAATAAATTTCAGTTGTCATATCCTTCCTACTCAATATTTATCAGCAGGATGTTATAATTTGTTTTGAAGTTAAAAGATGCTGTTTATCACGTACTTTCTTACTGATAACTAATTATCAATCAGGCTTCCTAGAATGTTTAATATCAAAGTTACATCTACGGGAAAATAATTGTTTTTGCTCCGAGATATCCAAAATGGAAGAATACCATGAATTTTGTTTTCAGCATTTGTCGAACTCTTTTTTTCAAACTAGGGGCAAGCTAGTGAGGATAAATAGTAATAATAATAATAATAATAATAATAATAATAATAATAATAATAATAATAATAAAAACCAAGCGAAGTCGCTCAGTGCGTAGCGCTCTGGTTGTGCAGTCGGGAGGTCCGGGTTCCATACCCCTGCCGGCCATCCAGACCGAAGTTTTCGTAGTTTCCCTCGGTTATAAGGGCGAAAGCTGGAGTGGTTCGAAAAGCCCACGATCATCTCTCATCTCTCATCGTCATCTTATCACCTCGTAATTTATAATTCAATGCTTAACAACGTCTTACGAAGGGATGCAGCCCAAAAGCTGATCCCCTTAATTACACACGTTCTCTCTCCAGGATAAGTATGGCTGGGCCTCGGAAGAGAAGTGTAGCTTGGTCAGAAATGGTCTCTACGGAAATAATAATAATAATAATAATAATAATAATAATAATAATAATAATAATAATAATAATAGTAATAATAATAATAACAACCTTGAAAATGCTTCGTGTACGCTATAACTGCTAGGATGAATTGTGATAAATCTGCCATTAGTTACACGTATCATGTCGGGAAAGAATGTTCTGCATCCTTTGCGTTATACACATTTGCATTATTGGCGTTTATAGAGTTTTATAATAAATATTCAATGCGTTTTTGTGCTTCCACACGGATTTATAACAGACCTATCTGACTTAATTATTATTACACTTTATTCGTAAAATTCAAAGTTATTTTCTATTTTTTGTCATTTTATTCCATTTTGATCTGGTTTGAAAATAATACATATTTTTTCTCTTCTAGGTAAGTTCTCTTGCTGTACTTTTCGTCTTCATTACTGTAAAGGTAAGATTCACTGATATGATTCTTTAATTTTTTGCCCACTGGACTTACTTAATTTTTTGCCCACTGGATATTATTTCACGCATAAATTGTTTTCTTAAGGACATTATTTTTACGACATAAGCCGTAATCTGTTGACTGTACTAATAATAAGGGAATTTATCAAGACATCCTCTGCAATAAATATATCTGCATGGATTAATGGTAGAATCAAATAAACAACTTAAAATTATCTACTCGAAGTTCTTCTCCAGTAATCTGCTCAAAATCTCTTTCATTTGACATATAGGTTGTGTCTTTTAGTGGGTAAACTTTTTATTCACTAGTCAATTGAACAAGTCTATTGTGGAAAAATAAATTAAATCTTATTTCTCATGTCAGCCGTTACTGATGTGCGTTTTCTCGTTTAAATTCTTAAAATTTCAGTTGTGTGTGTACTTATTATTACGGAAATATAATTAGACTTAGGCACCTTTTTTTAAAGCAATTAGGAGTCAAATACATCGAGGAATTTACTGATGTTTACAAGTTATACATCATGATTGTTTTAACAAGATTATCTTCTTGATGCGTTCTTTCCAAGAATAACATTTCTTAAAACCTACTACTCTGACCACACTCATGAGTTGATATCCAAGTTAGGTTGCCGACGCTGTGGAGTAGGGATCTATAGAAGAGCTACGTCTCCAAAAATGTAACAGAAGGTTCATAAATGTCTCGTTTAACTAATAAACATATCACCTATCTCGCCATTTCTCTATCTCTCCCACCCATGTCCTTCGTCTGCCTCTCAAAACTTGTGTTCCCACTAAAATCATCTGTTCACTCAACACTAGTGCCCCTTTTGAGACACGAAAATCTGGCGCGGAATCGGTTGTGTAACGGTTAGCATATCGAAGTGTTATACGCAAGTTCGCGAGTTAAAACTCGATTGATCCTGTGGATATTTAAAGACGGAAAAATCCTTGAAATGCCTTCCTTCGGAGGGAAGTGAATTTGGCTGTCCAATGTTGTAGATGTACTGCATTTAAAATATCTTTAAGCCTAAAAGAGGACTCTGAGCTACATTGCGATTCCTGTTTAGTCGCACATGTGATACCTTCTTTCTCCGGTATATGGTGAAAGTAGCGTAGCGAAAATTGCGTGTCAGATTGAAGCGCAGATTTGATAAGCCTAGTTCAGCCTCTTTAAGTAAGGTCTCATTGAATTGAATTGCGTTTTACCGGTCTAGGGATTATATTTTTCGAGTTATATAACATTTTAATTGTGTTTCAGTAATCTGTGAACTAATGCGTTTTTGTCGTAGGTCGGTGGGATGCGGAACTGGGGAGTTATTTGGTACTCAACAATAGCAGTTATTCGTATTCAGTATACATTTTTTGTGATGACGGTTTCTTAAAAAAATGTGTAAAACCATCATCCGTATTCAACAAATTATAAAGAGGAAATTGAGTATCGTTTTGATGTGTTCCATTGAATCAATGATCTTACTTATAACAGACCTCTCCGCGTACACTGACGGACCGAAAAATTGCAAATCTATCGAGCCAGTCGACGAGCAAACTCGCGCGGACCCAGTTGCGAACGGCACACAACACATTGCTCACTTCCGCTTCGCCCCCGCGTCTATCGGCCACTCCCACATTCCAAAGGCGCAACTGTTTGCGCGTTCTTCGGCCGCGCGTGAAGCGCGCTACTGCTCTTTGCAGTGTCGCTGCGTCCGCCGACGCGGCGGGGCGCAGGGCGGAGAGGAGTGAGGCAGGGAAAGGCGGGGGGGGGAGGTGCGGGGCGAGGTGATGTGGGCGGAAAAAGGCGGTGCGGGGAGAAGCAGCTCGGGGAGAGGATGGGCGGGGTGGGGTGGAGCGAGGTGGGGAAAGACAGAGCGGGGATCGGCGGGGCGAGCGGGGCGAGGGGCAGGGAAAAAGGAAGAGGGGAGGGGCAGGCAGGGAGGACATGGGCGGGGAAAGACGGGGCGGAGATGGGCAGAGTGAGTGGGGCGGGATAGGGCGACGAGCAGGCGTGGCAGAGCGGGACGGGGAAAGACGGGGCGGGGATTGGCGGTGCAGAACAGAGTTACGAGGCACAGGCGGGGAGGGGCGGGCCGGGAAGAGGATGGGCTGGGCGAGCGGGGCGGGGCGTGGATGGGTGGGGCGTGGATGGGCGGGGCGTGGATGGGCGGGGCGTGGATGTGCGGGGGCGTGGATGTGCGGGGCGTGGATCGGCGGGGCTAACGGGGTGGTGCAGGGCAGGGAGACCTATATGGGGGCAGGGGCTAGGCCGGGCGAGGATGGGCGGGGTGGGGAGGAGCGTGGGGGGTGGAAAGATGGGGCGGGGCAGAGTAACGACGCGCAGGCGTGGAGGGGCGGGCCTGCGAGAGGAAGGGCTGGGCGAGCGTGGCGGGGCGTGGATAAGCGGGGCGAACGGGGTGGTGCAGGGGTGGGAGACGTATATGTTGCAGGGGGTAGGCCGAGCGAGGATGAGCTGGATGGGGAGGAGCGAAGCGGGGAAAGACGGGGTCAGGATGGGCGGGGCGAGTGGGGAGGGTCAGGGCTAGGAGGCGTAGGCTGGGGGGGGGCGGGGCGGGAAAAAACGGAGAGGGACGGGCTGGGCGTGCGGAGCGGGGAGAGCGAGGCGTGGATGGGCGGGGAGACGCGGTGTTGGGAGGGGAGGAGCCGGTTGGAGTGGAGCGAGGTGGGGCTCGCGCGCAGACGGAAACGCAAATGTTTGCGGCGCCGGATCGAACAATCGCCGGCGCAAGCCCTCGCAGTGGTGCGCGCCGCGGACCTACATCCCACGCGCGGCGAGGCACGCGCGGGGCTGGAAGCGCTTTCTGGGAGGCGCACGCCGGGCGCACGCTCTCCGAAAAGGGAGCGGAATAAGGGCGCCGAGGATTTCTGGTTTCTCAAGTTATTGTAGTTCTTCACAAGAATGGATTGTAATCATTCCTTCTTTGAGATGTATCATCTTCGGTTATTGTTATTATTATAGATTATGTTCTGACTGTTCAAAGAACTGAGTGCCTCAGCCGAGAGCAGTCACAGCTGGAGCAGTCAAAGTTTTGAATACTCAGGAAGTTTATTACAATTATATCATTCTTACTAAGTACGTCCGTAAATGTGGGGTTGAGACAGTAGTTGACAATTGTGTAGTTGAAAGTTTTTCCTTTGTAATTGTTAAAATTCGAACTCTGTCCAGAGGGTGAAATGTATGTTCGTCTTCATCTTCTTCTTATAGTTTTTATTATTATTATTATTATTATTATTATTATTATTATTATTATTATTATTATTATTAGTAGTAGTAGTAGTAGTAGTAGTAGTAGTAGTAGTAGTAGTAGTAGTAGTAGTAGTAGTAGTAGTAGTATTAGTATTAGTATTAGTATAGTTTTTAGCTTTTGGACTTTAGGCTCTGGACTTTTTAGATTTTAGGCTTTCCGACTTGTAGCAATTACGAGTTATCGAATGATACAGAGAAATTAATTGATACTAGGGTGTTTTTCAATACTTTCTATCTACACCTCAACCATAACTGTCATGTGGATTTCAAACTTATAACCTTCAGCCATTCCGCTGGGCCGCGGATGACTGAGACTTCACATAACCGGAGTATTTTATTGGGAGCAGTGGTTTGTTTCTACATTGGCAGCTTCTAAATATTTTTCTAAAGCAATAATAATCTTATCACTACATCAAATACGTTTTAAAAATATTTTCACAAATTTATACTTATCATTATAGAGTGGTGTACAACATTAAAACCTTTTGAAATAAACGTTGTGAACATTGGTAAAAAACCGCATTTGAATCCATTCTGTCATCTGTTAGAAGATGTACAAAGAGACACGAAGGGGAATTTTGTTTTATGTGTTGGTAACTATATATACGTTTTTATTCATTTGTGATCGATGCTCAATTTATGAGAAGAGAAAAATTGCATTTTCAAATAAACGATATCAAGATATATCCCAAATGAAGTTTTGCGAGTTTTTATAGCGTGGTTACGTCTACCATTTGATGATACGAAATATCATTGATGGATCACGTTTCTAAAGGAAAAACACAACGAAAATATACTAAAGGACTAGTGCAATAGTCATTCTGTTACGCATCGATAAAATCACGGATATTCTGCCTTGCCACTATTATCATTTATCACTTCTCATTGCAAAGTGCACTCTTCTGCTCATCACCTCTGTTTATGTGCCGATGTGCTCCTTCATTATTGTCTAGTTTTACAGTCAAATTATTCATCTTTTGATCGCAGAGTAAATCTCTTTTACTGCTGCAATAATCTATATTTAAGAATACGTTCACTATCTTTCTTCTGGTTTTGGGACATTTTGTGGTCTCGAAACAACTCATCGTTTAAGCACCTTTCACTTCCACGAAATGGCCACTATCCCTACGTTTCAAATTACTCATCATCTCTATCCACCAATGACCGACACCTCTATGTTTATGCTAACCATTTTTTTTATCTACCCCGATACTTATACAACATTCCATCACCACAGTTGGCGTCACTATCACTGGATACATCGGGTTCATCACGACCCTGTAATAGCAAAGGATTTATTTCGAAAACTTCTATCCAAATGACATGACATTGACATGTTCCAGTATATCCATTTCCACATTGTATATGACAACGTTATCATCTCAGCGCACATTTCTTAATACTCTGAATACTACGTGAGAATTCTTTATCCTTAATGCTCCACCTCATCACTGTGCAGATGCACACCATACATTATTCTCCTATCCACACTTCTCATTAACCTTTATTTGTAGTTCACGATTTATTCTTCATTTCTCTTTCGTAACTCGCTGTTTCTCCTCTCGCATATCTACAGCTCGGACATGTCACATAGTCGCCCACATCTCTACTTCTATAACCATCATTTCCTCAGTACTTGTCACCACCATTACGTGGCAGCGAGATTTGGAGCAGCGGGTCACGATAAAAGACCTCGTTAGCTAACATGCATAACTCACTATATTCTTCAAATATAATAATATAACAAAGAACGTATCTATTACGTTGATTATAACAGGCTCAATTGTTTTATTATTCTCTTTGATATGCTACTCTGTTTTTAGGACGATAGCAAAGAGAATAAAAGAATGTCTTCCGTACTGCTAAACACAATATATGAGCAACTACCCGCTCATTTCCTCTTAATTTCCAGTCTCAGTTACTGAATTTTTTTGTCTATCTTCACTTACGAACTCAAGACGATTTGGAAATAAAAACATTTTTTCTATTCGTTTCATATTTCTGGGCACATAACAGTAAAACCTGTGAATATGAATCTTCATATCCCTGCAATTTATAACGTACACAGTATGGCGCTACATGCAAAACATCTTTCTCCAGTTGACGTAGCAGATGTTTCACAATATTACGGTAAATTCACAGCCTTTTTGATTTAAAGCAAAAAATAACATCTTGATTTTTATACGGGTAGAAAATATTAGTTAACAGTAGAATTCAGCTGTCTGAAAGACATCTGCAACCCGTACATATTCCAACTTCCAACAAATGGTAAAGGCACGGTAGATGTCCAACAAGGACAAATTTTTAGAACCAGAATTAATAATAATAATAATAATAATAATAATAATAATAATAATTGTTTATTCGCATTAACTGGGCGATATAATAGTTTGGTACCAATTTTAGATTACAAAGTAAGTAGTCGTATTAATATTTTTAACACTCAGACTATCGGCTGAATCATGTTACAGCAACTAACAAAATTCATCAAAGAATTTATTTTGCGAACCGGTTGTGTTGTGTAAGTATAACAACGATTTGTACAAAAGATTTGTGTAAGACAATTTCTTATATAGATTTTTCATTGCCTTGATTTTCCTTATGAGTACCACGCGCAACGAAGGGCATCGAGGCATTGTTCTCATCCGATTGGCGGAACGTGGCACCCAATTGAGGCTGGGTCAGGCGGAAACACCCCCATTGTCTCTTACGGGACTATCACAGCCTATCGCTCCGAACTTCTACGACCCTCTACCACCACCGCCACCGCCACCGCCGCCGCCGCCACCACCGCCGCCGCCACCGCCGCCGCCGCCGCCACCGCCGCCGCCGCCGCCGCCGCCGCCGCCATTACCCGCGTCACAGCCACTGTCGGCACCACCCCTAGCCCCGCCATGGCCCCCGGTACCGCCACCGACGTGCCCACCGCTGGCACTGCCCCCATCCTGCCTCGCCTCCGTTGGCACCGCTACTCCAGGCGCCCCCGGGCCCAACTGCAACCGACACCACCAACGCTGGCACCGCCCCCAGCCTGCTTCAACTCTGCTTCCTGCAAAGCCCTCTGTCTTTCCCTGCCGCTGCCGGCACCCCACCACCGCGGACACGGCCATCGCCGACATTGACACCCGATCCGCCTCCGCCACCCCCGGCACCGCTACTGATACCGACACGGCACCGCCGTCACAGTAACTTGCCCCGCCCCCGCCACCCTGGCACGGCCTCCGTCCCGGCCATTGCCAGCCCCGCCCCTGCCCCGCCCCTGTCCCACTCTTGCCCCGCCACCACCGTCACCGCATCCTCCAGGGCCACCGCCGAGACTGCCTTCTGCTCCGCCTCCGCTACCCCTGGCATCGCCACCGTCCCGGCCACTACCACCCTCGCCCCTGCCCCGCCCCTGGCCCACGCCCGCCCTGCACTGCCCCTGCCCCGCTCCTGCCCCGCTCCTGCCCCACCACCACCGCCTCCTCCACGGCGACCGCCGAGACCTCCTCCTTCCCTGCCCGCGCCGCCACCGTGGCACTCTTTGGCGCAGCGTGGCTCCGCGGCGGCGAGGGCTTCCGCCCGCGCCGCCGCCTCGGCGCCCCGGCGCCCGCGACGCCATTTATCACGCGGCGCCGCGGCGCCAGGTGATGGATCGACGCCCCTCCCCCCGGCGGCCCCGCGCGCCTCCTTCCGCCCGACGCAGCGCGGCGTCCCGCAAGGCTCCGCCGCCGGCCCGCAAATGCTGAATACGGCCGGCCAGCCTCCGCCTCCGCCCACTGGCGCGCGGCCACACTGGTCCGAATTGGACCGAAAGTGCACGTACACAGAAAGAAGGTGAATAACGTCTTGTCAAAAATGGCAGTTAATAAATGCCTTACGTTATCTTTTCACAGATTTTTTTTCGACAGAGGAACCTCTGATTTATGAAACCATAGTATTCATTTTTACTCTAAGATAATTAGTTTTACTGGTTGAATAATTAGTAGAGACCCCAATCATATGTCCGAAAATGAGTATATTTCTTTGTTGCCTGTTTGAGCATTAGTTTGCCAGTCCGGAAGTTAGCATTCCTTGGGTTATTTCTAAACGGTTTTGATATTGAATTTCGAGATTGTTTTAGAAACCCTTCCATGGGTGAAATTCTAGAATTTTTTGAAAGATTATTTAGGAATCGGTGACAAAGCTTTTAAGATCACGCGAGAAAGAAACGAAATTTCTGCAGTGTGTAGTCTTGCAGTTCATTAAAAACGATGTAACATAAGACACTATGGATGGTTACATAGAGGGGCGAAAAACGCATATAAATTCATTTAATCCTCTGTCTAAAATGAAAACTACAACCAGAGTAGCTCATACTATCCACTATTTTGTGCAAACAAAGTATGTTAAAGGCGAAAGGAGAAGACGAGGAACCCTTATGTTCTCTAACTTTTTAAGTGTTCGGCATGTTGATTTTAAGTAACTTGAAGTAGCCCATTTCATTCCACGTGTAAAAGAATAGTTTAATTCTTGAATATCAAAATCCTTGTTTAATTCAAAACTTACGAGGGCTGGGAAAACTCACATAGCCCACGGGAGAACAATTTGCCATTTCCTCATTCATTCTGGTAAACAAAATAATTAAATAAGAGGAAAATCGTATCTTAATTTGAATTTTTTTGTTGCACGCCGTTGACTAAATTAAAAAAATGCCTTTTTAGGGGAAATGCTCGTTTCAACATCCCAGAAACTGGGCTCCGCGCTCGTGTAGTGTTGTTTCGTTCCACTGTGCGCCGCCGGCGTAGCCTGGGAGTTTTTCATTAACCGCGCGCGGAAAATAACCGACTGAATGATAACGCGCAACGCATCGCCCGTAATTAATGACGTCGTGATTAATGGGCGCGCGCGTCGACTCGAGGCGCCCCGTTGCCGCCCTTGACGCTGCCGTCTCCCCCGACGCCTCCGTCGCCTTCGCCGCTGCCTCTGCCTCCGCCGCCGCCGCCACCGCCTCCGCCGCCTCCACCGCCTCTGCCACCGCCGCTTCTTCCGCTAGCACCGCCGCAGCCACCTCCACCACCTCCGACACCACCGCCCCCGCAGCCTCCATTGCCTCCGCCTCCACCGCCGCAATCGCCGCCTCTGCCGCCTCCTCAATCGCCTACGCCGCTACTTCCACCGCCGTCTCCACCACCTCCGACATCGCCTCCGCCGCCGCCACCTTCCACGCTGCCGCCTCCACCTCTGCCGCCACCGCCGCCTCCGCCGCCTCCGCCGCCTCCGCCGCCTCCGCCGTCATCGTCGCCACCGCTGCCATCGCCGCCACCGCCGCCTCTGCCGCCATCGTCGCCACCGCTGCCATCGCCGCCACCGCCGCCGCCTCCATCGCCGACTTCGCCACTACCTCCACCATCTCTGACACCGCCGCCGCCAACTCTGACACTACCGCCCCCACAGCTTCCAACGTCTCCACTGCCTCCTCCTCCGCCGCCGCCGCCGCCCCCACCAGCGTCGCGCCGCTTCTTGCGGCGCCAGGCGCTCCGAGGCGGGGTGGCGCGGCGCCTCCGGCTCGGAACGGCGCTCTGCTGAGACTCACAGCGCCGCCAACGGGGTTTTGTGTGAGAATGTTTGCCCCGGTTCGTACTCGCAAGTTCTTGACGCTTTTATTGGCAACTTTGGAACTGAATGGACAGAAAGTGTATCCCAATCTCTCTACCTGTGATTTTGGGAGATTTAATCTCAAATATAGACATTTTTGATTCTTTTTCTGTTTCTCTAAACTTTGTTTTATTTTAAAACTAGTTGTTCTTGTTTTTTTTTAATTTTAGGAATTTTGTAAATTACTTGTTTTCACGTTCGGCACATTGCATCCCGCTGCACAGCATATGTATTAGTTAAAAAGGTGCGGTCTACGCTATTGATCGTGACATTATACTTTCATCAAACAGTCGCCTCCCCCCTCACAATGTTTGCATCGCTCATTCGCACATTCACGTTTTCACAATACACGTCACAAAGCTGACGAATTTCAACCGCCAGAAAATTAGCATAGAGTTTCCCTGGCGCTGATTTTTGTGCAGGGTATTTGGATGTGATACGCGAGTGACTGACGGAAAAATCGTGATCTGAAGTAGTAAATCAATCGTAGATTTCTATTAGCATTGCTGATGTAAACGTAGGACAGGATGTGGTTGATAAATGTGTAGTGGTATTTCGTGGTGGGTAAAATATGGAAGAAGTCGTACATTTTTTTTGAAATAGTCCATAAGGAAGTTAGAAACACGTAAGTACTAGTATCCAGCAGATATTTCAGCATTCAATTTATGACTTTTTTCAGAGGTAATCATGGTTGAGACATGCTGTGTGAATTTTGGAGACAGTCTAGGGACGAGAAGTATACTACTCCGATTTAAACGAAATGACACTTCAAGGTCACGAACTGAACGGAGAGGGGGACATTGTGATCCAATCGAAAGCTTCGTTACGACTTGAATTTTTGATATTGGAGGTCTCAATAGGATGATAATGAATTTGAAGGGGCACTGTGTTTAAATCGGAGTACAAGTGTGAAGAAGAGCTTAGGTCATTGACATAACAATCGTGGTACAGTGTCGTTTGCTCCACTTATCGCAGTCAGTATCGCTCCGCGCCGAAGAGACTACTTCTAACAGTGAACTGTTCATCTAGTGTGTCTGTGTGAAACAAGAACTATAAGCTATTTTTGTTGTATCGACCCAAGTTAAGTGGTGAACAGTAATTGGTTTTCTCTCAACAAAATTTTCTAAATGACCGCTCAACCGTAAAAAGCATACGTCTAAGGCATGGCCTCGACGAAGGCTCGATGGAGAACACACAACCCTAAACGTAGTGCCTCTACTCAAACCTCTACTCCGAGCAGGAAAACCATGTGCAAAGGTAGAAATATGAAGAATAGATCGGTACTTCATCAAAAAGATCCAACATCGGGAACGATTCATAAATGTTTGAAGAACTAGCGATAGATTTGACGAACTGTCCAACCATGAAGTGTACACGCTCTCATCTTAGAAAGAGTAAATATCTCATCCATCTACGCCTATCACATTGACCATTATCCAGAATTCGTACGATAACTTAAGGAAGTAGTAACTGGAGAATTTTAGTTAGAATTAATAGACAATTTTATTAATATGGAATAAAAGAAATGTAAATTTATAAACCATTAAATTTTTTAGAACTTACTACATACTCAGACCTTCTATAAAAAGATTAATGATTAAGAACTTGCAGGTGACCATACACCAAGACGAAATTAAATCCAAACTAATGGAGAATTCTTATGGAGAACATCTGGAGATTATTCATCAGTAGAGCGTGTGACACGGTCTCACGACAAGAACAGAAAAGCATTTCTTGTAGTAGCAGTGAATGCAAAGAAAGGAAATGATTTCTTCTGGAAATTATTATGACTTTTTCAATCCCTTGCATCTCAATTAAAAATGATGTAAGCGTATTTCCAATGCTATTACCAGTGCATTTAAGTTCCCCTTATGCTTTGAAATAATTCTTAAAAATGCTAACACGATGAGAGTTACTGCACTAGATGTTATAATAATTACAAAGTTGCTTTTTTCAGTTTGTATGTGTATATGTGTGTGAGTATTGAAATTGTTACATTATTTACTATTTAAAAAGAAAAAAAAACATTTATATTAATTTGTCGATATAGTTGACGAAACAATAAAAGATTTCATTATTGTTATAAATACATCTGACTTAGATTATATCATTTCGATGTATTTACGTTTTGTTTATTGTGCAATCATACACTTTTCTGTAGAAACAACAGAACAATTTAAAGCATTGTGGTCCTATGGTTTGCTTAAACGTTAGTAACGAGCCTGTCTACCCTTGTATATTTCGTGCTCGATTAACTGCTTCTTCAAGCGAAATGAGCTGCAGGGCCCGGAAGCTTTTTTCCAACGCGGTAGGGGTTGCTGCCCACGCTTTTTGAGAACTGCTGACACTACAGTTTTCTCGCTCTTGCGGTAAATCGAGAGGAAAATTACGTTTCCTTTCTTTGCATATCCCCCGCAGAAGGTTTTCTGATAATAGCGGATATTGATATTACATTGCTTCAGGAAGAAATTGCACCGAAGCTTCATTTTATACGTTTTCATGAACCTCTGAAGCAAAAATGTAGGTGTGGAAGACGCATATATGAAAATGTTGCCTGCCAAAGAATAAAACGGCATTTGCCACCGCAAAGGGGTGTGGTAACGTGATCATGAAGAGGGGCTGTGGGTGAAGGTTCGCAACTGGATGGATGTGGGTTCAATGTGTCCCCTGCCGAAGTAGAGTTTTCAGATTAACTGCTCTGGTAGTTGGGTTCCGTAGCTTCCGTGACCTCTTCGGAGGGACATGTTGGAGTAGTACTCAACTCAACAGGGCACTCATCGCGCGCAATATTTACTTTCTCATCCCGACCCCACACACGTTTTTAGAGCCGAGCGATGAGATGATAAATTATCCCATTTAGTTCCTTCTATATTGACGGAGGACAACAACCAAGAGAATGAGAGGCAGACGGTTAGAGTGGGAGGGAGGAAGGTAAAGTGAAATAGTGTCGGAGGGAGAGCGGGTCTGAGAGGTAGGAGTTTCGGAGGGGGAGAAGGAGTGTGTCGGAAGGGGTAAGGTAGAATGTCAGAGGGGGAGGGTGAAAGTTTCGGAAGGAGACTGTCGGAAGAGGGAGTGGCAGTGTCGGAGGTCCTTTCAAAAAGAAAGTTCAGTGCCAATAATTATGTGGTGCGTTACGTTTTTAAGGTAATGTGGGCAGCACGATTTCTTTGCAGTACTTCCCTACAACATACATGTACAGATCTTGGAATTAAAAAAAATACCTAGATTTTCAGAAAAATATTGAACTCGGGGGACACTGAATATTGAAAAGTAGTTGTATTTCTCCAGAATTTGTATACCTTCCTTATTTGATTAGTCTTCGACAGTTAATACTGAACTGCATGTAGCATTTCGGGGTTTTCTTTTTTCCGGATTGTGAATATGTAGAACTTTTCTACAGTCACATCCCTTACATATCTACTTTTTGGGCCTGCATTCCTGCTGCTCGTAATTTTAAGACGAGCTCTAACTTTTCTAGCTGTTTCTCATTCATTCTGGTAGGAACAATCTGCAGTTTTTTTTAAACATCCGAGTACTTTTGAGTAACAACACTAAGAGGGAAAATTTTCGGTGCTCCGCACACTCCCACTAGTATCTTCGAGTAGATTTATTTGTTCTTATAAATAAGGTACATTTCCAATTTTCTTAAGTCTTCTGAACTTTCGAAAGTTGCAAAGTTGAATCCTCCGCCCTTACCCTGCTGAAAACTGTGTTTCATAGTATATATTATTGATTTTGCAAGATACAATTTGAAATTATATAATGTTACGCAACCTTAACAAAAATAAGAGAAATTATGTGATGTTTCATCGCTAGTTCCCTCTCTCTTACTGGTTTCTTTTATAATTTTGTTTTATTTACCAAGAAATGCATTTACCATGCATTTCTTTGTCTCAATAATATAGTACTAGGAGAACAATGGTATCTTTCTTTCAATATTTCACGAGGAAAACAATGGTATGACTTTTCATCTGTTATTTAATTAAAAGGAGCTGAAATTTGTTTTTCGTTGTCAGTGTATGTTTATATATGTGTAATTGAATAACAAGAGAATTCGGTCCCTGGTTTTACTGGCAGCTAATTCAAAACTCATTCTTTGCGTCGGATGATTTACCAAGAAATACCACTATAGTCCTGGTTAACTGTGATTGCTCCTTGGCAACAGACAATTGAAATGAGATTGGGACCGTCTTGTGGTGATCCATCGTCCGAACCAACGGAATGAATGTGCCCAATTGTCCCTGTTTCAAGTACCGGTTACGATCTCTCGGCTCCCGCGGAAGTGGTACTTGTACACCCAGCGTTAATTTGATTGTAGGACGAGATTGGAACAATTCGCTCTAAGATTTCCTTCAGTTGAGGCAACGGAATATTCTCTGGGCTTCTCGAATGACTTGTAATGTCATTATTCTTTATTTCAAACACGATGCAATTTACTTCAACTCTAATTATCCACCACACTTACCTGGTCTCAATACTTAGAATGAGTATTAATTCTTCAAATAAAGCTTCACATAAAAATCTCACCACTTTAAATGTAATAGTTTACAACTTGAGAAAATATTTGTTTACAGATAAAAAACACTTTCAATTTAGTTTTACTATATTTTTATAATATAATTTTGGTTCTCTTGAAACCCTTCTGTTAATTTACTTATATGTCAATTACAATTACAATTACAATTATGTTCGTAGATAGTTCTCGTAGATAGCTCGTAGACACTCTTCATTCCTTTTGAATGAAGTGTGACAATAAAAATATATAGTAATACTACATCAATTTCATTTCAATTCAATTAAAATTTATTAATACTATGGATTTTTGGACTGTTTCACTTCTTTAATGTTATTATAAAAATATAGAAATATAAAATGTCTGTTTGTTATTTGAAAATTGTTTTCGATTGCAATTCATTTAGTGTTTGACAAGATTATGAAGCGCCTCCTTGAAGTTGAAAATGCGGGTATTACAGCTTCTCTAGATACATTGTTACCCAACAAATCAAGAAAGAAATACGCGTAAATGTATTTAATTTTTTAGTGTTGGCGTTTAAAAAAAAGCTCGTTCAATCGGAAAACGTTTTGATTGTTTACTTTTCTGGTGAGGGAAAAAGACGAAACAAAGTAGTCTTTGGAGCCACTAATCTATGTTAAAGAGTATAATAGCATATAATGAGAATATTGAAATCAGTTATTAGTGCTGTAAAAAAGAAAAGTGAAAGAAGAAAACAAAAATGTTCAAAATATTTTCAAAAGACTAGTGGAATAGTACTCCATTACTTTACCACCCTAATTTCGTAATGAAGTACATTACCACACTAGGGCGGTAAAGGACTTCATTACAAATCTGATTACAATGACATAATGTTTGACTTTCCCTAACCAAAGTGGATAAAAATAATTATTAAATAGCAAATCTAAATTATAAGCGTATCAAAATGAATAAGAGTAGAATGAAATTTAATTCGTATTTTTTAGAAGTATTTTATTTTTTCTTTGACTGTTTTTGTTTCAAGGCTTCTAGTACATATGACCTGAATTTACAGAAATTATAAGGTATATTTTTGTAACGAATGATATGTGACGAACGAATGGCATGTAACGAACAATAGATTTCAATACCGCTGAAAACTGAAGCGAAAATTGCACGTACAACCGCGGAAAAGGTACATGCTCTCACAGCGCACTTCAAGTCGGCATTCCCTGAAGGTTCACCCTCACAAAAAAAATCTCTAGAGAAATTCTAAAATTACCTGTACATCACCATCCCGTTACCTGTAGATTGTATCTCTCCAGTCAACGTAAAACAATAAATCAAGAAATCTAAAAACAAATCTTACCCTGGAATAGATTCCAACCTTGCCAGAAAACAACTCCCGTCACACGTCCTTGATTAGCTAACTGCAATCTTTAATAGATGTCAAAGAATATAATTCTTCCTCCATGCTGAAAAAAACAAGTCATTTCCATTTTAAAACCCAAGAAATTCCCAAAACTCCCAACAAATTACAGATCAATTAATTAGGTGAATATCAGATCGCTGTAAGTGACATTTTATACGTTATGAGAAAAACGTATTTATATTAGAATATATTTCAGTGCCAATGTAATTTCCTGGTTTTAATGAAGAATTTACACATAAATACCGTGGTTTCAATGACGACACAAAGCACCACAACTTTACAGTGATATTGAATTTAATAAACAGTTTTCTAAGAATTTATAAAATGTCACTTATAGCGTTCTAATTTTCACCCATTCAATTAGTCTTACAAGCATTTGCAAAAATTTTCGAAGAGCTTATGTTAATCAGATTAAACACATATCTTAATAAAATAAATGAAGTTCAGGCACATGAATTTGTATTCCCTTCTCTTCTCTTCTACAGTCACCATCTATTAATAATTGTTCAAGAAATCTCTATAGCTTATCAACGAAGTATGTTCTGCTTAGCGCTCTTGTTAGACTTTGCGCAGGCGTTTGATTAAGTCTAGGGCAATGAACTATTATTCGTGTTACGAAAACTAGGACTTCCGAAATATCTACTCCAAATAATCAAATGTCTTGTGGATAACTGATTGTTCGATGTAAATATAAACAGTACCCTGTCCCCCTCTACCTTTATTCTTCCCGGTGTCCTCCGAAGACCCCCTCTCTTTCCTCAAACCTCTTTATCATCATCTTCACGGCAGATATTTAACTATTAGCATAGGCTATTGCTCTCTATGCTAGTGGCATAGATAGCTTTACGTCCAACGACTTAATCTGGGAGACTTGTATAAGTGACTTGCAACAAGACGTAACTTCGTTTTCTGATTAGACTAAACAAATTAGGCTTACAGTTGAACCCCTCAAAATGTGGAAACAAAATTTTCACCCAATGAAGAACAAATATTAATCCCCTTTTAAAAATATATAATTACTTGACTGCATGGGCCTCTTCGAATAAATCAATTAAATACGGTCGTTAAATACGGTAATTAATTAATTAATTAAATACGGTGTCCTCCTGGATACTCATTTGATATGGAAGTCTCACATTATTCGTATACGAAATAAAACTTGTCTAACTTAAATTTTATCTGCCAACGAATAGAAAATTATTTCTAGAAATAGAAAATTCTTGTCCAAATCATTTACTAAGCTCCAAACTGCTCATTTCACAGCTCAATTTAACCTCGATAAAACCAGTGTTGCTTCCACAAGAATCAAATCTCTTCTTCCAAAAGATCAGCTCCGTTCCCCATAACATAAAGAAATAGTTACCTTACCTCTCATTCTACCTTTCTATTGTCGTATCTTAAATTTAATTGCATTAATAATAGACATTATAGAGGTACTGAAGATGTCCTCGCCAAAAATTAGGGGTATGTTGCTCTCAGTTGCAGTTACTCTAGCGTTTGGGAGACAGCAATGCTTCCATCCTTTGTATTACATATACTAACACACACACCTATAAAGTGCCAATCCTGATATAGATAATGATAAATTATTCAGTAGTTCAGTGTCTTCCGTATACTTATCTTTGTCTTAGTATATGTTTGGTCAGTTTTAAACTCATTATTTAATAAAAAACTACTGATTAAGCTTTAAGATCACGCCGTCTATAACAAGATAATATTAACAATCAAAATTGCAGACCTACACTGAATATGCAACACTGCGAATATTAGAATATTCTATTTTACGTGGAAATTCTCTCATCATCCTTTTTATTCTTAATCTTCTCGGAGTAACTCGAACATCGGAAAATAATTATAATCTTTTCCTTCTCACGTCAAGTATGAAACGAAGAGGGCTCTTGTTAATTAAAACAAAACATGATTTTAATAATACACAACACATATTCATTCGCACATCCATGCATTTGTATGAGACGTAATATCTAGGACGAAGGCATAAAAAGAAATTAAAAGTTGAACACAACTTTCATATGAACCTAATTAAACCGCGAAAAGTAACAAGGGAGGGAAAGAAGGAAAAACGCCTCCGGCCAACACACTTTCTGCAAGCTCTTTCCCTTAGTTTTATGCAAATGTAATTTAACGCCATTTGCATTTGCTTTATTTCATCCGCATAACACTGTTTTGAAGTATACATGGGTTTTCTCATTCGCTGGGAGCCAGGTCTCAATTTGAAAGTAAGACCGGACTTAATCCAAGAATTAAATTCAGTCGGCGAATGAAATCCTCTCGGCAATATTCGTTCCGGTTCGATGAATGCAGGAGGCGGAGAGCGAGCACAGGCGAAGGCTGACCCTTGCGAAATGAAAAGCTCAGATTCTCGGTAATGGCAGGCGAAGTGCAATTGACTTCGAATGCTTTGAAGTGTCTTCCAACGGAAACGAATGAATCATTAGTGACGTACGGATGTAATATTATAACAATATTAATTGTATGTAAGAAGATTATTAAAATCGCGTTTTCTCATTATTAAATTCGCGAAGTCCTCTAACGTTCGAATTTGCGAAACATAATGTATTCAACATTTTGCCTTGTAGAAATTACTGTAAAATATTAACTTCTGTACTCCAAGAACGATCCAATATTATTATGATTTACAGTGAACGTCAATGAAAAGCGTCAGAAAATTGCTCCAAAAATCTGGCAGACGGAAATTTTTGCAGCAATTAGCAGGTTTTGTGAGTTAGCGATAGTTTCCTAATGCGAAGTCTAGAAAAGGAAACCGATCCGCACTTAACATGAATTGTGGGCGAATCATATGCGAAAATATTTCAGCAAACATTCCTAGCAATTCCGTGAACCTGTGAACTGCGAAGAATTGCCTTCATGTATTAAGTACGTGAGTTCTCTGTGAGGTATGTCGCGTGGGATGGATTCTGCGAAAAGGGATGAAGACTGGGCTCTGGAAACGACGTCGCAACTGAGCCGAACGAGAATTCCGGGAAGGAGATTTAAGGGAGCGCCGGCAAATGAGTTCAAGAGCGAATGACGGCCTCGTACCACTGACCACTGCACGCTGTGAGGGGAACCTGTCGGTGAGGTCAGCACCAGGGGGACGCCTTTGATGTTAGCAGTGAAGTGGACGACGACATAAAATTGTTGGAAAAGAGTTTGCAATGATGGGAAAGGATCGGTTGGCACAAATGGCTCAAAAGAAATGTTCGGAGGTAGAAAAGACTATTGTTGAAGGAAAAGTCACACGGTTTACTTGACTTTGAAAACTGGTCAGAAAAGCAGAGCTATAGTGTAGCGTAGAGGAATGTTTCGTAAATAGAAGAGTAATTGGATATGGAAATGAAAACAAAGTCAAATGTGAAAATTTTGAACGTTATGATAATAATAAGGTAGTAAATTGGGAGATGTGTAGAAAAGACTCTCTCGTCTACAAATTGATTTTAATGATTTATGTGTTACTACGAAAGATAAACAACACTTTTATTTTAAATAAAGTATTAAGCAATGCTAAGATTGAATACAAATATGAATGAGTGAACTTGTAATGAATGCGAGTATGAATGAATGAAGGCGAGCGAGTAAGAGAATGAATAAATGAGCAAACGAATAAATCAGTCAGTGGAGAAATAATGCATGAATAAATGAGCGATCGTTTGAGTGAATACGTGAGCGAGTGATGAATGAATGAGTAAGCGAGTGAGTGATGAATGAAATAATGAATAAGTGAGCGAGTGATGAATACGAATAAGTGAGCGAGTGATGACTGATAAGTGAGAGAATGTTGAATGAACAAGTGACCGAGTGATGAATGAACGAATAAGTGAGTGAGTAATGCATGACGAATAAGTGAGTGAGTGAGAAATGAATGAATGAATGAGCGAGCGAGTGATGAATGAATGCATAAATTAGTGATCGAATGAATGAGTGAGCGTGGAAATAATGCCTGCGTGTGCCCCAAAAAGTGCACGTAATTAATGCGAGCGAAGACTCATTGACTGGTAGACGCGCGTAGGCGCTTCTCGCGGAGCGCAGCCTGCCGCACCGGTGGCGGAGCCGGCAGTTTTTCGGCGCCTTCGCTCGCGTCGCCTCGCGTCGGGGGCGTTGGGGCGGTGGCGGGGCCGGGAGCGCGACCGCGGGCGGTGCTAACGGATGGCCGCGGCGCCGCCGCCGCTCGCTCTCTTCGCCCCTTCGCCCCATCGCCCCATCGCCCAGCGGCCCGTCGGGCGTCCGGCGCGGCGCGGCGCGGCGCGGCCCGGGCGATCGACTGCAGGCCGCGGGCCCGCCCGCGCCCCTGCCATTCGTCACCGGCCCCACGGGGCGGCGTCGCCCGCGCCCCGCCCCGCTCCGCCCCGCCCCGCCCGCGCCTCGGCGGGGGCGGCGTCTCGCTCTTCCGGCGCCGCCGGTGTCGCCGCCGCCCCGCCAGCCCGCGCCCTCATCTCGGACGCGGCCGCTCCCTCTCTGACAGACCTCTGCGCCCTCCGCGCCCCGTGGGCCGCCCTCTGCGCCTCCGTCGCGTCCCCGTTCCTTTAGGAATTTGCTGACCGGGCTCAGTTGCGAGGAGTTAATTTATATCGAAAATGAAGGATTGCTCACAGATCAGGATTCTCTTTATGACACTGAACTGCGTAAATTATACAGTTATCTTCTGTTTTTAGTTTTGATCTAAAAGTACTTGCTTCGGGTGTAGAATGAAAATTAAGCAGCCTAAAACGGCAGCTAAAAATACTACATTCTCTCTTTGACGTGCATTGTAGATCTTCTAAAATTACAAAACTGACTAATATCCTCATTGGGACAGATGTACTAAAAAAAACAATTGTTTCGTACCGTTGAATATAAAATTATTGTTTCTGGACCTCATAGGGAATACAATTATTGTCTGTGTAAAAGGCTTCAAGAAAAATATGCTATCTAGCGAAATACGAGCTAGAAGCAGAAATAATAAACGACCAAAAAATCAAGCACTCTTTTTTGAAGACCAACAATGCAATAGTAGTTTATACAATTAGTTTGTAATGTTAAGCTTTATTGGATGAGTACATGTTTTGAAAACGAGCGACTTTAGGAGAGAGTTTTCAGATTTGTACGAATGCAATAAAGCAACATTATAAACGAGTTGCATACTATATTTTTTTGTATAACAGCATTATACATTTCTAAGAGAATCAAGCTTAATTTTGCAAAACAACTTCCCTGTGACGTCTCGGGTCATCGTGCGAGTGAACGATGGTCGGCTGTTCCGTTTAGCTCTACCTCCCCCGATGCTCTCGCTACGATTGGCTGAATGTGTAATGACTGAATCATTCGTGACATAAAATCTAATAAGGCATTATTTATGCCATAAAATGACCGATTTTAAACGATTTCTTGCTACAGAAAAGGTTCTTTTAAAATGCTGAAAAAAAACATTATATTATTTTGTATTATTTGTGTCTTGAATGAGTTTTACAGAAGTCAAGTTTACGTTATAAGGAATTTTTACCTTCATGTGGCAATCTTCGCCATTACGATCGTCGCGATTCGATACGTCGCGATTACGTGTCGTATCCTTTCTCCGCTCTTGAAATAACGGTGATTGAGCTTCATAGGCGGGATCGACATTTTATCTCCATTCATCGCATCCGACCTTTATCAGCTCATCTTGTAAAAAACTACGCGAAAGCAACGTTTTATTTCCATCCTTCCTTTTTGAAGTTTAGTTTTCTCCCCATCTATCGTGGATACTCGTATATATGAACAAGTGTTCCAGTATTTTCACTTAGGAATATTTATCCTTTTCTACTTATCATTTTTATCTTAAATGTTCGCCTGACATCCAGACGTGTGACAGCTCTTGTCTTCGCTTACTGGGGATGTCAAGCTGAGCGGCAATTCTCACGTATTGGTTCCTCGGCCTACGCAATGTGTTGGCAGAGAAGGGTCTGGGAGTGGAATGTGAGAAATTGTGGGCCGCTGTGACATGCCATGGAATTACAGTGTACCGACGCTTCAGAAACAAAATAAAGAGATCTAGATTGCCTACAATCGCCTGGAGATGGCGCTCTAACTCAAAAAAAGAAATCTAAACAGAAGAAGAAAATATCTAGAAAGAAGAATAAGTCGAGGAAGATGCTTAATGAATTAACTTACGCAAACGTGTTGAATAATGTATTATTTTAATTCAAAATAGAAGCGTTTCTAATAACTAAGTAGTGCCAGAAATATATTTTTACTTTCTCGTTAGAGCAGCAACGCGACATTATGGTACCTAAGCCAATGTGGTAAAATCAAAAGTACAGCAATGAAAACCGTTATTTTTAACATTTATCATTAATTTAAATTTTATGGTATAAATTATAACTAATTTATAATTAACAATTCATATATAATAAAACATGCACTTTTGTTTGTGCGTATTTTTCTTAAGTGCATGTTTTCCCGTTTTTAAAGCATATTGTCATGCCTATTTTCAGAATTTTTAATGTATATGAATCCGCACCCTAGTAATCACGTTTCCACCACTCCTTGTCATCATTCCTACACAATCCTTCCCTTCTTCTTTCACCATTTTTACCGTTTCTCCAATCAAACCATTATCAATATCGTTAGCATCCAATCATTAAATGTTATTTTCGTTTGAACTGAAGTTCAGATAAAGGATTATTCAAGTATAAAATAGATGATTGTTCTCTTTCTTTTTCCTTCAACTGACTCTACAGTATATTACTTTGCTTTTATATACAACGTCGAATCTATCTTCGAATTTTTACGTGTTAATAGTAAGAAATGAATCAGCATACATCTTTTTTTCTCTTTTTTGATGTTCCTACGGATTTTGGGCATGAGAGCTGTCTGCTCGCCCGCGCGACAACACGTGTTCTGCCCCCGCCCGGCCCTCCACGCCAGGGGCCGCTGACGGTTCCCTGGCGCAGGACTTCTTCCCTCTCGGCCGCTGCCGCGCCCCGCGCCCCCCTTCGACGTCGGCCTGGCCGGGCGCCACTACTCGGACTGACGTGCGAGCAGACGAGCTGGGGCTACGACGGCGCAGGCAGGGGCGGTGGCGAGGGTGGACGCGAGGGCGGAGGTGAGGGTGGTGGCGAGGCAGAGGGCGGGGGCGGGGGCGAGGGCGGAGGCGAGGGCGGAGGCGAGGGCGGAGGCGAGGGCGGAGGCGAGGGCGGAGGCGAGGGCGGAGGCGAGGGCGGAGGCGAGGGCGGAGGCGAGGGCGGAGGCGAGGGCGGAGGCGAGGGCGGAGGCGAGGGCGGAGGCGAGGGCGGAGGCGAGGGCGGAGGCGAGGGCGGAGGCGAGGGCGGAGGCGAGGGCGGAGGCGAGGGCGGAGGCGAGGGCGGAGGCGAGGGCGGAGGCGAGGGCGGAGGCGAGGGCGGAGGCGAGGGCGGAGGCGAGGGCGGAGGCGAGGGCGGAGGCGAGGGCGGAGGCGAGGGCGGAGGCGAGGGCGGAGGCGAGGGCGGAGGCGAGGGCGGCGGCGAGGGCGGCGGCGAGGGCGGCGGCGAGGGCGGCGGCGAGGGCGGCGGCGAGGGCGGAGGCGAGGGCGGCGGCGAGGGCGGAGGCGAGGGCGAGTGTGGTGGCAAGGGAGGGGGCTAGTGGAATGGTGCGGGGGGGCGGAGCGGTGGCGGGAGTGGGGGCGAGAGCTGGAGCTGGGGCGAGGGCGGGGGCGAGGGCGGAGGTGAGGGCGGTAGCGAGAGCGGCGGCGAGGGCGAGGGCGGAGGCGAGGGTGTTGTCAGGGCGGTGGTGGGGGCGAGAGAGGCATGGGAGACGCGCTGACACGACGCGTAGCGGAGGGGAGAGCGCCGGCTGAGTGAAACTGGTAGAAATGCTGGAAGAAGATACAGCCGTGTGCGAGGCTGCAGGTTTAGCGCGGTGCGGTGGCCGGTAAATGAGTGTGCGGAGAGATGGGCGCAGAACTGTGTGTGTGTGTGGGATGGGAGGGGTGATAGAAAGAGCTGACGCACAGCGTCAGGTTCAATGGTTGCGGAAAAGAAGAAACGGAGACGGGTTTGGTGGGCGAAGTGCCAGTTCGTTGCAAGACTATACGACGAGAAGGTAACAGAAGTAGCAATCGCAAAAGGTGCAGAAGGGGATCGGAATTCGGTGTACGCTTTGAAAATAGTGTTGATACGTAGGGTGGCAGGGCAATGTGTAAAGACTAGAAGCCTAAAAGGGAACGATACCGACGAAAACAAATACCGTGTATTTATTCGCGTGAAACATTGGAACGAATACAGTGGCACGCCATGGGAAGAAGAAACGAAGAGGCCCGACCAGCGGTGGTGAGATACGCTTCGCCGAGGATGCGAGAGGCAGCGTAGCAGCGCAACCGACAGCGGCGGCGGCGGCGGCGGCGCAGCAAAAAGTCGGGCGAGTCCTTCCTCCTCGGCGGTTCCTCCCGCGCGCGCGGAGCTCGACAACGGCGCGCGCGGCAAATTGGAAAACTTCAGGTGCCGCCGCCACCACCACCGCCTCTGCCACGCCGCCACAGCTGCTGTCGCTGCCGACCCGGCGGCCTCCACCGTTGCAGCAGCCGCCTACGCCGCCATCGTTGCTACGTCGCTGTCTCCCCGCCGCACCCGCCTCTCCCACCGCCCCCGCCGTCCCCGCCACCCCCGCCTCTACCGCCGCCCCGCCGCTGCAGCAGACACTGCCGCTACCACGTCTCTGCCGCCACCACCTACGCCACCCCTCGGCGCTATCACCGCCTTGCCGCCCCCACGACGTCGACCGCCCTACCGCCCTCGCCACCCCCGCCACTGGCATAACGCTGTCACCGTCGCCGTCGGCCCCTCCGACCCACCACTCACTCTGCCCCCGCCGCCTACGCCTCGCCCACCGCTGCAGCCGCCGCTGCCGCGCCCGCTTCTGCCTCCTCCGCCGCTGCTAACGTGCCGTCGCCGACGCCGGCGCTGCCATCGCCACCCTCTCCGCTTTCAACCAGTCTGCGCTCCCGTCAGCGTAGGTCTCTCCTTCCATTCCTTGCTTTCTCTGTCAACATCATCGCCACCTCCGCCCCACCCACTCGGGTAGCAGTTACGAACTATTAAGGCTCCCCATTCAGCTCATCCACTCACGCTCGTTCTTGCCGCAATCACACACGCAGCTACCACCTCCCCGTCACTATCCGCTGCAATTCCGACTGTCGCCAATCTTCCCTTCGCCGCCAACTTCCCGCCCATTATTTTACTTCTCCTGCACTAGAGTGCGGGGGGACGGTGTGAGGGGGGGGGGTAGTGCTGCTGCCAGATATGGTGACGGAGGGGAGTGGCAATGGAGGAGGGCGGTGGAGGGGGCGATGACGATGGAGGGGCGACTACGACAGTTGGGGATGGGTAGATAGTGGAGGGGGCGATGACGGTGGACGGTGGACAGTTGGGGGTGGGGTGGTAGTGGTGTGGGCAATGGAGGCGGAGGGGCGACTACGACCGTTGGGGTAGGGGCGATGACAGTGGAGGGGTGACTACGACCCTTGGGGTAGAGGCGATGACGGTGGAGAGGCGACTACGATACTTGGAGATAGGAGCGATAGTGGATGGGCGGTAACGATGCATGGTGGTGGTGACGGTGGAGGATAGTGGTGATGGTGATGACGGCGGAGCGGGATGCGGCGGCTGGGGCGCGACGTGGGAGAGGTGACGCGCAGCTGACTCGGGCCTGCGACGATGGTGATGGCAACTGTTGAGGTGGCAGCGGCGATCTCAGCAGCGGCGTGGGCGGCACCAGACGCGGGCGGCGCGAAGCGGGCGAGGCCGCGGAGTAATCAGCGGAGCGGTGCCGCCCCCTCCCCGCCCCCCCACCATGCCGTGCCGCTCCTCGCCGCGCCTGCCGGACCACTGAGCTAAGCCCGCTTCCGCACTCCACGTTCATTACGCCGCCGCCTGCGCGGACGCGAGCTCCGCAAGGCCGCGGGGGCGGGGGGGGGGGGGCGGGGGGGCGCACTCCTCCGTCTGATGCGCCCGCGAGGCACAGGGAGGCGGTGGAGGTGTGAACATGACTGCTTGCGTTGGAGGCAGGAAGGATCGATTAGCATCTCTGGCGAGATCTGTAGCGTACATGACTCCGTGGAAATTTGAAACACCGTACGTGAAGCAAGTTACGTAATCACGATACACAAAGCTCAATGCTGCATCTACTGATGATGAGACCTGCCTCGTTATTAAAAAATAAGAATGCATTAGACATTGGTTCAAATTTATACATTTTTTACGCAGATGAAATTCTTCCTATTTATTGAGAGTGTAAAAATAAATCAAATACCGTCTTCAAAAAACATTTACTAAAAAGCCTTATTTCTGCTGTTTATTTTCGAAAAATCATGAAAAGATCGGGAAAGAGAAACTTTTATTAAAAATTATTTGCAATATCAATGACAAAAGTCAGATCTTGATATATGTCGATGAACGCTTTTTGGCCTATTGCAAATGAGACATTATATTCGATGGTCGATAATTTTGATGAATATTTTGCATATTAATAATTAAGCTGAAGTGTGAAGATACTGAACGTATTTTAAAAAATACAAGGAAATTTTATGGTGTACGACATATCTCTTCTTAAACGACAATACATCGTATAATAGCCTCAATATAAATATGTACTTGACACATTTGCCTATCTTTTTTTACTTCAAGTAAGTGTAGGTATAAATGTTAATTTGGGACAAAAAGCTGACCATCGGTGTATTAGTGAAAAAAGAATATGAAACTGAAAACCTTCCGAGATAAGTGAGCGAAATGCAAGGAGAGAGTTGCAAAGAATGGAAATGAGATCTGCCATGTACACGATAGCCCCCGACTGACGTTAATTGAAATAGAGTGACCGCCAGGCGGCGCGTAGACGCAAGCAAAACGGACGTGACGTCACGACGAACTGAATGTTTGGTAGTGAGACAGATTACCGGAGCGGAACTGGCGAGGTGTACACTGCGAAGTTGAATGAACGGAACACAGGTTTGCCAACCACGCTGAGAGGATGGGGCCGCGACTGGATGATGTACACAGCAGAGAAAGTTATTTGCCCAGCTGGCAGACACCGTTGATGCGTTTCAGGTAGACGGAGGAGCAGTATACGTTGGTCAAGAGCGACAGAAACGTTCCTTGCGTCTGCCTTGAAGTACATTTTAAAGACTATTACAACGGTGGTCGTCTGCTCACCATTCAGAAATTTTGTGCAGCGCGCACACGGATTATTACGCAGACCAAATACCACATCATACCACTTCAGTCAGATTGTTCTTTTACTATATTAAACGGTGAGAAAATGTTAATTCAAAGGTTTTGGGGTTCAAGAAATTGATAATAAGAGCAGCGATGGTTTACATAGTTATGAAATATCAGTTACATTTTTTTTTGTTATTTAAGGTCTCATCGACATCTATATCATTAGCGACCACTATTGGATTTAACGTTGTGGTTACTGTGAAGATGACGTGATATGGTGACGATAGGGGTGGTGGTGAAAGGGCGAACACAATACAACCATGCCCTTGGCGGGACTCGTACCCGCGAACATTCGGACAGAGATCGCTACGGCACTACTGTTTTCACGATCTCAGCCATCCGGATCGGTAGTTAATTTTTGTTTCTTAGAAATTATTCTACATCAATATCATGTGGATTAAAATATGACACAAATTACATTCGTTATTTCAGTCATGGTCTCTTCTCTCAAATTCCAATAGAAAACATTTACTTTTTCGGCATGACTTGTAAATCACCTGATTAATTAATTGATTAAAAATCGACAATAATACGTATTTGTGATTGTACTTGGGCGAGAAATGAAACTAAAAGTTAAAAAAGGATGCAAATGTGAAATAATTTACTAATGAGGTACCATTTTATATAGTTATACAGTGTTGTGGTTATACTATTTATTTTAACGATGATGGGAACCGATGCGAAAAACATACAACTTTATTTGCGTTAACACATAATTACCCACGTAACGGTTTGGTTGTTTTATTTTGTAAATAAGTTCAATTACCGCACTAGTGTGTTCTATGACCAATTGCGCCACCGAGATTTATGAGTGAACGAATCCTTTTTTCGTTCACGCGAGCCTGCAGCTGAGCGAAGGCTCAGCTGCAGTCTCAATCGTCATGCTGCTCATCCGCCGTCGGGGCGCTGCCGGTGCCTACTCGACGCGGGGGCGGGGGCGGGGACGGGGGCGGGGACGGGGGCGGGGACAGGAGCGGATATGGGGGCGGGTACGGGGACGGGTATGGGGGCGGGTACGGGGGCGGGTACGGGGGCGGGTACGGGGGCGGGTATGAGGGCGGGTACGGGGGCGGGTACGAGGGCAGGTTCGGGGGCGGGTACGGGAGTGGGAACGGGGGTGGGGGCGGGGGCTGGGGGCGGGTGCTGGGGGCGGTTGAAGGAGACTGAGACGTGGCCGGGGAGGGAGTCGGTGACGGGGCCGGGGCCGGGGACGGGGGCGTGGGAGGCCGCGGCTTCACGGGGGGATCACTGCGCTCTGGGACCGCGGCGGCGGGGGCGGCGGCGGCGGCGGCGGCGGCGGCGGCGGCGGCGGCGGCGGCGGCGGCGCGCGCGCGAGCATTGCAAACATGTTCCCAGCAGCGCTGCGGCGGAGCGTGAAAAACATCGGGAGCGCGCTTTCGGTTTCGCGTGTTTTTTGTTCCTGTCGGGCGCGACGCGCGGATTTTGCCCGGCCGCTGCTGCCGCCGCCGCCGCCGCCGCTTCTGATAATCAGCGCTGGCCCCGGCGGCGGAGGATGAGGTGATGTGAAGTGGGGTGGGGCGAGACTGAAAGGGACTCAGAGGCACGGCAAGAATGGTGAGGTGTGTGGGAGTGTGGTGCGTGTGGGGAGGTGGTGTGTGTGTGGGGGAGGTGATGTGTGTGTGAGGGGGGTGTATGGGGAGGTGGTGTGTGTGTGTGTGAGTGTAGGTGGTGTATGGGGGTAGGCGGGGAGTGTGGGGAGGCGGGGAGTGTGGGGGGTAGGCAGGGAGTGTGTGGGAGGAGGGGAGTGTGTGGGAGGAGGGGAGTGTGGGGGAGGAGGGGAGTGTGGGGGAGGAGGGGAGTGTGGGAGAGCAGGGGTGTGTGGGGGAGACAGAGTGTGTGGGGTAAACCGGGAGAGTGGGGGAGGCGGAGATTGAAAGGTAGTTGAAAGGGAAGTTATGGTGATGGCAGACCGGATGTGGTGGGGTTTATGTGGATGAGGGGACGGATGGGGAGGACTACCCGTCGAAAGGGAGGCCAGTACTGTTGGAGCCAGCGGGATGGTGGGGGGGCTCGGGGGTTGGCGGCCTGAGAAGGTGGAATCGAGGGGTGCCGGCGCCCCGGGAATTGAGATTTTCCGGAGTCGGTGAGGCATGCGTGGGTGTAGGGAGAGCGGAAGTTCGATGGAAGAGGGAAGTGAAATTGCTGGAGATTGGGGGGGACCGAACTGCCGCCCAGGGTCGAAGGAGGGGGGCATACAGATGTAAAAAGATGGTTATTGTTGATAAGGGTTTGCTGCTGGGTTCGGAAAGCAGAGAATGGTAGTAATGGAAAGGCCTGCAGTATCGGGTATAAAAATCAACGGTAGAATGAAACGAAAAGAGAAGAAATTATAGGAAAACGAGAAAATCGTGGGAATGGAAATAATATGAGGTACAGTTCAAAAAGCTATGTGATGTACGAATTAAGAAAATGAAAAGTTATCAGAGAGAGTTTGTAGCTGTTTAAAAATGCAAAAACAGTAGGCAGTACGTGAAATATAACTGGTGAGTAAATATTCGAAATAGATTTTCAAATTATTTTTAACTTTTAAAATTACAGGAGTAGTAACTAGAGTATAAATAACACAAAGATCACTTTTTTAATGTGTTTAACAGGTGCAATATAGAAACTATTTACCTATGAAACTAATTTCGTAGTTTTTACATACGACTGTCAAAGAGAAACGATATTGAAAAGATTTCCACTGAATTGCATCGACATTTTTATGGATCCCGATAAGTTCAGCAAACCATCCGTTTTCCTCACCCCTCTGGCTCTGTAACGCGTGATTACGGGGCTTAACACATTATTCAGTTTAATCACAAAATCAAAAATGTGCGAACATACGAAATATTTGTTATGAAAATGAAAAATAATAATAACAATACTACAAAAACGTTTTATAATTTTTCTTAGAGTTCACGGATGAGGAAATAGTAGTCATAGAATTCTTGAAGAGGGGGGGGGAGGCATTAACGCCACATTTGTCATTTTGCACACGCCACTTTTAACACACAAAATATGACATTTATTTCTGATTCGTTCTTCAAAATCTTCGCTCGCTTCTTTATAATCTGTTCAACTGTTTCTGTCATCGCAATCACCAGTTTACTTACAATTTTCTTCATTCTTTGTTACCAGTTGACTCATCCCATCTACGTTCTTATCTTCATTTTCCTTTTCCCCCATTCTCATCCTTTGCCCTCCATTTTCCTCACTGCCCTCACTTTCATAACCGACCTTCCAATCACCGACCACTTGCTTATTCTGTGCATTACTCAGCCTGACCTTGCTGTCTTCGCGCTCATCGTCGACGACCTTGGTCACAAATAATTCATCATTACCATTATCTTTGCATCTATTTGCTAATCTTTATTGTTATAGTCTTTGTATTATTCGCCTCGCTTCTTCATAATTTGTCCAATTCTTTCTGTCATCGCAATCTTAACCAATTTTCTTAATTCTTTGTTACCTTTTGACTCCTCCTATCTATGTTCTTATCTTCATTTCCCTTTTCCCCATTCTCATCCTTTGCCCTCCATTTTCCTCACTGCCCTCGTTTTCGTAACCGACCTCCCAATCGCCGACCGCTTGCTTATTCTGTGCATTACTCAGCCTGGCCATGTTATGAACACGCTCATCGTCTTAAACAATCCATCATTTTCATTACCTTCGCATCCATTTGCTAATCTTTATTGTTATCGTCTTTCTATAATTTGACTTGCTTCTTCATAATTTGTCCAATTCTTTCTGTTATCGCAATCTTAACCAATTGTCTTCATTCTTTGTTACCTTTTGACTCCTCCTATCTATGTTCTTATCTTCATTTTCCTTTTCCCCATTCTCACCCTTTGCCCTCCATTTTCCTCACTGCCCTCGTTTTCGTAACCGACCTCCCATTCGTCGACCGCTTGCTTATTCTGTGCCTCACTCGGCGCGACCTTGCTGTCACCGCGCTCATCGTCTCACCTCCTCGTCACCCTCTCGTTCTAATCACCGCCCACCGCGTGGCCCGGGGCGCCTGGCGCGCGCGCGATAAGACGACGCGCTCCGATGCTGTCCGCGCCGCCCGGAAGAGGGCGTGGGAGGGCGGCGGCGACGGCGCGGGCCGCGCGGATCCCGCGTATCGCTTCCATTTGTATTCAAAACCTGGCCAGAAGGCGCGCTTTAATCTCGCCCGGCCATTTCCATACACAAAACAGATGCAAATTGCGCCGCCTTTACTCGGGCGCGAAGCGGGCCGCCGGCGGCGGCGGCGACGGATGTGGCGGGGAAGGGGTGCAGGGGGGCGTAGGAGGAGGTGTGAGGGTGTGGGTGCAGGGTGATGGCGGGAAGACGGGGTGGGGACGAACACGGGGTAGCGGTGGACTCGGGGACGTGTGAGGGCGCGGTTAGGATGGGGGATGGGCGACGGGCAGCGGAGGCGGTGGGGTGGCGGGGTTGTGGGGGCCATGTGTGTTCTGCGGGGATGGCGCGGCGATGGCCTCGAGGGTGGTGGGGCGGGGATAGTGGAGGCAGGGTTGAGGGTGGAAGGAGGCCGATTGACGGCGAGGACTGGTGCAGAGTGGGCGTGGTGACGGTGGGATGATTGGGTCGGTCGGGGAGGGGATGGTTGCGTGACGGGCGGGGGGTGTGGGCGGCGGTGTGTGTTCTGCGGGGGCGTGGCAGGGAAGGTGGCGTGAGAGCCGCGGGGGGGGTTGAGCGGCGATGTGTGTTCTGCGGGGGCGGCGCGGCGCGGCGCGGCGCGGAGACGGCGGACGCCTCCACGGCGCCGCGCTCTGGGTGTTGAGGCTCGGGGGTCGTAAACTGCGGGCGCCGGAGAGTTCTCGTGACAGATCGCGTCGCGTTACGACTGTTGGTTGTACACTGCGTCTCTCGGCGGACACCTGCTCTGGGATGAAGGAAAGGTGGAGAAAAAAAAAAGAGTTGGCAGTGAGAGCGAAGGGTGGAAGAGGGGAGGGGGAAGGCGGGGTGAACGGGAGCCAAAGGGAAAGTTGGCCCGGAGAGTTCGACGAGAAGGGCTCTTGTGACGAAGGTCGCTCGCCGCCTCCTGGGCGATCGTGTGTGTTGCTCTCGTAAGCTGGTCTTGCGGTGATCTGGAGTGGAAGTGAATGGCCTTTCAGTCGCGGTAAAGTACACTTTTTTAGTATTAATTCGTACGTCAGTGAATTGATGAATTAATAGTTAAGTTAATAAGTTAAATAAGTAACCGAACAAACATAAGCTTCCAAATACATAATCTCACAAACTACATAACTTATTGTGTTTGTTCTACAAAGTAATCGTTACAGAAGCATTGAAACATTATTGCAGTGTTGGTTACCAGATTTCTGGATTATCTGATCTCTCATTGCAGTTAAATGTGTTAGAAACATACAAAACTATTGCAGTGTTGATTATCAGGTTTCTCGGCTATCTTATATCCTCTTAAAGGTATATGTGTATGCAAATGTATACGTTTCTAAGTTCACATCTGCGCGCGCGCGTGTGTGTATACAAGAGTAGTTACAAATATTCGTGAATCCTGTGAAGATGAAATGTGGTGCATTTAGCAAGTAATATTCATCAAGTTTTTCAGTTATTACATTATCTCGTAAAATGCAAATTGCAACCCGAAAATAGGGGAGATAAATTCACCAAATTAAGCAACAAATCATGTGGTAAATAAAATATTATCGGCTCAGTGATATCGTTTCCATATCCTGTCAAATCAAATCTATTAACGTCAGGATAATACGGGAATCAACTCATTGCTCATTCGATAGCAATAAAAAGCTCACGATCATAAATCTGTGGAGCAATGTTAGTATAAATAATTTCGTAGTCTTAGACATACAGAAATGGGGAAATGTCGCATTTTTTAAATATTTTAATGTTTTGTAATGACCACAATAATCACTACTACAAACGTAGGTGTTTTATATGCCCTTAAAACATTTTTTCCTGGGAGGAAACTTACTATAATATTTTGATACGTGAAAAAATCATAATGTTTGCTCACTAATTTAATCATTAAAGATTGGAAGAACGGACTGGACAAAATTTAGGAAATAGGGAAAAGGGAGCATGGAGCATATTGCTAGCACATTGTGAATTACTGCAAGTACTGCACGCATGGGTTATTAGTATTAAAGTGATTTTACTTCTTTAAAGTTAACAAGTATTATTTAACTAACATATTTAAAAATAATTAAATGTTATCAAGTTAAAATTTAGCTATAAATGTAGATCTTTAATGAAACGTTCCCTCTTTTTTACAAATAACTACGAGTAATACATTCATAACAAAAACATTTACGCGTTTACTTGTAGTGATTGTTGTTGATTATTGTTGAGTATTTTGCAACATCTTTCTGATGTCAAAATTGTTACTTTACACTTATTTGCATTTTTCTCTCTTTCGAAAATTTGTGTCGAAAAATGTCGAACCGCATGATAGCTTCGATTCGCCGTTTTATTTAAACGAACTATTTCGACAGTATAGTTATTTTCCTTTATTCAAGAATGCTTCCTCATTTTTTCCTTTTCTTATTTTTGATCGTAAAAGATGCAATCGGTTGGCAACGTCATTTTATTCGTTCATAAGTATAGTTTGACAAAAACCTTAATGAATTCCTCGATGAAACCCGAGAGACATTGTATCGTACCTCAACTATGGCGTATTTAATGTAATTATTTATTAAACCCTCAACGCAATAACATTAGTGGCTTCTAATATATTTAGAACAAAACTGTACTTAATATCAAAGAAAATCCAGGTACAATTCATTGATTTAGGGTTACACGCATTTTAGTCATTACTCAACATTGATAGGCATGATTAAAAGAAGTCATACTATCTTCTCAAGAATTCTTGTCGGTGCAACAGTGGTAACCCCTGACAATTATACGAAACACAACTTGTCATATGAAATACGGCATTCGATATTAGACGACCTATTTAATAAAGTTCACTTCGTTTAAAATATAATTCTTTCATTTCATTCTATTTCATTTCTTACTTTTCGATTTAATAGGAAGAAATGAACTACCCTCTAGATATAACTTTCTAAGTTCTATAGCATATTCTCTTGACATCAATAAAAATCAGTATGATGATAAAGCTTTAATAACATCAGACACGTTTGGCAGACCTGTTCTAATTACATTTTCAATGACAATTGAAGATTGCGCAAAGCAGTTTTTGTAACATATACTTAAAACTATTTGGTCGTTTATTAGACTTAAATTAAAACATACACTTACGAAGCAATTCAATTGCTTGGTCGATAATCTTTGCAGAATAAATTGGGCATTTACTTATTATCCTTTACAATCTATGCTCTAGAAAAAAACGCGGAAATTCAACTCACAATTTTAAATGTAAAATCCTTACCGTTCTTTTTTTTTACAACGACTAATTTTGCGAATGAGCAAAGTATTTTCCACAGGGTTTGTTCTGGATTTCACTGGAACCGAGAGCGTTCTGGCAGACCATGCAATAAATTACGGAGAGAACATGTGTTTGTTTCTCGTTCCCGTTCCGATACCATTGCCCGGCTGTCAGCGTTCTGGGTTTGCGCAAGGTGGCCATTAGCGAAACCGGGCTGGCCGATAACATTTCCGGTCTCTGATTCCGAATATTTTCCCTTTTTCTCGTTTTTGTCAGACTGTTTGTCCGGGGACTCTGCGCGCCTTCCCGTTCTAATTCTGGTCGCTTCATTTATGTATTCGATCGAAATCGATCCCGGGCCCAGTTCGGTCCGCTGGGGCCAGAAAATGCAATCGTTCGAGTCGGTAAACGTGCGAGTGATATTCGAGCTGTAACACCTGTCTACTGGAAACATTACTGCAGGCCACCTTGCGCATCGGGTCAGATCCGAACACTGCACTCGCCAGATGTTAATGACGATAACACAGTCATGGTCGCGGAGTTAGTCGATCGAGCTAACGTCTACAAAGCTTAATATTCTGAATGTTGTAACTGAAATGGTCTCTTTGATGTAGGGGGGCTTTCAAAACAGACACGCTTGATTGGAGTTCATGATAACTATCCCTTGACCAATACCAGTGACGTAAGGGTGGTATCAAGAGCATATCAAATGAGGCCGAAATTCTAATTGCATGCTTGAAGTCCAATTAAGCGTAAGTCGAGAGCAAACAGATGCCAGAGAAGGATTAACGGCCTGGGAATATGGGGCACTTTCGAGCTTTTAGTATGCTAGTGAGATACTTTAATGTTACGTGGATTTATTTGTGACAAATTAAAATATTTTCTTTGAAATATTTTGTTCCTGACGATAAATGACCGCATTCACTAACTTATACAAATATCTTATTTATCTTCATTAGACAATTTTAAATTATTGTTGAGAATAATTAAACTTCGAAATATTAAGAAGACACAGATTGCATTAAAATAATATAACATATCAATTACTTTTCCCCGCCATTTTATTTTCCCCGCCATGTTATTTACTAATCCATGTTAAGTCATGGCGGTCGTTGAGGACTTCTTTCCTTTGAAAATTCACTTACATCAGTCAGAATCGAACTCGCGTGTCAAGGTTTTCAATGGCCAATAGTCTAGGGAACCCTTAGACCACCAACAAATGTCTGTTAACACTAAAAGTATTAACAACCGTAACAAAAAACCCAATGATGATGCACGGATCGAAGGAGAGACCATGTGCTTTTTGGTTTGAGCAATTTTAAGCTATGTTATTATTTTATTACGTAATATATACGTAGTACAGATAAATTATTGTTATGCTGTAAACAGAGATTTTTTGATAGAAAAATAGTATTGTAGGTTCTGATATTGAAAAAGTGAATAAGTATAGTTTCTATTTGGTAAATTACTTCCTCGTAAACGTCGAGATGTCATATTCAATGTTTTGTTGGTCCTTGATACCGAAAAATTAGTTGACAGCGAAATGTCCGTCTGTCCTTCTGTGGTCCACATTCTGTGGTTCTTTGGCTAGAGCCTTTTGGCTCAGACCTTTTTCTCCAAAATTCGTATTCCCCGACCTCGTTCAGACCTTTTTCTCCAAAATTCGTATTCCCCGATCGATTTAGCCGAACTCGAGGACCTGCGAATTTCCAACAGATATTTTGGTTTCTCGACGTACTCTACAACCAACCTACCAACCGTTCTTTCCAACACGTGGTGAGCAAAAATCCCTGTTTCGTGGGTCACTGATACCGAAAAATCGAAGGACGGCCAATGCTAACAACGCTAGCGGCTAGCGGCCGTTCAGACGATTTTCTCCAAAATTGGAATTTCCCAATTGATTTGACTGATATCGTGGCATCATGAATTTGAAACCGCAATTTTAATTTTGGAGGGTACTTTAAATGAAGACTCTGGGACATTTTCCAAATTTCAAACAAAAATCCCTAATCGTTTTTGATTAAATTATGTTGTTTTGTTGTTGTTGGATATTGCGAAGAATGTTTAAGGGAATGATGCAGGTCTTATGTTTGTTAAAAACGTGATTTTTTAAATATTGCCCAATTATTTCAGCGTCTTCCTACAACTTTTCGCGTAATTTTGCGTGAGAGTAAGGACGAGAAAGTACGTGCCGTTTTGACATCATTAGTTTCTATTAGAACCTTCAACTGTTCAGAACATCGATATCCAAGAGTGGTCTAAGGAGTAGATGTAAGTATAAGGTGAATAATGATGGGGAAGTGATGGAATGTAATGGAGTGGAAATGACAGGATCCTAAGAAAAAATGTACAGAAGATTGTTCTCCATAAATTCCACACGGATCCCAGGGGTGGAGGGAATATGTGCCAGCCCATTTCGACACTCGGGATTATTAGCAGTGCTATTAGGGACTACTTCATTTCAGATAAACCATATGTACTTATTGAATCATTGTAGATTTCAAAATATTAATTATTAGTGAAGTCCGTTCTAGTATACAAAAAATGAGAAATGCGCACCATCATTTTTTGGCGTGGGTGAGAGAGGGTATGATATAATGTTCTTCCCTTATTTGGCCAGACGATCATAGTGGGGATTTTCATTTGCCTTTCGCTACGTGAACAATGATGCGATTATAGTGAGTGGTAAATAACGATTATAGATTAATGATTAAGGTTGGAATGATGTTCAGATGGGATACGTTGTGGCATAAACCACACTTCACAAACATGGTGAAATCGCAGCTAGGACGGTGTTAGAACTCGCAACCTTCCACTCCGCCTTTTTGGACGCTGTTTCAAGCTCCTGAAACTTCCAATTTTGGTACATTATGGTATGAAGGGGTTGCGACAGCAACAAGATAAGCCACATCTACCACAGAATGCCTTTCTCTATTCGCAAGTGTAAATATCTCGATTTGTGGATTTCCTTCTTACTCATGCTATACTATATGACTTGTTCATATTTAAGAAGGGTGTGAGGAAGTAAAAGAGACAACCTAAATCTCTTTATTTAGAGGGTACGTCACACAATTCGTCACGTCACACGAGAATTCAAAGTAATAAAAATACATTATTGCAGTTTGGTAACGTTTCATGTGTCTTCATTTCTTACCTATTCAGGCACAGATTCGAAATATTGAAGATCTTGTGAAGAGATAAAGTTACGAATTTATTGATTAAACATTATAGTTATTAAAAGGTTTTGTTTTGGATGTCATTGTAAAACAAGTATCGTGTTTGTACGACGCATTAGACGAGAGAACTAGTCAGACAGCAACTACAAATTTGAAGAGAAAAAGTAATACGCCTACAGAAAAGAAAGAAAAGAACACACAAAAGCTTGTATACATATTTAACAGGGCAATCGATTTATATAATGAGAGAAAAAAGGTAAAACCGTGGCCCTCCTCCTCCTGTCTCAGGAAGGAGGGGATGTTACAGCAACTACTGATATAGCGTTTTGTTCTGGTTGGTTGTGCATTTGAATGTCATGAGTATGAAGATACGTCTTCTTTCGTGTATTGTATTCTGGAGATCCACGCATGTTGTTGAGTCTATCTCTCAGTAACGTACATTTACGTCTACATTATGGAAAACACCTTAATAAAAGGTATGAGTAAGAAACTTAATTTTGAATAACACTGTAAACTTTGTACATGTGATCGTGAAATGTCTTTCATTACTTCCAATTATTTTATAGTATCTTTTCTCCTTTAAGCGACTCATAATCCAAAATGTCTTCCGCTTCTCCCACACGCTGACAAACACGTGCGACCATTTTATAAATGTGCCGGTCGGGCTGTCAATTGGCCTTGGGGATCGAGCCGGGGAAATCGAGACGGGCCGACAGAATTGTCGAAGAGTAAAGGTGGGTTATCGCTACCGGAAAGTTTAAATTCTACTCACGTTATAATAGATACTGGAACTACTAATCATTGGTTCTGAAGCATTCTTGACATCTACACAAATTGTGGTAAAGAATGTTCTGTAGTATTGC
Source organism: Gryllus longicercus (assembly GCA_038098605.1). Classification (NCBI taxonomy): domain Eukaryota; kingdom Metazoa; phylum Arthropoda; class Insecta; order Orthoptera; family Gryllidae; genus Gryllus; species Gryllus longicercus. Next base: position 205,728 of record JAZDUA010000913.1, on the reverse strand, counting down.
AGAGATTTGTTTGTATGTATTGTGCCGTAATTCTTCTTCCGTTATGGGATTTGTTGTGTGTATGCGATCTTTCAGAAATCCAAAGAAATAAATCAGGAGAGCGTACGGCAACAAACCACGTGTGATAATTTGAACTCCACAAACGGCGTGTAAATCCTTAAGAAAACCGAATTAGTGTGTGCGGTTGCGGAGTTCTGTTGAAAACTATAATAATTACGCTCTTCAATTGTCAATATTTTGGAGAAAGGCTCCAGGTTACAATTCACATAACGGTTTGACACACTTAATGTCTTGTCATACACGAACAGTTTTTGTTTGAGAGTGAACTTCGAGCGAGCTATCACAAACCGACTATTCAACAAGACCAGAAAGCGTGTCTTTTGCAGGGCAGACCTTGAACTGCGTTGCCAGGGCTGTTAAGCGCACCGTTCCCCGTCCGTCAGCCGAGCAGAATTTCCCCAATCGCAGCAAAATAAATATAAAATAGTCGCCCTGTGTTATGTTCTGAGAATAATGTTACTATGTTAAACGGTGTTCGAAAACCGGCGAATCTCTTTTTGAACTATAAGGTTGACTAAGAAAAATACTTTCTGTTCCCGAAAAATTTTATTTCATGAAGATACATCACTGTGAAAATATGCTCTTCAATTCTCCTTTCAATCTTTGCATTATTTTCTAATTTGCTGGAAGAGGTCAAGTAATTATTTCATTTTCCTCTGCAGTGTGCAATTGATTATCAAAGCGGAAAATCTTTAATGCCCAATTTTCCGGATGCTCCTTTCGTTCTTCTGAATTTTCTCATTCCGTTCACTTTAGAATACCGTAGCTTCTTCGGCCTTGAATCTCCTGTCTCCTTCAACGTCGTTTCTCTCAGCCATTCACATTTAAAAAACTTGTAATTAACATTTTTCTTTTCTAATGTACCCTTATTTATCTACCTACTTTTCCAACTTGCAATATCGTATTTAGAGTTAACAACACACGTGTTAAGATATCACTTAAAGTTCCAGTTTGTACTTTCAATTAACATCTGACCCATTTTAGCCATGATGTTTCTTTCAATCCAAATTTTAGCACACTCTAAATTTAATTTTGCAGCACAATTTTACCATCTCGATTCATGCTTCAAGTTCTTTTTCTGTGAGATTGGGTCTCCTAGTTACGCAAAACACAGATAATAGGAACGGCTATCATTTAAAAAATAATTCGTGAATATTCTGATGCACCTGGTATGCGTATTGTTAACAAATCAATCCACCTACTATATTATGATTAGAACAATCGAAAAAAGTTTTAAATTTAAATTGTCCCAAATAATTGAATTTTTAAATGTTATTTTGCTAAGTATGGGAATAAATGGCGTTTTAAATTATGACTCAGTGCTGTGTAGGAATTGAAATAATCATTAACGTGGTTCTGCAATGAAATTATAGCATCTTCCGGTATGATATCCATAATATTTAATAATAAAAACGAAAAAAATAGTCTGAATAATATTTAATTTTCATTGACTGCTCTTTTTTATATTTGGTACATCTCTACTCTGAGTTTTGATTTTGTAATATTACTTCGATTTTTTTTAAATTCGACATTTTCAATTATTAATAATTATAAATGTACCAAATAACATGTAAATTCGACTGCTGCAATCGCGTTATGTTTTCACCTTAAAATCGTATCTCTGAAACAATAGAATTAGTAAGACTATCAAGTATCTCTTTCATGGTGGGTGATATTTTATTTTAATTTTAGTAAAATACAAAATAAAAAAAAGTTAGATTACGTCCAGGCAAATACTTTCATGTGCCACCTAAAAGTAGATTAAAAAAAGGTTTATCACTGTATGTGACAATTATATTCAGTTGCAGTATATTAACCGCCATTGACAAGCGTCTTAAAAATGAATTTATGAATAAAATAAAATTATCTATTTGTCAGTTTTTATTTTCTGCGAAGCACCCTGCGCCGTGGATTCCGAAGTCTTTTGCGCTAACATCAGAGGCAGTGGAGGAAACGGCGTTTGGGTCCGAGGCGGAGGCGGTAGTGATTCAGTAGAGACGGAGGCCGAGAGCAAACGGCTCAGTTGCGAGGCCGGAGGGTAGAAGCCTGATACAGCTTCTCGGTGCGTCGAATTTCAGTTGCGACTGGGCGAAGCCGCTGAAGTACAAAGCGCCTCCGGGGCTCCGTTGCGGAGAAGCAGAATGACGCTCGGGGTGTATTAACTGAATTGGCCACGTTACAACCCTCGGCCCTGCCCGCCGTAATTCAGCGGAATAGTTCAGTATGATGACCGGCGGCGCCGCTTTTCAGTCGAGGGTCGCCAGTGGCCTGATGCGGCGACGAGATTAATTCACATTCAGAAGGCTTTGTCTGCCACCATGTTAATTACGGAAATTTCGCAATTTCTTGGATCGCGTTTCACGTTTACGAAGGATTTTAATTAGAAAAAGAATGTTATCTCCCATGCGTTTCCTTCCTGATATAATGGTTTTTATAAAGTTTTTGAGAGATACCACAAAGAGACCACATTTTTTAAGTGTATGGAAGAGATATCGACAGCTTGCGATGTGACCGCTCACGTATTACTCGTGAGATATTTTGTTTTCACACATGAGTAAAGCGACAACTTGACAGCTGTAGTAGTCGGCTCCTCAAGCTTGAGATTGTAAATGACTAGCGTGGTAGAACGCGAACGATTCCTCGGAAGGCCAGAATCGTTCCCTGAACGGAAATCTTCAGATCAACGCGCACCTCTTTTCTACTAAGGAATCCGTTGCAGTGCAGACGTGCTTAGGAGAGTGTAAGAAGACATAGTGTCTCTGAAGATTCTGGGGACGAAATCAATTTACATCCACCGTTATATTGTGCAAACCCGGCTCATCTATTGAGGTAACTAATCTTGAAACAAAACTATTTCATTCTCAGATTATTTTCAAAACTACAAAATGAAACTTTGAAATTTATCATGTGTAACGGGGAGTGTCAAAGCTATTCTCATATCGTACTACTTTCTTAACTTAGGGAAATAACTTATGACTGAACTGAAGACGTATACGCATCCGAGATAGCACGTGGGTGCCAATTACCCCCTGAAGTCGTTCTTCGTGTACATCGGTGTTGTGCCGAATCACATTTTGTCGCGAAGCTGCTGAAGATGGATTATAACCATCGTAAGAAAACGGAAGGTGGAGGCCGACGAGGATCAGTATTTAAATAATGGGGGTATCCTATTTTTGACATTGCAACTGAGATACTGTCTCAACTTCTCAGTGCCCGCAAAAAAGTGGTAAATTTTTAGTAGAAGATTGCAATATCGTATATTTAGTCTTCCACTAGCATTTACAGTTATTATAAAAGTTAAACGAGAAATAGAATATGAGGGGGAAGTGTTGCCGACTGCACTAGTCGAGCAAGCTCAAGGTCAAACCGAATCGAGTGGATCGTGAAAGCAAAAGCTACAGAAACATTTAGACTGAGAGCAGAGGGACGAAAAGTAGTAGAATTTATTTTAATAAAAAAACAACTTTAAAATAATGTGAAAAGCGACAGCAAGAAGAATATTAATTTTTCAAGAGTTCAGCGTATTCATAAAAAAGAAAGGGAAATTGTAAGAATAGTTTCTTACCTAAAAGGAAATTTTTGTGATTGTTCGCTACAATATTTTTTTTTGTGTATATTAAAAATGTTTTCTTAACTTTAACTCAGCAAACTATTCTTAAGAACATAAGTTTACTATATTCTTTGTAAAAAGTGGAATAACAACGTTACTACACTTTCCGTAAAACGAATAAGCTGTTTCAGTTAAAGAGTATTTTTTTGACTGAGAAAACTTGTATTATCCCATGTCAGGTATTTTCTTAAAAGTTTTTAGAGAGGATTTCAAACATTAGGAAGGATCCTGAGGTACATTTCATTATTTAACATCTTGTAAAATAGTACAATGTGACATTTTAAGTATTTCTTTCTTATGTATAGTTGTTTCTTTTTTGATTGTTGTTATTGCTTTGTATGTGTGTGTGTGTATTTTTACAGAAAAGTGTATTTGTGTGTGGAAATTGTATTGTGCATTTTGAGTATTGAATTGTGTCAGCGCAAACTGGTTTTCTCCTTTCACATCCCATCACTAGTATTTCCCTGAAATTTTGTTCTTTTTTCGAAGTTTTCTTTTATTGTGACCGAGTTATCAAATAGGCCATAAGCCATTTTGTGATACTGCACCCTTGTATGCAGTAGACCGTCCTGTGCTGTGAGGTCGTCGTGTGCTGTGAGGTCGCCGTGTGTTGTGAGGTCGTCGTGTGCTGTGAGGTGACCGTCGTGTGCGCCCCAACTGCACACGGTGGATGTCGCTCCCTCACAAGTCGGACAGGTGCACGCATTGCATCGAGGAAGAGTGCGTGGGTGCGTGGGTGTGTCAGATGGGTTGCGCAATATTCTGATGTTGTGTACAGTAATTGCAGCATCATGACTGCTTAAAAAATACAATGCATATATTTTGTGATAAGGTTGCGAAGAAATTATTATATTTCATGAAATCGCTGACGAACCTCGTCATTTAATAATCTTTAAATCTTATGTCTACCTACCATTACGATCAGCTGAAATAATTTTTTTATGTAGGACTTACATTTACATTCAGGCGGTGTCGTAAAAAAAGTGATAAAATTATTAAACTTTATTTGACTTATTTTTAAAGAATGCTTTTATGGGACACTTATGAGAACTTACTTTTAATCCCCTCGAGCTGGCAAATCAAATCGAAACCAAATGTGGAGAAAAAAATACGTGGAGCAGTAAAGAGACATTTTGCATATCACAATTTTGATCCATTCATTCATAATTATGCCTGAAATTATTAACTATTTTCAGATGGATGGTCGGGAGATTGGCGAATATATTTTGGGGAATTAAGAGAGATTGTTTCATCGAAAACAGTTTTTTGATGATCTAATGAAGGAGAAAAATATTTAATTCAATTAAGTAATTGTAACACTTTGTAAATATTGCACGCGAGAAATGTCTCATAATTATCACAGGTTTTCCGTTATCTCAAACCTGGTCACCGTCGTAATGCAGTGAGAGCGGCAATGGTTCTCTCAAACGAGACACCTCGAACGCGAAGCCCTATATCGACGCAACGTGGATCGATAGTCGGGTTTAGTTTTGACGCTGCCGGCCGCACGTGCTTGCAACTCGCCGGGGTGACTGACAGCACCGGCGGAGTGACAGCTGGAGATAGGGCGGGAAGCGACAGAGATGCTGAGAGAGCGCAGCTACAGGTTCGATGTTGGTGAAGCATTCTCAGCTGTACCCGACACGCAAGTGTTCGTTCCTTCGTTTAAAAATTGTTGAGGTGCTTGTTTAAAGGCAGAGCTGATGGTTTCGGACATTTGGATAGTTACCAGTAGAATTATTCAAAGGACCAAACTTGAAAAAAATATTGAATGCGAATATTGTTTTAAGAACCAAAAGATATACGTTTTAAAGCTGTAGACATAGTTATCTATAATTTGTACTACATTCTATAAATCTTTTCACTATTAACGATCATTACATTTACACAAAGGAGGTAGGTTTAGTATATTAAGGCGTTGATGGTACGCTATTATAGTAATGTCGCACGTTAGATTTTCTTTGTTTTTTGTATAGAGCAACTTTATAACGTTATAGAGGAAAATTGCTAGATAAATGGAGTGAAAATGAAGTTTCTGATGTTAAGTATTAAATAACTGTCAGTAGGTATTTAATATTACAGTCTGGTCGTTTTGAAGAATTCAAGATCTTAGTGTGGTGTTTTATTTGACATGCATTGTATTGTACTTGCTATCTGGCGTAATTATTTTTTGTGGAACTTTCGCAAAAGTTTGAGATGTGATGTTTTCACTGTAGAGGTCCTCAAATAAATAAGAGATATTTAGAAAATATATAAAAAACAGTGCAGTGAATGTTCAGAACTTTCATAGTTCTTTATCAACATTAAATAAAAGGAACAAAATGCAACAAGGGTCACATTGCATCTTGCAATTTTGCTTAAAATGTTGGGAAATAAGCAATAAATTGTTTATGAAAACTACAAAGTTGTACAAACAAATCATAAATGTCAAATATGGAATCATGTTTTAAAAACTATGTTAAAATGTTAAAAACAATGTTTTTTCTCTTTTTGTAATTCTCTGTAAAATGAAACCACTTTGAAGTACTGTAGATTGCATGCCGTTCTGATTTGATCTCTATCTGATGCTTATCTTTCGGGCGACCTTCATTTCTCTGTAAGAGCGTTTCGTGTGTGCACTGCATGCATCTAATACTGCTGACACTTGTGAAAATGTTAGTTAAGTGATGGTGATTTTGTTTGTTAATTTATTGATTTAAGGCATTGGCACTATTCATGGGGACAAATTTAAATACGTTCACCATCTTAGCTTTTCAACCATTTTGTATTACCTAAAACGTAGCTTGGTCCATCTTTGATTGTCTGTTAGTCGTTATTAGGTACCCAATGAAGTGAAGATCTATCACATTTATGTAGACTCGACAGTGAAACTTGGAACTTAATGGTATTTTAGGACGTTTTATGTAAAGTGTAAAAATATTGTGAAAGTAAATATTCCTCCATTGATTCTGCATTTCTGTAGTGACACATTTAAGGACGAGAAAACGCATTATACTATGCTTATTAAGAGTATTTCGTGAACTACATAATATTCAGGCGCAACTTTTTTTAGACAAAGTACAGGGAATATCATTTAAATATTTTCAGAATAAAATTAAACAATCAAATGTCAGGGAACATCTTTCTAATTATAAATTTTAAAGCTTGACGAAGCCAGTCAGACTTCCATCATCCATCCATCAACCATTCCATCATATCTTTTGACATTTAATGCTTCTTTTCGCTCTTTTCCCAAATGTAATATCGTAAATGTACAAAAGTTGAAATTTGAAACATTTAACGATTGGAAGTATTCTTACCAAATTCATTAATTTACAAAGTAAATTTTAAATACTAATGAATTAAGTTTAAAATTCTGCAAGTCACTAGTGAATAATGTTAATAATGATATTGAAATATATAATTAAAACATAGTGGTGCTACAATAGCACTTTTTTTTCCATTTTTGTTAACATTTACAAGTTTCGAAATTCAGAGTTCAGCGAAAGTCGCTATTTTTATGAGCATATTTCACACTATTCGAGAAAAAAAATTTTGGAGCAGTTATTTGGAAACTCTTGTTTGTAAAATTGCATTATTACTCGAAAAAATACGTAAGGACTACTCGTTCTTTTTGTTTTTAAAAAAAGGTGCGTGAACTTATTTAAGTATGAAATTCAAGAAGATGAAATTTTGAAAAAGTGATTTTATTAAGAAAAATGTCTACCTTTAATGTTGTGGCGGACGTGTGGATGGAGGTGTGGATGGAGGTGTGGATGGAGGTGTGGATGGAGGTGTGGATGGAGGTGTGGATGGAGGTGTGGATGGAGGTGTGGATGGAGGTGTGGATGGAGGTGTGGATGGAGGTGTGGATGGAGGTGTGGATGGAGGTGTGGATGGAGGTGTGGATGGAGGTGTGGATGGAGGTGTGGATGGAGGTGGGGATGGAGGTGGGGATGGAGGTGGGGATGGAGGTGGGGGCATAGAGCCGTTTAGCCTAAACCATGTTTTTACTGTCTAGGACCTACAAAACGTGGATCTTGACTACACAGCATATTAGAGGCAGTAATTTACTACATATAGGAACAAAAATATCCACCTTTTTCGGAACTAGGGACCTACAATATGGATTTTTCTCTAGAAAAGTCGTCGTTTTTTCTTGCACCATTACATAATTTTCTCTATACTACGTAAGTTATATGAAAGTAAGTAAAATGTTTGTGGAACCAAATGTTGGATACGGTAAAAAAACTCAGTAGAAAACTGAGGAAACCTCATATATATTCTTTTTCATCTCAAACTGCTACTTAGTTTAACAATAATACGAAATGCGAGAGTCCCAGAAAAAAAAAGAGTTGCAGCCATCAAGATTCTTTCTCAATCTCTCCGTGAGTGCCATGGCAACAAGTTCCAGGATTTAACGCAATGTACTATATACGTCAATTTTTTACACACTTTCAGGAGTAATTTCGTATTTGAATACATAAAATGCATGAAGATGTCAATACAATTCTTTTAAAAAAATGTACTTATAACAGCGATATGATTTTGATAATTCTCTGAGAAAGTATTAGAACTGAAAAGATAGGAATGTGTCATTTTATACATCTTGACAACGTGTCCCGTCCGTGACAGCTGTCAGTATCGAGGGATGGGCGTTGGAAGCCGCGACCAATTAACGTTGGAGTAGAGCGCCGTTCTCGGGAGTAGCAGTAAACGGCAAACAGCAATCAGGGCCGAGGGGGCGGCGCCGCGGAGGGCAGGGAATGGATCGGGGCGGCGTATTGGCACAAGTGGCCCACTGGGACGGCGGTCAAGATGGTCGGCGGAGTAGTCGGGAGGCTAAGTGGCCGGTGACCCGAACAGCGGCTGATGGACGGGGTGAGTCCGAGTCCGAGTTCTGCTCGTCTATCCGTACACAGTCGATTCCACTGGATTACATATTTATAAACTGGCAAGAGCGAAATCGTACCTTTACACTGTTGAATCACCTAACATTAGGCTATTGAATTCTTGCTAATTCACACTTTTGTTGCATGATGATCGTTTGCTAGAAATATTATTATGTGTATCAGGATCTAATTGTATTTTATCTGTTTTATCAAATGACAACTGAAAACTGTTGTTTTATCTTTATAATCTTCGATATTTTTTGTTAGTTTTAGCTTCTTCACGTGATGTATAGTGTTTTTTCATTGATATTCTGTATTGGTATATTAAAAACACATTTATCTTTTAAACTATTTGTAAAATTTGATCATGTATACGTCGGATTTAATGTTTTTTTGAAGTTGTCTTATTTCAATATTCAAGATTCTACAAACTGTATGGCATAGCTATATGTGTTGTTGATTGGAAGCTCTGAGGCCGAGTTGCAGAAATATGTAATTATCAGAAATATGGAGTCTAAAGATATGTCATGCAGCCAAAATTCATCATTTGGCGTTCATTGACAGTGTATTTTTTCTCCTACTGTTTCATCTAATTTAAAAGCCTATATCGTTAAAGTTTTCTTCTTTAACCCAGGTTGCCAGTTGACATTGTGATGATTACCCTATCAATTAGATTAATAACCCATATTTTCCCCGATCTGCATTATACCTGTTGAATGTGATAAACCCATATTGCGTACAAAAACCACTGAATTATTAAACAAAAATATTTTCCTTAAAGACATTTATTGTGGTAAGTATTTTTAAGCAACTCATGACTTGAGTGGATCATTCTCACACAGCACCAGAACAGAATTAGCTACGGCCGACAGCGCACTCTCAAGTGAGCAACGCTGTCTCTGGTGTGTTCGGCACTAATATGTTGCTTTCAATTGCAACCAACCAGTGGCGTCGGCGGTGGTGGAAGGCGCGCTCAGTAACAACTCAATCCGCTGACTCCACAGGGGGCGTTCAGTTCACCATCCTACATTAATTAAAATACTATTGAACTCAATTATTGTTTGACGTACTATCGTTTAGTTTTCGTCGGAACGATTTTGAATAATATTTTTGGGACTATGGAAATGATGTTTGTATGGTGGAGGTTTATGGTGGTGATCATCGAAGATCAGGTGAAAGCGGTTGTGGAGGCTGCGGAGGGGTATGCAAGGGAGTTGGATTGGATCGGGGAGGCTGGATGGGGGAGAGGCTGAGGTGGATTCGGGGGGATATGGGAAAAAAAGAGGAGCTCGGGTGGCAGGGGGATCTGTGGTGCATTACGGGAGGTCTGGGCGGTGCGGGGGAGGGCAGGGTGGGTTTCGAAGGGGGCTGTTGTGGATGCGAGAGAGCAGTGGTAAATGAAGGGAGAGGGCGAGACTGAAGTAAAATCCGGGTGGGGATGGGGTGGATTGTGAGCGGGCTGGACGGTGTGGGGGAAGGGTAGACGTGAGGTGGAACTGGGATGGATGCGGCAGCGTGTGTGGATGCGGGAGCGTGTGTGGATGCGGGAGCGTGTGTGGATGCGGGAGCGTGTGTGGATGCGGGAGCGTGTGTGGATGCGGGAGCGTGTGTGGATGCGGGAGCGTGTGTGGATGCGGGAGCGTGTGTGGATGCGGGAGCGTGTGTGGATGCGGGAGCGTGTGTGGATGCGGGTGCGTGTGTGGATGCGGGAGCGTGTGGTGGATGCGAGAGCGTGTGGTGGATGCGGGAGCGTGTGTGGATGCGGGAGCGTGTGTGGATGCGGGAGCGTGTGGTGGATGCGAGAGCGTGTGTGGATGCGGGAGCGTGTGTGGATGCGGGAGCGTGTGTGGAGGCGGGTGCATGCGTGGATGCGGGAGCGTGTGCGGATCTCCCCGAGCACGGCAAGGTCAGCACTGCTGCGAACTGCGACGTGCACCGTGCGGTTAAATATCTGCTCTGAAGTTGTCCCCGTGGTTTACGAGCGGTTATTATTTTCTTGCCGCGGGCGGCACGGACGCGACGGAGAGCCCGGACGTTTGCGGGTCGTAAATGACGGCGAACGGAAGCGAGCAGGGGGCGGGGCGGGGCGGGGCGGGGCGGGGCGGGGCGGGGCGGGGCGGGGCGGGGCGGGGCGGAGGTGGGGGTGGACAGTGACGGAGAGCGCCACGCGCGCCTTGCGCGCTGCAGGCAAGAAGAGTGCCGGCTGCGCGTGCCTTGCGCGAACAAATAATGAGTGCGAAGAACAACGTGGGACTTAAAATGTAGCAAAACACTGGTTTCGTTGGGTAGAGGGTTCTCACAGACGGTGGGTGTTGGCGGTCTAGTTCTTGTAATGTTCCTTTGTTTCTAATAACGAATAACAGGAAATTCAAGACGATAAAGCGCAGTATCTGATACATTTAATGCTTTTTTAACTTTAAAAAATGTTAATTCTCGGAATGTGAAATGTAAGTTCAACAGTTTTGTGAATTTTATTAATACATTGCTTAAAATATGTAAACATAAATGTGTGCATATCTCAACCTATAGACGTTCTTGGTATTTTGTTCGTTGCAAGGGGAACATTCCTGTCGATGTATTGGCAAGAAAAAGCTTGAAAAATAATTTTTGTGAAGGCAAACAACCATGTGAGAACTTTTGTTGTAAAATATTACTTACAAACATATGGTTATATAATTCACGTAGGCCGTGCCAAATATTGCTTTAGTCGGCAATTATGTGTAGTCTCTTTTTTGCGAAAGTATTAGTTTCAATACAATATTGCTTATTTTAATTTAAAAGATAGTATTTTATTACTTTATAAACTATTAATTATGTTCCTTATAGTTTACTAAGAACGTTTTCTGACATACCAAAAACTACGCTTGTTTGAAGAAATAACTTTTCCTTGCAACATTTTGTATTGTGATTTAGATATTCATGCTCTTCGTTGTGTTGAAAAATTCATTTTACTGTGAATGGCATGGGATTCAGAGGACCCAAAATTAGAAGCTGGTTTTGAAAAGAAGCCATTATATTTGCCCTCAAAGGGCTGATATGTAGTACATTTTCAGATATTAAAGCAACATTTTAATTTTGGTACGATTTTATTTTCAGGAAAGCTCACAACGCTATTGAACTATCTGGCTAGTAAAGTTTTGTTCCATTTGCATGTATATTTAAAATACCGTTGTTTTATCACAATCAAATTTTCAATTCCTCATATAAATGATATACGTGCTTCCTTTCAAATGTCCTCTTTTCTTTTCTTGTGCTTAAGAAGAAATGTCGTACGAAAAAAAGTTATGTAAAGCCGCGAAAAGAAACGGCGAATTTTCGGCAGAAGATCTCTTATTACAGGGCCCTGGTAACGAAAAAGTGGATAAATACATTTTCTAAATGTAGAATAAAATCCTCTAACTCGTGGTCTAGCCAGAATCCATCTTTTGTGGGTCCTTGATACCGAAAAATCGATTGACGGCTAAACGTCTGTCCGTCGGTCTGTCTGTGAACAACGCTAGCGGATAAACTGTGCAGCGGAATTTCTCCAAAATTGAAATTCTTTGATCGATGTGCCTGATGACACGACCCCATGAATTTGAAATTGATATTTTAATTTTGGAGGTTACGTTACATGAAGCGCCTAGGACATTTTCAATGTTTTCTAAAAAATGGCACCGTCTATTCTGATTAAATTTTGTTGTTAGATAGTCTGAAGAGCGTTTAAGATAATAGCATGGATCTCATATTGGTTGAAAACTCTGATTTTTTGAAAATTGAAAAACGATTCATACTGTCGTCTTCCTACAACTAAAATATCTCATATCAAATTTTCTCTAAATGGAATTGGTACCTTAAAGATAGATTTTGAAATAAGATCATATACAATTTTTCAAAAATTTGAGGTATTTTTCGCGTAATGTAGCGTGAAATATAGACAATTTTTAATTTTTGTTTGAACAATTTTTTCTCAAAAACAGCTCTATTGTTTTTGATTAAATTTTGTTGTTGGGTAGTCTGAAGGAATGTAAGAAAATAGTCTCATGTTGGTTGAAAACCCCAACTTTTCGAAAATTGAAAAACATCAATTTTTTTCTACCTACAACTACAATTATGAAGATAGATTTGTATCCTAATTAACTGTGTTCATCAAAAACTTGTTTCAACATAAAATCAGGTTAAATTTTTCGAAACTATGAATATTTTTGGAGTAATTGGGCAGCAAAGTTGTCACCCGCTCTGAAGATACTACGCTTCTAAATCGTAATTTTAGGGGTTCAAGAGGCAATAGGATGCTTCGAATGTTAGAATCTGTAAAGTATTTCATATTTCATATTTGTTTGTTCGTTTCTTACATTGGAGCATATGTTATTCGTTTACAAATTAATCTGTTAAAAATTATTTAAAGCCTATTTGATATAAAAATTAAATAAAGAATGCTAACCTTCAGTCGCCCGCTCCCAATTGAGGCAGTTCGATGCTACGTAAGTTAGAATATGTATATTATTTCATGTGTCAGTTTATTGCATATTTATTTTATTTTAAATTGCGTCCTTCAATAAATTGTGATAAATTGGAAAACGAATAGATGAGCGGTCATTGTTGGCTGTCGTAACGCCGCACCGCACAGATAACTCGATAATGACGGCTGCTTTTAGTTCGCAGAAATAAAAAACGAATACTTTTATATATTTGTAGAATATTACTACCATAGTGTTTAATAATTCCTATTATATATTTTTCGATCTAATTGTTTTCCAACCCTATTAACTTTTATATATTTTACGTTCTTGCAGTCTGCTAATTTTTTGCACCATATGTTCTACGATTCCAAATACGTTTTACATAAAATAATTCGGAGAGAATTTGTGGTGTAAATAGTATTACATAATCATTACTAATGGCGAGAAAATACGTTCTGTTTTAGCACCACTAGTTTTCATTTGTCTTACAAAAGTGGGATATCAATGCCAATTTTAATTTTACAGCATTTGTTGTCAATTACTTGACTTCATTTCATATCATCTCATAACTTCATTCTTTACAGTAACTCTTTGTTTTTAACATTTCTTGTATACTTTTCTCGAACTTTTTTTTCCTTTTCGCTTATGTGTGCAATAATTGTGCCGTTTCTAACTTTAGAAATAGCAATAGTTTGCAAATTAAAAAATCATATTTTTTCCCGAGCAGTTTATAAATACATTGTTTCTATTATATGCGAGACGACTTTGGCAAATTATGACACAGTACCAGGCGGTAGGTACTTAATAATGTAGAGATTAAAAACTTCGTCGTCGTGGTTGCCAGCTCAGGAAATTGCAACCTACTTGCACAATTGCTAATGACGGAAGAACCGTCGAAAGCTCGATAATGTAAATAAATGTATGAGGGCAAAAAAGTCGATCATTATTTAAATTCGAAAATTTGGTCAAATATGTTTCATCACAATTTAAACAAAACTTGATGTACTTAATGTTTAATAAAATAATCAAAATACCGGTAAGTTAATTGCTTTTGGGAGACGTATAAGGTCTTCTCATATAACATTAGTCTTTTATATATCAAATAACACATTAAATTGTTCAGCCTTCACCTCGGCTGAAAAAAGACATTTTCTCGTGAGCATGTTCATTACAACGTCTGCTGACCAAATTAACAACTCAGACTCCCCTCATCACGTGACTGCCAGCACCAGACGCCTCCGTCCAGACTTCACCAATGAGGACTCTCGTGTGCCATGCTGTGGTCAGAGGCAGCCTTAAAGTAGAGAAACGAAAACAATGGGAGCCGAAACAGCCTTGTCAAAGGGAATTTCTCGGCATTTCCTAGAACTCAGACGAAACTACCGAACAAACACAGAACAAAACCCTTTCCTCTAGGAACGTGGAAAGAAAAGCAATCTCGTGAAAGGAACACACCGCCACACACTTTGAATCTTACGCGGCTGGCGCCACGCCACTCTGCGAGCGGGTCGGGTCCTGTTTCCGCCCGCCTCCCCTCACCCCCCTCGCCCTCACTTTCCCCTGCGTGGGCGGAGGGCCGGCAGAAGGGGCCGCGTACACGCGAGGGCGGGGCGGGGCGGATCAGCCTCGCAAGTGGGCGAAACGCGAGCCCTGGTCAGGTGAAAACAATATGCGTGGAGCGTTGCCAGAAGCACCACTACGTGGGTCTCTCGGCTAACTCCTACCCTCGTTTTCCTTTCCATTTCTCTCGCACCGCGCTCTTAATGCAACCGTCAGATCAACCCGCTTCGTAACCTGTCCCTCCTTTCATATCGTTTCATCCTCGTTCCTTCTTCCTAACATTCCACCTCTGAACCCTGTTCTATCCGCCCCAACCCACCAAGCATCGTGAGTGCTCTCCCTCATTCTCACGTCATAACCGTTCATCTGCACCCTCCCCCTTCGCCAGTCGTCGTCACTTTTTGTCCTTGACACCTCACGTCCTCCTCCACTCTGGGGTTCTCGCTATCCCTATTCTGTTTTTTCTTTCGTCACCATATTCTCCTACCTCCTCCAGATCTCCGTTGCCCTCATCTTCCTTTACCCCCCCCCCCTACTACACCTTCCGGCTGCACCGTCCTGCCGACGCCACCGCGAATCTGCCGACCCCCGTGAGCCCCCTCCACCACCAGCGCCGCCGCCGCCGCCGCCTCCACGGCCCGCAATTAACGTAATGGGAGCCGCTCGGGGGCGGCGCCGGATGGGGGCGGGAGCGGATGGGGGCGGAGTGGCGCTTCACGATCAATTTAACACCGAGCGGGCGGCGCAGGGTCCGTTCGGCCGCGCGGGCGGTTTGCAAATCGCAAAAAACGAAAGTTTTGTACTTTTAATCCACTCGCCGCGGCCCCGCGCCCGCTCCTGCCGCCGAGCCTTTCCTGCGTCCTCCGCGAGCCCAATTCGGCTCGCGCGCTCGTTAGCCGGTGAAATATGGTTTATAAAAAGGCCTTACTCGCGCCCCTGGCTCCTCTCTGAGTCTCCCATTCCTGGTTTGCTCTGCTACCAGCGGATGCCGCCCTTCACGCTATACAGACGGTCTGCTAGGACTCCGGTCTGCTAGGACTCCGGTTCCGCGACTCCGGTTACCCCCGTCTCCGGGTCCCCGTCTCCGGGTCCCCGTCTCCGGGTCCCCGTCTCCGGGTCCCCGTCTCCGGGTCCCCGTCTCCGGGTCCCCGTCTCCGGGTCCCCGTCTCCGGGTCCCCGTCTCCGGGTCCCCGTCTCCGGGTCCCCGTCTCCGGGTCCCCGTCTCCGGGTCCCCGTCTCCGGGTCCCCGTCTCCGGGTCCCCGTCTCCGGGTCCCCGTCTCCGGGTCCCCGTCTCCGGGTCCCCGTCTCCGGGTCCCCGTCTCCGGGTCCCCGTCTCCGGGTCCCCGTCTCCGGGTCCCCGTCTCCGGGTCCCCGTCTCCGGGTCCCCGTCTCCGGGTCCCCGTCTCCGGGTCCCCGTCTCCGGGTCCCCGTCTCCGGGTCCCCGTCTCCGGGTCCCCGTCTCCGGGTCCCCGTCTCCGGGTCCCCGTCTCCGGGTCCCCGTCTCCGGGTCCCCGTCTCCGGGTCCCCGTCTCCGGGTCCCCGTCTCCGGGTCCCCGTCTCCGGGTCCCCGTCTCCGGGTCCCCGTCTCCGGGTCCCCGTCTCCGGGTCCCCGTCTCCGGGTCCCCGTCTCCGGGTCCCCGTCTCCGGGTCCCCGTCTCCGGGTCCCCGTCTCCGGGTCCCCGTCTCCGGGTCCCCGTCTCCGGGTCCCCGTCTCCGGGTCCCCGTCTCCGGGTCCCCGTCTCCGGGTCCCCGTCTCCGGGTCCCCGTCTCCGGGTCCCCGTCTCCGGGTCCCCGTCTCCGGGTCCCCGTCTCCGGGTCCCCGTCTCCGGGTCCCCGTCTCCGGGTCCCCGTCTCCGGGTGCCCGTCTCCGGGTGCCCGTCTCCGGGTCCCCGCCTCCGGGTCCCCGCCTCCGGTTTCCCGCCTCCGGTTTCCCGCCTCCGGTTTCCCGCCTCCGGTTTCCCGCCTCCGGTTTCCCGCCTCCGGTTTCCCGCCTCCGGTTTCCCGCCTCCGGTGGTCTTTCAGCTCTCATTTCTCGTCAATTCGCCCAACCCGATTCCTCTTCCTCTATCTCAATCCCTATCCTTCGATCGGTCCTCGCTCCCTTTATTCCGTCCGCTGACATCCGTTCTGTCTTCACGGTTATTCTCATTTTCGCTTTTGTCCTGAAATTCCACCTCCATCTCCAGCTCTCCCGCTTCTACCTCTTCTGTCTCGGACCTCCGCCGTCCTCGGCGTCGTGGCGCGCCGGGGGGATGCGGTCCGGCGCGGGAGGCGCTCGCCGCCAGCAGATGACGGGACGATAATCCGACGGCTGCGACTCCACCGGAACTAACGAAGTCGGGTTCGATTCCGCGGGCGGGCGCCGCGCTCCGCCGCTCCGCTTGCTCGGGGTGGACTCGCTCATATTTCCACGATTTTGCCCCGCGCCGCCGAGCTGCAAAGTGGGCGCCCGGAATTGAGATAGCGGGCGAGAGGTATTCCGGCAGGCACCCGAGTCGTCTGGAGGGGGCCCTCAAAAAGGACGCTCTCTCCGGCGCGACGTTGCGAGTGTCCCGAGTTCCGAGAACCGTTCATATTTAAGCCTCTAACTGGCTTGTTGAAGCGTATATTCCAGTCTCCGGCTCCAACTGTAATGCTGTTTCAAAGGAGCAAGACCCCTAGAACGTTTGTAATAAAGTTAAGAGGGACTTTGATACAAGGCGAAATGTTACGAGGTCATATTGTTTCAGAACGATGCTCTGGTCAGTTCAATGCTCTCATGAAATATTCGTTATTTTGCTCTTCAAGCCTTCTACTATCTTTACGGAAATTAATTTTGTAAAACTAGAATAATGTCTGTTTCAGGATTATAACCTAAGGATAACATAGTTGTCTATTCTTAGCTTCTCTTTCTACTATTAGTTTCACTGGGAATACTTAGAAGGGGATGAAAAATGTAAATGGGTAGTTGATGGTGAAGATTTAATGTCGATGATGTAGCAAAAGTGAAATTAAGATCACAAATTCACACAACTTGTTATTGAAGCAAACCCTGGTGCCAACAATAAAAGGCGAGCAGCCTAACTAACCGCTACAGCACGGATCGCACCTTTTAGTTTCAATTAGTTAATACATAATGCTAACATTGTTATTATTCTTGTTACTATTATTATTATATTCTGTAAACTTTTCATTGGTTATGAATAAATTTATTGTTTTGTGTGGTCACACATACTTTGAATATAAGCAAAAATTTAATACGTACAATTTTTTAAATTCATATAATACTGATAATCGTTTTCGGGGAAGATCGGTAAATATAATTGTTAATTTCCCACGAAATTCATTACTTTTTTGTGTTCATGTTCGAGTTTCCTGATTTATAAAATAGTAGGTTAAAAGCCCTTCAAAACCACAAGTATGTAAAGAAATTAAACATTGCATATTTATTCATAGAATATCTGATGCAACCCGGCGTTTCGCTGGAATTTATTCATCATAATAGTCTGTTAGGCCGGAAAAAAAACATTACATACACAGTGCAAATTGGAAGTAATTTGATTGAAATCTCCACCCCGATCCACTTCGACCTGCTTGCCTGTCTGCTCCCCCCCCCCCATCTCCGTCTCGTTCCGCCCTCCCCCTTTGTCTCTCTGCTCCACCACGTGGCGTCGCGCATCCCGACACGCCATCCCTGCTGCATTCCACCCTCCCGACTCTGTCACAACTTTACTGCCTTTCTGGCATCGCCCCGTCTAACTCTTCCCGGCTGGCCCCAGCTCTTCCCCGCCACCCCCAGCTCTTCCCCGCCTCATCCCAGCTCTTCCCCGCCTCACCCCAGCTCTTCCCCGCCTCACCCCAGCTCTTCCCCGCCTCACCCCAGCTCTTCCCCGCCTCACCCCAGCTCTTCCCCGCCTCACCCCAGCTCTTCCCCGCCTCACCCCAGCTCTTCCCCGCCTCACCCCAGCTCTTCCCCGCCACGCCCCAGCTCTTCCCCGCCACGCTCTAGCCCTCTCCGCTACGCTCCAGCCCTCTTCACTACGCTCCAGCGACGCCCCAGCCCTCTCTGCCACTCCCCAGCCCTCTCCGCCTCACCCCAGCCCTCTCCGCCACACCCTAGCCCTCTCCGCCACGCCCCAGCTGTCCCCGCCACGCCCCTGATCTCTCCACCACTCTCGCCCTCCCCGCCACTCTCCACGTTGCCAGTAACTCCTTACTTCCCCATCACTCCCTGCCCTTCTCGTTAAGGCTCGCCGACCCCGTCAATCCTACACTCCCTGTCATGTACCGTCCCCGTCACTCCTCAACCTCTCCGTGACGACCCCGTCCCCGTCCCCGTCCCGTCCCCGTCCAGTCCCCGTCCCGTCCCCGTCCCGTCCCGTCCCCGTCCCGTCCCGTCCCCGTCCCGTCCCGTCCCCGTCCCGTCCCCGTCCCGTGCCCGTCCCGTGCCCGTCCCGTGCCCGTCCCGTCCCCGTCCCGTCCCCGTCCCGTCCCCGTCCCGTCCCCGTCCCGTCCCCGTCATTCCGTACCCTCCACGTTCCTCCCACACTCCCCGTCATATCGCACCCTATCCATATCCCTTTCATCTTTCTTATCGTATTTCTTATCGTATTTCGTCCTGTACGCCCCGCCAACCCTGCCACGCTCCATCCTTCATTCTCCACTACGCCTGTTCTCCTGTTCCAATCCCGTCCTCTGCCGCTGTCCGTCCCGGCACGCCCTTCCCGCACCCCTGTTCCGCTCCGCCTGCTCTCCCCTCCGACCCCATTAGCCTCCCCCTACCTGTGCCGATTCCACTCCGACCACGCCCCCGCCCCCGACCCCGCCCCCGCCCCCTGCCCGCCAGAGCGGCATTATTGGCACGCAATCCGTCATACAGATACACATTGCGGATCGCTAAAATGTCCCTATTTCTCCCTCAAAACGAAAGAGAGCATACTAAAGACTGCTGCGTCTCGATTCTAAGAAATGTAGATTCAAATTAAATACTGATCCGTTTTCCTAGCTCTCAAATAATCTGCCAACTACTCTTTCTAGGAAGTGGGGGTCTGCACAACCGGATTCAAACTTAAAGCGTTATCTCTCTATATACAAAGACTTCTAAAATTGCTAAGGCAAAAATGATAAGATGATTTTAAAGAATGTGTAAGTTTTTGTGAAAAAATATTATTGAAGAGTTGAAATTCGTTGAAATACATTCTTTAAATTATTATCATGCTGGTACAGTAGAAAAATGTTCATGTGGTATCTTTCTATATCAAGTTTCTATTTATTTTTCTTATATGAAGTACAATGAGCAAGTTCCACCAGTTCTATTCTACTTCCTGTGTTTAGTCTCTTTCTCATTAATCATTCAGGTATGTGAATTTAGAGTTTATTGAACTGTAAATTACATGACTGAATTCTGCTCCTAAATAACATTCTATTTTCAAGGGTGTTAAACAATTCAAAACGCTTTAGGCGCAACATTAATCTCTCTGTGGGGTTGGTTTTTGATAGGAAGGAATGATGGTGCAATGGAAACTAGCCATAATATTGAAACGACGGGGTACGCATTCAATGGCCAGGTAGACAGGCCTCTCACGCCATTAAAACGTATTTGTAACAACGCAGGGGAATTGTGTTCCCTCGGTTCGAAATCCACTATAAATCGCGTTTAATCCCCATTCCCCCTTAACAGCAGCAAAATATCTTGCGCGCTCCGCCTGGAGCCCGGTATCATTCTCCCCCCTTTCCCCTCCCCTCCCCTTCCCTCCCCACCCCTCCCCACCCCAAGCCCTCAGGTACACGCGCGCTTGGGCTCACCGTGTTATAACTCTGCGCTGCGAAAGAGGTTGTCTCTATCCGGCCCTTGACCGGGGACGACCCCTCCTATTGGGAATCCCCTCCCTCGGCGACCTCAGGGTCACATGCTATGGGCTTCCCCGGCCGCAGGGGAGCGGCCGCCGCGCCGCGCCGCGCCGCGCCGCTCAGCCGAGGGGCCCGAATGCGCAAAGTGGCTTAGTGGGGGCTGCCGCCGAGTCGCCGCCGCCGCGGAGGGATATCGGCGGGGGCGACGGAGGGGAGGAAAGACATGGGGCGGTAGCAGCGGCGATGAAAGGGCAAAAATTGTGTATGCAGCGGCTGCAAATGCGACGGCTCAGGAGGAAAGTTCGGAAACGAAGGCTCCGACCTGAGATACTATATTGTTTCAGCTTTTGAAAAATATAAGATTACAGATATTGGGGAGGTGGACGGTAAAATAATGGAACAGGCAATTAGAGAGATGGGGGTTTGTAAATCAATTAAGGAACAGGTGGATTTGCCGATATATGGGTGGGTATGCGTCGGACTATTCGTTTATGAATCTGTAGATGAAAAGTAGTTTAGGAAAATGCAGAGAACTTTTATGTAGAAGAGATTGAAAAATTAGATGATGTCGTGGAAAAGCTATGTCCAGAAATATAAATAAGGAGGAGATGAATGACGAAACATGTTGGACATTCTGTTCTGAAAATGGTAAGGAGAATGTTAAAAGGGGATGATGGCAGCAGACATACGTAAAGTGACCGCACGGACATAACATCTATGAAGATACCGTCGTAATGTCTCCGAATATGTGTTATAAATTTCTGGGGCGAATGGGGATTGAGGATAATACATTTTTGACAGAGAAAGTGTAGTATGGATAATTGTATTCGACATAATTACACATGTGATATTTATCTCTGATTGGAATGCATCTTATCATCTACTAGTGTTTGGAAGGTATCTTTCCGTCTCTAACAAAGAGAACACCAGAGTAAGAAGACATGCCCTCCAATCCGGGGCAAATGTCGAAGAGATATTTTCCATCATACGTATATTGGCAAAAAATTATCATTGTTGATCACCCTCCTACAAGTTCTAAAAGTTTGTGATATTTATTCTGAGTGAGAACAGCACTACTGTACTTATCGGAAACTGTGTCGAAACAAGTCAACTGTTCAGTTGGACGTGGCGCATTCACCACTGTGGTGTGACAAAAACGAAATTTTTGTATAAAAAAATGTTATGCGGCGAAACTCGATTAATTTCACTGGTTGGAGGATACATGCCTGTTCGTTTACAAGCCCCAAACAGCAAAGCAGATGCGAATTGTATTCGCAAACAGTTATTCAACCGTTTTAGTCAACAAGGCATGTTTGCAGACGCTTTTATTCAGTTACACCTTCCCCGAATCAGTTCATCTACCATAACACGCTAGAATCTATAACACGAAATCCCACTAATGATGAGAGAAATTAAATTCAATGTTCGGTATCACAAACGGAGTCGTTTCACGTTAATCCACGAGAGCTTGTGAATAGTCCCCTTCGAAGTGATTCGACACGTGTTAAGCGAATTAGAGGATAATGATGGTAATCGGACATTCGTTGTAAGCGGATACTGTTTGACGAGAATATGTATTATATTTCACTAATTGCCTTGTTGAACTTTTTGCAAATTAATTTTTTCACAGTAAATGATGCATGATTCATCGAAAAATCGAGATAGCATGAAATTATAAAAAAGTATATCTCAACTTGACAAGAGCAAACGTTATGACAATTTTGGATACGTTTTATTGTATTTTAAAAAATAAGTTCGAAATTATTTGATTGGACGTTTTGTCGCGGTCTCTCTATTAGATTTAAAGGCTTTGAGAGCGACGTATTTTGATTCTGAAGGGAGACAACCCTATTTCAGTGAGAACGAGATGTAACGCAAATTACAAATTCTTAATAAAAACCTTGTTAACACATTATTTCCGTAAAGTTTCCCATTTACAATTAAAGTAAACTTACAAACCATAAAGCCATGTAACGAAGGCTTAGAGAATATTCTATTTTCTTTATACTGCCGAAATATGTTAAAATTTGTAGATATCAGATGGTAAATTTAGAGTCACCTTAAGTTTAATAGTTATTTATTTCACTGTATTTATATCTTAGAGAAAATAAAGGAGACGACTAGTTTTTAAGGAAAGGCTATCCCCCGGTTTGTGGCCAAACTTGACCGTAATTTGTGATACCGGCTGTGTGTCGTTTAATAATTTTCGTAATTTGTTAGGAATAAATAGAACTTTGCTTGTATGGTTGGCTGTATGTGCCACTTTGTTACACGCGACAGTAGGCCACAGTGGCGAAACCACCCCCTTCCATGACCGCTGACCCCTTGAAGTACCCTGACGAATGAGGCACCCTGACGAAAGCACTACTATAGACAGAGGTCACGTAGGATACAGTAACGGAGCCACACCTTCCATGACCGCTGCCTCCATGATGAAGGACCCTGACGAATGAGGCACCCTGACGAAAGTACTGCTATAGACAGAGGTCACGTAAGCCACAGTGACGGAGCCACCCCACGAGGGACCATGACTAAGCTACCCCCCGACCTACGAGCCCTAGCCTTTGACTGTAATGACGCCGCATGCCAGCACACGCGGAGTAAGTCACGTACGCTCTGGTATTTAAGCTCTGCGCCCATGTCCAAACAAGTCAGATCAGTCACTGTCTCGCTGCCGTGCGGTTGCTCGTCACGAGGTGGCCGAGGTCATCCTCGCTTGTACCTTATAACTGTTCTTCAGTATTTATTCAGTATTCAGTATTCAGTTTATTCAGTATTTGTATACGAATCGAAGTAAGTTATTTCTGAGGAAACCTTCTCCAATCCGCAACAACGTCCGTGGCTTTGTATTCTTTGGTAAACATGCCTGTTGTATGCGCTGGGTGTGCAGTGTGTGTCATCTTGAATCACAAGTGTAAAGCAGTGTCATGTTTCTGTAAAGCAATGAATAGTAAAGTTATCTGTTGTGGTATGATGTGTCTTTGTCTCTAGCAGCACTTCAGATCCACCGACAAAATCTTAACATAATTCTACCTCTTAAAGAAAAAGTTGTATAAATAAGAAATTCTTTTTCTCGCATAAGATACTAATGCGAAGAATTTAGATACTACTCATTTGTTTTCATAGTTCTTACGAGCGGTGGCCGTTAAATTCCATAATAGACTGCTAAGAGAGGCTTTTATCCTTATATTTAATCTGATTATGTCAATATGAGAGGTCGTAATTACGAAAAATTCATAAACTTTGTGTAATACCTTAATGAATGTATGTAATTATCAACGCCATTAGGGCGGTAAACACCAATCGAATCGGATATTTGTGTTATCGACAGTATCTTATTCGATACTTCTCGTAATACCATCTCATTAAAAGAAAAATCGTTTAAAGAAGAAAAAATATGTGTATATGAATTTGGTATTTAAGGTCTGGTTAATCGGTCTTGTGCTAGCTAGCGATGTTCCCATTCCTGAAAAGTATTTATTTATGCACGTCTGGAAGTGAAGGAGAATGACGTATTCCCATCACTGTACGTAAGTTCCTTGATCTGGCTGATCTTTTATCGACGATTGTGTTAAAAAGCTACAGCTTCATTTTTGCCTCGACAGGGAATCGAGACTGGAACCGCCTCTCAGTAAGCGAGCGTGGTGTTCATGAACCACACTAGAGATACGCAAAACGATTTTGATATAAATGTAGTCGTACGCCATCTTTAAGTACAACTAATTTATTTCGATTGTTTGTAACGGACGATCGACTGTTAAATCTTTAACGGACACCAGAAGTTAAGACTAATCATCGTATCTTAATAGTTACGAGTAATTTTCTTTACGTCTACAAATAGAATTAGCTCTGATATAATTTATCTTTTCTAAGTAGAAGTCACAAGAAGTTTGTGAAGCATAATTTGCATGGGGAACTGTTTTGAAACTCTTCGGCACTGTATTTGATATTTGAAACTTCCATGAAACTCATTAAGTTTCCAACAAATCTTTAAGACAATAGTAATCATATCAATGCATATTATGAATATGAGGACTACGAAAGGCATATAGGCCAGCTTGAGTTCTCGAGTCATACTATATCCATTCAGTAACTTGGAAGGATTCATTAGATAAAGATAAATATATTTCAACCGCAATTGCGCATAACCCGGTGGCAGCTAATTACATAACTAAGGTCATTCAAATAACATAAAAATTATATAATGATAATGGTAGAATGATAAAAATAGTGGTATAATAATAATAGTAATAAATAAAAATAATAAATAAAAATAATAATAATAATAATAATAATAATAATAATAATAATAATAATAATATAAAAATTGACTTCATAAAACATTAAGTTACATTAAGAAAAATAAACTTCTGTAATCCAACTCTGCACTGAATGTTTGAACAATTAAGAACCCACTTCACTTCACTTCACTTCACTATGATCTTTAAATCACTTCCTTCGTCATTTCTCTGTCCAGCACTGCACGTCATCTCACTTCACACTACAACGCTTACGCATCTCTATATAACATCGTTCTTAGTTAAGTCCCTCATTTACTTAATAATACCCTAAATTAATTTCCCAAACTGTTGAACGCTTCGAGGAAAGAGTTCAAATATTTTTGCAGGCTATCTATTTCATTTTGTTGTCGTTCGAGCTGTGAAAGAAAATTTCCCTGCATCCGTATTCTGCGGTCTTAAATCTATTTTGTGCCCGTTTTTCCCTCTACTGTTGTGTGTAGGAACACTTAGCCGCCGATTAATTTCTTTCCAAGCTGTATGATCGCTGTAAGCTTTATGCAAAGTGCAGAGCTTTGCTACTCATCGCCTGTTTACGAGTGAACCCTGCCATTTTCTTGTTCCAGAAAGTAAATTAAGTTTTCCTAGGCTGAACCCTTTCCAAATGTTTACCCTGCATAATTTTGTGAGGGTCCCAGCAAATTGTTCCATATTCCATTATCGAACGAACAAGCAATAATTAAGCAATTGCATTCGCGTTTACAGTACTCTTTTTTAAGATGTGCATTACAAAAAGAAGAGATCTGCAGGCTTTCCTCACAACAAAATCCACGTGATATTTCCAGCTGACTGTACTATTGAAATGGATTCCTAGGTCGAGGAAACTCGGAATAATGTCGTTTTTATTCGGAGAGTTTCCTCACGCTTAGCTGTGTATAACAAAATAAAATCATATATGCAACAGTAAATTCCTTGGAAATTTCGTAGAAAACTAGTAGTTAATGTGCCTAGTGCACTCATCTTGAACTAGAAAATATAAATCTGTCTTCGAGTGTAAAAGTTATGCATTGCTTGCTTAAGGAAATGATCGATAAATATGGCAAGCGTCTGACAGTTTTCGAACAAAACTTGTTCTCAGACTTTTTCGTTCCTCGCAACAGCCACTTGAAGTACAACACTTGGTCAGAGCTCGGCACGGCACTCTACTTCAAACGGTTCCTGAAAGTTTTTTTTTTCGGGAGTACCGCTCAAACAGGGGGAGGAAATTAAAATCCACATCATTAATCTTTCGAGGGAAGTACGGAAGCCCATAACTCGATAAGCAAACACACGCACTTTCGAGGTTTGATATTTTACAGAAACTTATCTCCGGAGCCGGTGTTGCTGCGGCGCACAAATTCAATCAGTCTTCTGTCCACGCCACCGCAGCAAGCTACGGCCCGCGGAGTTTCCCGCACTCGAATTCGATCTCCCCGCTCTTTCCCGGACTCCTCCCCCTCCTCGGTGAGAGGGGAGGGGAGAGGAGAGAGGGGGAACGGTGGAAAGGTAAGGGGGGGGTGGCGCGTCCTGCTCGCGACTGGGTTATTTACGCTCTCGCGCGCCGCCGTTTTAAACTTGGCCCATCGCAGGTGCTCTCGCTCATGGTCCCCCCACCCCCACGTGGCATGGCGTCTACTTTGGTGCTTGCGCAGTCGGCACTTCGCAGTTGCTGGATGCGCTAGCGGGGACCACGGAATCTTCTTCTCCCCCAAGACACGTGTGTTACTTTCCACTGTTAAATATGATCAAACTTATTTCTTACAAGTGAAGGACTCGTAAGGGAAAGTAGCTATTGAAGGGAAAATAATAAGATGAGTCAGACCAGCCTCAGTTAGATTCCCGCTATTCGAAAAGTTGATATCAAAGTTTATCTTAACGTCATTCTGCTCTAAGCTCTCCAATTAAACTCGGTTTTAGCCATGTGTTAATATGAAAACTATATCTGATGTTTCTCATTACTGGCCACTCATACGTCCCTAGCAGATATTATATCCCCTGAGAAATAACGCTGTAGTTATGATGTTAAATAAATCTCTATATTCCTTGGATATTAATAATAGTCATATACTACGTACATGTACTCTTTCAGTACTTACTATAACTTCAATGTTTTTTGCCACATTTATTAGTTTCCCATTTTCTTCTGCTCCCTATCTCGCAAGTTCCCCATAAGCTTGTCTATTGTTGCACCTCGCTAATGCAATTCGTGTTATCATCCTCGACCAGCGTAGCTGCAGAGTCTTCAACCATCAAGCCCCCGTTCCGGTGAGCCCTTCGTTCCCAGCTCCCCAGCCATCCCGTTCTTTTCCATTTCTTGAAGCCCCACCCGCCTTCCGCCTTACCCATCCCTCGAACCAACTCGCGCCCGCTCCTTCCCTCCCCGCCCCCTTCGCCGAGGCGCCGCCGCGCACAAATCTGCCGGGATCTATAATGGAGCGGGCCGGCGCGGCGCGGGCGGTGCGGGCGGCGCGGCGCTTCGCTCGCCTCCGCCCTCGCCCCGCCCCCGCCCCGCGCCCACCCGACATGCAAAGTGTAAAGTTGGCAAGTTACGACCCCGCGGCCGCCCCCGGCGGCGCCCGCCCCGCTCCGCCCACGCCTCTTCCGGTTCCTGCGCCCGGAGCCGCGGCGCGGCGCGGCGCGTGGCGGCACGTCCGGGCCCGACGACCTTCGTCTGCACACGGTCGCCCGACGGCGGCGCCGCGCCCGCGCACGCGCTGGCATGCAGCCGTCGGTCGCTCCTGCGCCTCGCACGCGCCCCGCGGAATTCCCTAGACGCGGACTTAGGACGCGAGGCTGCGACAATGCGCGAGGCGATGGTGTAACGGTTAGCGTACCGCACTGTTGTACCCAAGTTGGCGGGTTCAACCCGATCGAAGACACGTGGATTTTTAAGGGCGAAAAAATCCTTCGTACGTCTTCCTTCGGAGGGGAAGTAAAGCCGGCTGTCCCATGTTAGTAGATTTACTTGCATGTAAAAGATCCTCAAGCCTAAATGGCTCCTCTGAGCTAAATTGAGGTCGCCTGTTTCTCGCCCAAGAAATACCTCTTTTCTCTGCTAGTTGGTGAAAGGAGCGTAGCGAAATTTGCGTGGTCAGACGGAAGAGCAGGCCTCATAGCCTGAGTCTCACCACGTAAAATAAGGCATTAATTCAATTCAATTCAAAATGCTGTTCAGCAAAACCTTGCAAAATGTATTTCCGAAACGTAGCACAGTGGTCGAGAACAAAAAAATACGATACAGTCGCATAACGCTGAAATGAATGAAATATTTTGACCGAAAAGTGAAACTTTACGAATACTAAAATAAAGTAGAATAGTACATGCGCATACACAGAATAACAGTTTTACCAAGAATATGAAAAAAAGGTTGTGTCATAACGTAGTTGATAACGTAACTTGGAGCTTTGCTGTCGCATGCTTTTACTGTTCGTACAACGTAAATATATTAAGGTTTATGATTATAAACCATAGCCAATCGTATTCCAGAGCTTTAAAGGAAGCTTTCACAAACATTTTATCCGTATTGGTTCAGTACATTAAGAGATTATAACCCTGGACGTCAACGCACTTCTGTATTTATATATTAGTATAGATATATAAAATTGGATGTTTGTATATACCAGAGCAGTGACCGCCGTCAATGTGTACCTGATCTCCATGAAAGATGGCCCATTACGTGTTTTTTCACCCAGAAGTTGTATTTCTTCAAAATTTTGTTGTACGTTTTCTAGATAGTGCTGCAGAACAAAACTACGCTTAATTTTAATACAATTTCCATTCAAACTTCGCTTCATCTGTGCTTCATTGTTGCGTTGCCGTGTGGCGTTGAGCGTTGCTGTGTGACGCAGAGCGAGACTCAGGAGAACTCGCTATTTTTAATCAACAGAGAATTACTAATATGCGATTCCTTTTCCATTCTACATACTAGTCTGGCAGTCATCTGAGCATTTCAGATCTCTCCTCTATTTGTTTACCAAAATAATAATAAATACTTCCTATTTTTTCCTCGTATTTTCTTAATAAACATAGCCTTGCATATGACGTAGAATACTGTACCGTTTTAGACTCTTTGTTTCAGGGTCGTGAGGTCTGAAGGTCCCTCCTCTACGGGAAACGGGAATTTTATCATCAATCCTAGGTCTCATTCACGAAATTGCCCCCTTTTATTTCCAATTTAAATAAAATACCGAAATCGTTTCTTTCACGATTGTCACCGCCAAATGCCGATGCCACATATTTACTTATGGTGAATTTATTTATGGCGCCCTTCTTAAACATAACATGACATTGAAAACGCATATCCTTCACTGAAATAAAAAAATGTTTACAACACTTTCACATTTCATGAATATTTGAAGAACTCATTCTCACCAATGCGCATTACTTTTCCAATGTATGCTGGCCATTGTAGGCTGGTTTTGAATTTGTTCCCCCCCCCCAATGAATAAACACAAGTCGTGACCTTCTTACACGCAAATTTTGAATCAAAAAAAAAAAAATAAAAGTCTAAAGTAACTACTTTTCTTTTTGCGGTCTTCAACCGCTTACTGCAATCCTATTAATTTACTCCATTCTGCTCCATAGAAACTATTTTTTTTGTTCATTCTATATTCATATATTGTAAAACATTTCAATATCCGCCAATCTCTCCTTTTTACCACCACGTACTTTACCACGTGTTACTACATGCCGATATCTAGCCCCCGTGTGCTGTCGCAGTTTTCTTTCTTCGCCTCAAAGTTTTTCACAACCAAATGATGTCATGATGTCAGTTGTCGCGAACCTATTTTTCACTAAATTATGTTTTTCTCTTTAGTTCTGTCGCATATTTCAATATTTACAGTTTGTAAATGAAATGAGATAAATCCTCATCATTTTCCAAAGTTCAGTGTCCTCTTTACATATGTTTTAACCAAAATACAACACTTACTTACCTCATCTGTTACTGTTTATAAAGTTTTGCTTACAAACTCAGCGTCCCTTTGTTTTACTAAATTCCAATTTTTTTCTTTTATTTTTATGAACAGACTCGATTCTCTTTCGTGAGTTTATCAACTCCAGCGGGAGAAAATGAACCTCGCTCGCGCTCCCTGAATTGTTTATGCAATATTCAAACCTTTACTATCCACTATATTTAAATGAGGTTCCACTATTTATACACGCCCTGCTGAACTGTCACAATACAGATATAGAGAGAGACGGAGAGATAGACAGTGGTATAGCCACAGAGAGAGACAGATAAAGACAGAGAGACACACACAGACAGAGAGACAGAGAAAGAAATAGACAGTGAGTGACAGAGAGAAACAGTGACAGACACAGTAAGAGACAAACAGAGGCAGAGAAAGAAACAAACAGAGAGACTCAGAAGGACATGGAGAGAGTCACAGAGAGACAATGACAGAGTCAGAGATCGAGTGAGAAAGAGTGTCAAAGAAAGACAGGGAGAGACACAGCCTTTTCTTTTTCACAAGAACTGAATATAAAAAAAGGGCAACGCCAGATATTTTACTACCTATCTTTAAATTTACTTGCGCCTTGGTAATTGGAAATATAAATGTTGATTCATCACCTTTTCATACACAAAGTATGATCCTATTTCTCTCGAATATATCTTATGGAAGCCTATCTATCCTATACATCCCGTATATTATATATCATACATAGCCTGTATATCTTACGTAGGCATATCTATCCTATATGTCCTGTGAATCCTACATATCATGGATTTATGTCCAAGTATTATTAAAAACAATTTACATACTAAGAAATAATGTTTCTGTCTGTTGAAAGCGAGTTGGAACTTCATGAGTCTTATTGCAACACAATGTTTTACACTTATAACGCAAATCATAATGCAGTAGGATTTTCGTAGGCTACCATTTGAATTGAAAGGGAGAAAACCTTACTATAATAATAATAATAACAATAATAATAATAATAATAATAATAATAATAATAATAATAATGATAATACTTGGAAAGGCACGTTAGGGTGTATAGTTACCCCCACTGGCCGAGCTGAACCGCCCTCGAAGATCCAAACACATGCCCCAAGTGGTACGAACACTCACCACAACCGGTGACGTCCTTTGGACTACGTACCATACTGTACGACCAAAAAATTCAAATAGATCCCACGAATGTGGCACATGTTCGGATATTATTATTCTGAATTTGAAGAAAAAAGATCGTGGTTACACTAGCTAAATAACGAAGACTAATTCAACCGATAAGGTGAAGAATTGTAGCGGCCAGCTTCTCTGTTCGGTAGTTTCTATGGGTTCTCCGATCTATACCAGGATAATGTACGGAGCAGTACCTCGACAAACGGGGCCCGGACTACGCGCGATATTTCTTTCCTGTACTACTCTCTCTCTCTCATAACTCGTGACACACATACACACTTCAACGTATATGCACCACACTACCAAACATGTCGAGATATCAGGCACGAGCCAAGATTTTGTCCTGACTGGATCGATGCTCCGCGGGTAGGGTGGGGTACTTGGAGAGCGTATCCCTGCACGCCGACGAGAAGTTCGGTTCTGACTGTCACCTGTTAGGAGGGAAGTAATCACTGCCACCTCCTGGGGTAAAACGTTTACTGCACAAATCGGACAAAAGACCACAGCAGTCTACGTACCCGGAAGCACCAAATAATCAATCAATGAGTAAATAAATTTATAACACATGTTAATCAACATAAACATTCAGAAATAAGGAAACACAAACCATTAAACTTTCGTTTTCCATAAGACCAATTAACATTTAATCCGATCTGAAAGTAAAGTTCAGTCATCACGTAGTTGTATGAGTGCTTTCATTTAACACACCAAGTGAAAACACCATCACTATCACAGGATCTCTGGTTTCGACGAAAATTGGCGTGTGTCTCTCTCACAGGCAAGGAGAAGATAGGAAAGAAAAAGTGATAGGAAGGGGTAAAGAGAGAGAATGAGAATGAAAAATTGTGTGAAGTACAGAGAAAAAGAAAGAAAAGTAGAAAGAAAGAAGAAAGAAATTGCAAGAAAGAATGAAAAGGAGAAAGAAGAGTGAAGGGGAGAAAGAAGAGTGAAGGGGAGAAAGAAGAGTGAAGGGGAGAAAGGAGAGTGAAGGGGAGAAAGGAGAGTGAAGGGGAGAAAGGAGAGTGAAGGGGAGAAAGGAGAGTGAAGGGGAGAAAGGAGAGGGAAGAAGGAAAAAAAGGAGAGCCTGGGGGAAATAGCTAATATAGAGACATTATTTTAGACATCTCTATCTGGAAAAAGGAGGATTTTAATGAAGTTATTAAAACCACATGCTTTATGTATGAATTAATGCCTTTATGGTGTAAAGAAACCCATGAAGGCGTTTGCGCGAATTTATGTGTTTCTTTTAAAGAGTTAATTATCATTTTACCATATAACCTTAATTATTGTATTAAAAAATAATGAGTAAGGCCATCGACTTTTCGAAGCAATTGTCAGCTTCTTTTCTTATACTATTATTTTCTCTTTCGAATATATTTGAGGGCTAATATTTTATATGAATAATGTATGTAAAATTGAAATAATGATGTTAATCACTATAAAAGTTAAATACAAATCGGGATAACAGATATTAGTATAAAAACTCCATTATTTTTAGGGAATTTACATTAAATAATTTAGAATTACATTTTTCTTCGCATATTGACTTTTTATTGGTCTTTTCGTGAGCTGCAAGTAATAATGGAAGATGCAGTGCATAAAAACAGTGTGTTTTTGTTGTTTTCGTGCAAGTTTAAATTTCATTGAAGCAAACACAGCAAATGTTTAAAATACTTGACGCAATCGACGTCGGTGTGCAACGTAATAGTGCAACGGCACACATAGTACCAATTTCTAGAACTAACTTATAACAATAGGAATTCCAGGCTTGCAGAAACATTTGCTTGAAACTCGCAGAACTTGGAGTTTTTTTCTAGTAGCGAGATGTGGAATAAAAATTATTTATTTATTTCCCGTTATTTTATACATGAGGAATAAGTTAAGAACTTATTCATATTAGTATTGCAATAGTGTAAAATAAACTGGGCGTTTTTCGGATATAAGGGTCTCAAACCTGTTTTGAGGTAGTATATGGAGAGATAATGACTGAATTAGTGATCTATTCTTGGAATTTTCAAGTGTTCCACTTCCGAACCACAATTTGATATAAACTAATAAAATATAGCAGAAGTTGAAAAAGTGACATTTTAGGCAATATAATCAGAAAGAGGTAAACGATTGACAATTGAATTTCACATAATATATGTAATGTGTGTGTATATAATAAGTAATTTTTTGTAATATTGAATTACAAAAATTTTAAGAAAACGACTTATTCTTTACTATGATCGGTCACTTCTAGTGATTTTTACTTAAGTGTCGACTATTGTATTATGTTATTCGCACAAGATTTTCGAAATTAAATTCTGTTATCAATAATTTCTTGTTTGGATATTGGCCTCTTGCAAGAAAATGTATTATCCCCTTCTTTGTAGAGGGACATCGCTATTAAAGTATCTAAAAAAATTAAATTACATTGAATTAATGCATCTTAGTCAAGAGTACATGTTCATTAGAGAGGATCGTAATGAGACATCTTTCTCTGGAGATTTTCAGAATTTTCACTATTGAATTAATCAAAAAAAAATTTATAAATATAAAAAATGTGCAAAATGTTATTTTACCTTCTCATGTGAGAAGGAAAAGGAAGACGAGAGGTTTTTCTGTCGTAGTTTTTCAAAATTCTGTACGTTTCCAGTACATGATATACTAAACGAGTTATTACAAAAACAAAATGTGCTCACATTTCATTTAAAGACGCTGATTCGAAAGACCTTCTACATTAAAAGTGATCTTTTGAAATATTGAGGTGTTTTTATATCTATTTCTTCATGAATTTGATAAAAGATCTTGACATAATACCTTGTCTTTTGTTCTAGGTAAGAAGATAATTTATACGTTCATGCCAAGATAAAATATGTTGGTGAGTAAGATGATTTTTTATTAGCACTCTTTACGCTTCTAAATAACATTCATATTTTCGTCAATAGTATTGTTTTTATTTTTCTCCCACTGTTTTATTAACGTAGTCGTGTGAAGGGGTTAGGTAGTAAAAATGTATAATTAACCTATTTTTAACCTTTAATTTGAAATACAATGTTCATGAATTTGACAACATAACTCAGTAACTGAAATTAATTTTCTTCTTATGAAAGCACATGCTTAATTTTCTACGGTTAGTGGCAATTGAAACTCCGCCGAGATGCTTAATTGATTTAAACAACTGTTTGAATATAAATGCCGTCATTTGTAGTAAGTGTCTTGTATCCTTCGATAACATAAATCGACGTTTAATTTCACCTTATACACCACATAGAATAGTTTGAACACCAAATTATTTGTGTGTATTTTATGTAAATATATCGATTTAGAAACACGTGGATAATAAGGATCGTAGTGTATATGTCCAGGTATATGCCGCGATCAGAGATAAGGCTTTGGATTTATTACAATTAGAGTATGACTAGAAGGGAATGTCTATGAGGATTGCTAATAAAGATAAATATATGTATTTAAATAACGTTTCACACTGCAAAATAAGGCAGTTTATGACTTTTAAAACTTTTACCTTAAATATTTTAAAGTTATAGACAAAACATTCATGCGCTTTGCGAAGTATTAAGGAAAAAATCTTGTATTGTTTCTCAAATAACGTGAACTGAAACTTAAAAAGACGTGCGTTTGACAGCGTTACTATTACTGCAATTTAATATTTACACGTTTTAAATTATTTATTATTCTAGTTCAATTCATTATGCCTGTTATTATTGTAATTATATGGTAATTATTTTGGATGTATAAGTAAATGATGGTACGCATGTGTTAGTTATTCGTATTGCTGTTTCAAAATTACTCACTATGAAGAAAATGCAATTCTCTTTTTAAAAATGATGTTATAAATGTATTGCTCATTAAAACATGTATAGCACCGGATGAAATGTCTATATTTAATAAATTAACACTGCGCTCATTGTTATATTATTTCCGTATGCCCAAAAGCACATTTGTGAATTGTGTATAAAAATTAATTATAGCATTATCATTCGACAAATATGAACATTACGTTTGGTTATCTGTTTTTATAATACAATTTCTGTGTTGATTCAATAAATTCAATATTAACATTAAATGTGTTTTCTTTGTGGCATTCGTTCTTATTCGCAGTTTTAATAAATTTTGCTATCGTTTGAAACATCTATTAATATAATATTATTCATATAAAGTGTTTGACACATCAACAGGGATTAGTATAAATGTCAGAGAATGACTTAAAGATATCAATGATTTATTTAAATTATTGATGTTTTACGATTTAGAAAAAGGATGTCTTTTCAAACACAGTTCTCCGCTCGCAATGAAGTCGCACATAAAATTTAAAATATATTTCAATGCTTTCATAAAATTAATTTACACTTTCAGTGGCAGTAAAGAAAAAAGAAATATGCGCACATGAATTCATTTGATAAATATTTGACTGAAAAATATAGAATTTGGTTGACATGCGTAATGCACAATTATTTGTCCCGCCGTTGAGATTCTGGTAAACGAGCACTTCTTCTAAATGAACTGAAAGTTAGAGAGGGTTAGATTTTCTTGAACTGCACTAAGTTCAACGTGGTTCAGTTCACTATCTCTAACGTTTTGGTATCAACATGTCCACATACTGAAAGATTGTACGTATGTATGTACTTGGCTAGGCAGCCCGCGAACGGGCTCAGATTTACTGGCGACCACCCTGCCTCGCGGCCATGGGTAAAGGGGATACGTACTTGCTTAAGCACGTAGACATCCCCACCCCGTATTCTGGCTTCTCAACTTGAGTGAAACATTATACCGATATTTTATAAAACTGCACGTTGCTTTCTAATTTCTAAACTTTCGTGTTTTATCCCATTTAAATATGCTTTGTATAACCTAAATATGTATGAACGAATAAAAGCAAAATTGTACCTTTCGTAATATTTACAAATGTGCCTGGAAGAAGACCTATATATAGTTGGTGTTCTTGTGCTTCCACAAAGTATTAAATCTACTTTTTCTCTCCACTATGACATGTGTGGACTCATATTTATTACATATTCTGTGAGTGAGCATTGAGTGCACGAGTGGCTTTGGAATAAATACTAATAATACTACAATTCCATATTTGAATGCATTTCTGATAGTTCGGCTTCGATTTATTATAGTTGCCGTCAATTATATTTACACTATTACAGTTGCGGAATATCACAAGGTTTAATATAATGAGTAGTATATTGTATACAAGTTGAGGAAATAGACAAATCACGTCACATATGCGATTTAATAGCGCTTACTTTAAAAATACTTTCCCATTTTTGGAGCAATAAAAAAGTTTTTAGATGTTCGAAAGCCACAAAACGCGTACGTTTTAAACTTTATTGCTCTTTGTATTTTTCATCACAACAAGGTGCCAAGATATATTGGTTGCACGCTGCAGTTATTTTTAAAAATGGAAGAGGGTTTCTGAGTAAATCAATTTAATGATAAATATATTCGAATCGCGATTTTTGTAAAAAACTTCCATTATTGTTAAAGGACAAAAAATATGAAATTTATTTCTTAAATAATCGTTGGTGAGATTGCTTTCATTAGAGCTACCTCGCCTATCTTGATAAAATGCTTCTACCAAAACACCATTTCTTTCGTAGGAATCAGCCAGTGCTCTTATCTCAAAACGAGGAAAGGGTGACTTACACCCCTTTACTATTTTGCGCCTCATATAATAGTCAGTTACGAAGCGGTTTGTTTGCCTTTTACGCCGGATGCTGTGAAATGCTGCTGTTGTATTGCGCTATCACTGTACTCGGGCTTGGCTATTAACGTGCGGCCATTAAGCAGAAGATACGTTTCCTCGTAATGTCCGAAGTGCGCACTTTGCAACCGCGTTACCATGACAATCACGACAACATAGCAAACGGATCTTTGTGTATGTGGCGCTCATTTGTTTGCATGTTAATTTGTTTTCTTGATTCCTTACCTGAAGTGGGGGTACGTTGGGATGTCGGTTTGTTCTCAGAAGTGCCACTCAGTCGGGCTATGACCCGTCCCTTTTCGTACTAAACTGCTTTTCCGTTGTTTTATTTCGGGAGTCTCTTGCCTTTGCCACAGTCGAGCCGTATCACTGCCTTCAGTACTTGCATCTTCTGACTTTTACCGTTTTATTTTAATTTTATTGTCCTGTCGTTAAAAGACGTTTTTCATTTCTTCTAACTTAATGTAACATATAACGAAAGCATTGTAATGTATAAAAAATGTGATAAATACATCGGTTTTATACCTTATAAACTAGTTCTAATAAAATGCACACTATAGTCTATAAACATCACGAATTTCTTTGTGGAGAGGCATAAAATTGTTTTTGTTGATGTTTTTCTTATTCCAAGAAACGTAGCGCAGTTCTCTTTCTAATCATTCTATTGATTTTCAGTTCATAATCATAAGGTTAATTTGCGTGGTCGTTACGTTGTCGTTATGTCGAAAACAATGTGAGGATTAATCATAATCGTTTTATAGAAAAATATAAATACGAAATTATACAATAAGGAAAGTAAATACGTGGCGTACCCAGAAAGTAAGTTTCCATTACAGGTAACAGATTAGCAGACCATGTTTTTCGAAAGAATAGTACACGTGCATGAGAAAGTAATGACGAGGTAATCATATGCGCCAATACTACACTGCCGGATTCCTCACAGTAGTCTGAGTATAGCGGATCAACGTGATGGCTCTCGTTCCATCCACTGGCACTTGCAAGGTGATCAAATTTTTCAGCGCACTGACATGACACCGATCAATATGCGCCTACTACTGTGTCTAGTGTGGACAGGTTATCATGAGCAAGCATATGATTCATCGCTGGTGCAGGGAATCTTCAGTCAAAATGTGTGTGTTGAGGAACGTAGTAGGAGACCAACACTCGTCCTGGACGATTTTTTTGGAGCAAGTGCAGCAGCGCATTGTGAAGAACCGTTTCTTTACGATCACGCAATTTGATAGTCATTTTCCGCAGATTCCCTGTACTTTATTGCATGCGATTGTGAATAAATATTTGTTGTTTGAGAAAGTGTGTGCGAGATGGGTGTCGAAGCAACTGTCACTAGAACAGAAAACAAAGCGCATGGGATCAGTATTGGTCTTCCTGGAGCGACATCACGAAGATGGCGACAAGTTTCTGGGTTGGCTTGTCACAGGTACACGGTACCCCAAAAGCAGCAGTTAATGCATTGGCGAAACATTGGATTTCTGATGAAGACAAAATTCAAGCAGACGCGGAAAGAGTTGTGCACGGCCTTCTGGGTCCGAAAGGGCGTTCTGCTCATCGTGTTCCTAGCCAGAGGTGAAACTGTGAACGCTGAACGTTACTGTGCAGCACTTCAAATTTGCGAAGGGTCATTCAGGACACGCGACGCGGGAGGCGTAGTGAAGGTATTCGCCTTCGAGGTAATGCTCGGCTACGTACGACTCAGCTCACGACGGGTCTTCCGCTGGATTAAACATCCACCCTAGAGCCCGGTTTTCTTCCCCCCAGAGATTTCCTTATTTTCCTACTCTTCAGTTCAGGAAATTCCTGAAATGTATTGCACGTATCATGATGACGTAGAATATCAGGTGGCTGTAAAACACTGGTATCTAACCCAGGCGGCACTCTTATACGACATGAGAATGAAAATGTTGATCACACGGAATGACAAATTTCTCATTTCTGATAGTGATGATGTGGAAAAATAGTGCAACATGAAGTGCCCCAGCAATGTTTTTACATGAAATTGTGTTTTCTTTTTGTTGACAACCTAGGCAAACATTCCTTCTGCATGTGCCTCGTAATATGACAACAGAGATGAAGCAAATATAGAGATAGTAATAACTATTCGTACTATAGGTGATAAAAGTTTTTCAGTTTAGTTTCTTACATTTCTTTTCTTATGCTTAGCGTCAGGCACATCGTGATGTGGAGAAAATTTTAAATTTCCCAGTAAACCTCTATTTACAATGTGATGAGGCAGCTGTCACATTCAAGGATTTACGAAAATTGTTGCTTTCCAAAGCGAGTTTTGTATTCCACTGTTCTTTGTTTCTTTCTACACGTGTGTATGAAAAATCCCGGGCAACCTACAAAACGATTGTTGAAAAACATGATTTGACACGTTACATGTATTTATTTTCCCTCAACTCGCATTGAAATGAGATTGTCGAAAGTGTCTATCAAAGTTTTTCTACCAATTCATTTTATTGTTATGACAAAAATTATTTCAGTTTTACTAAACTCAGAAATACCTTAGTTGCGGAGTGAGTAAAAATAATTTTTTGAAAACATATCAACATTGTGTTACACATAATATATATCATAACTAGTTTTCTCTCGGTCTTATCTTTGTCGCGTCGTTGAAATTTTTACTGAGATAAAATCATCATCATTTTTGTATGTTGATGTTTTTTCAGTCCCCATTCTGCTTTACAATTTATTTGCCCTTAATTCATACTTCTTGTTATATTTACGTGAAATATATCTAGTTTTATTTTAAAATTATATGAACTGCTATATCTCTTGCAAGGTCCAGTATTTCATAGGGGTCAAGTATTCCACAGAATTTTGCTTGTGTGTGAATGAATCTCAAGAACTATTGATCTTCACATTTCTCGGCTTTAAAATTCTCATTGAAAGAAAACATGAGACAACGTCCTTTGATTACCTTTTCCTTAATTATTATGTATTTGCCAATTCAATAATCATCTATTACAGTTTCATTTCCTAGCTATTGTTCCTCGAACTCTTCGATTTCGCTGCCATTCCCTCAAATCTCCACCACAGCCAGAAACGTGAACTTCATTCTCCGTTTCTCTTTTCCTCGAAGCAACACGAAGTAGGCAATTCTCTTTTATCCACCCCCCCTCATTTCCATGCCACGGGGAGCGGTTTTATTTGAGCGCTTTATTCCAAGCGCGCTATCACACGTCACGCCGTCGGAGATCCTCGCCGCTGCGCCGCCTCCATCGCCCGCCCTTCCGCCGCACCACATCTGCTGCCAATTCCGCGTCGCCGAAGCCACCATCTCTGTCGTTTTCTCCGCCGCCCATTCCGCCACCGCTGCCGCCTCAGCCACCATTTCTTCCTTCATCTGTTCCGCCTCGTCTGTGACCATCGTCTCCTCCGCCGCTGCCGTCGTCTCCTCCGCTGCTCTTGCCTCCGGCACCGTCTTCTCCTCCGCCGTCTCCCCCGCCGTCTCCCCCCCCGCCGTCTCCTCCCCCGCCGTCTCCTCCCCCGCCGTCTCCTCCCCCGCCGTCTCCTCCTCCGCCGTCTCCTCCTCCGCCGTCTCCTCCTCCGCCGTCTCCTCCTCCGCCGTCTCCTCCTCCGCCGTCTCCTCCTCCGCCGTCTCCTCCTCCGCCGTCTCCTCCTCCGCCGTCGTTTCCTCTCCCTCTTCCATCTCCTCCGCCGCTATCGCCATCATCATGTCCACTGCCATTGCCAGCGCCAGCATCACCACCACCACCGCCGCCGCCGTCGCGACGCTTGTCTCTTGATAGCGGTGATCCCTCTCGGATTGAGCCGAGCGTGGGCGTGGACGCGGGGGCGGGGGCGGGGGCGGCGTCGCGACGCGTGTCGTCGAGGAGCGCCGGCCTCTGGGGAGCCGTCAGCGGCGTCTCCGCCCGCAAATGCACCGCCACGGCGGCGCTGACGGCCGCGACGACGCGACGCGAAGCGACGCGACGCGACGCGGGCGACGGGAAGGCTTTTATGCGCCGGGACGCGAGGCGGGGCCAGCGGGCCCGAAGAGATGCGCAGGAAGGTGGGGAGCTGGTGGGACGGAAGCGTGGAAACTGAGCAGGGGGCTGAAACGGACACTTGGCGAATGCAACGTTGACAATGTGAAGTTAATAGTGTTGGAGTTGATTATTAAAAAAAAAAGGAAAAATAATGAGTGAAAGGAAGCAGCAATGAAGTTGAAAGGTCGATTCGAAAGATTTTGGTAAATGAGAATATGTATAGTGTATGGTGTGTGAGTGTGTGTGTGTGTGTGTGTGTGTGTTCATACTTATATATTGGCACATTATTAAAAGACTTGAGGGGGGACGGTAAATATAAACAGGAAAGAAATGTTTCAAGTCATTATTATTGTGAAATATCTGGTAAAGTTATCAGTGCTGCGAGGCAGTAGAGGAACTTTTATGCTTATTATGTACAAATCAAATATGACGACACACTTGACATGAGAAAGCAAGTTTATTAGATATTAAATGATGGGGTAATTAAAGTGACATATGTAAGAAACTATTTTCACTCCCCGTAGATGTGTAAGTAAGTAAATTAAAGTCACACAGTTCTCAGAAAAAAATTCTGAATATTTCTATTATTGAAAATATTCCTCAATAACTCATTCTATTTATAATTATTATGAGTTCAATTCTCTGAAATGAAAGTCTTTGATATTGTCTGCCGTAATGAACTATGTCATTTCAGTTCCCTTTATAGAAAGCATTTTTCGTTAGTTCGGCGAAATCCGCTTGTGTTCAAAGCCGCTGATGCTATTTGGCAGCATTTTTCAAAGTCTTCACGCTAAACAAATTTTTCAGCGTTTATTTTCCTCCCTTTCGCGTCGTGTTTTTCGCCCGGAATTCCTGGTTCGTCGCGCGCCATTTCTCCTCGACTTCGAGCTGGCGGACTCCTCTCCCGCCGCCGCTGTTCGGCGAGTATTGCCTCGGCCGTGAGTTGTGCAGGACGTCCCAGGTTGCTCGCTCACGCGATGAAATTTAAAGCACGTCGAGTGGGCGCTGACAGCTGCCTGTCGCTCGCCCCCGCTGCCGCCCCCTGCCGCCATCCCCTGCCGCCGCCACAGCCGCCGCCCCCGCCGCCGCTTCCGCCGCTGCCCCCGCCGCCGCTCCTTGCCGCCGCCCCCGCCCCCTGCCGCCGCCCCCCGCCGCCGCCCCCGCCGCCGCCCCCGCCGCCGCCCCCGCCGCCGCCCCCGCCCCCGCCCCCGCCGCCGCTCCCTGCCGCCGCTCCCTGCCGCCGCCCCCTGCCGCCGCCCCCTGTCGCCACACCCTGCCGCCACCCCCTGCCGCTGCCCCCCGTCGCCACCCCCGCCGCCACCCCCGTCGCCGCCGCCCCTGCCGCCGCCCCCGCCGCCGCCCCCGCTGTGGCCCCCGCAGCCGCCCCCGCCACCGCTCCCTGCCGCCACCCCCTGCCGCCACCCCCTGTCGCCACCCCCGCCGCCACCCCCGTCGCCGCCCCTGCCGCCGCCCCCGGCCACCGCCCCCGGCCGCCGCTCCCGCTGCCGTCGCCGCCGCCATTCCCGCTCCCCCCACACCGCCTCTTGCCGCGCCACCGCTGCACTGCGTGTAGGACGCGTCCGCGTGTGTTCTCTTGCTGTCTCCGTCGAAGCCGTTTTTACCTGAGACTGCTGTGCCAGATGCAGCTGTTGGGTGGAGGATTCAGAACGACTCTCGAGGAATTGCATAGGCATATGGATGCGATATTATGAAATAATCACTGCATGGAACAATCACTTTCTTTAAATGTAGAGTTCAAATGCCTTGATTCTTATCTGACTGTATAAATGGAAATAAGAATTTAATATTGTACTCGTACATTTCGTAAATTTCTCATTTCATAAATTTAATGGAGATGAGGCACTATCTATAGGGTATTTTGGAGGAAACTTGACAAAGGCAGGAAAAACAATTAAGTTAATACTATGACCATTTTACTTTACTGGCATGAAAATCTGTGAAGGTATGCATGAGCGGTGCAATTTAATTTGAACACTTGCCGAAATGTCAACTTGAAATTATCGTAGAAGAATTCGAGCCAGCCTTCTAGACAACACCCACATTCATCACTTCGTCAAAAATAATGGATAAGCGGGAGTTGGCTCTTTAAATCGTCAAATGTGAGACATACGCACTAGAAAGCCAAAACGTGTGGCGAGTTTCCTAACATTCAAAGATTTCAATTTTCCTACTTTACTTCTCTTGTTTTGGATTTAGTGCGTTCAAAATCGCCCCAGTCAATGTTCATTGAAATACTCCCCGTCTGTATTATTTTTAGAAAATTAAGAAAACTTGCAAAGAATCAGATACGTAAAGCGTGAACTTAATCGTTTTCTGAAGCAGGATCGCTT
This sequence comes from Gryllus longicercus, assembly GCA_038098605.1. Classification (NCBI taxonomy): domain Eukaryota; kingdom Metazoa; phylum Arthropoda; class Insecta; order Orthoptera; family Gryllidae; genus Gryllus; species Gryllus longicercus. The sequence continues at coordinate 162,876 of JAZDUA010000913.1, read as the reverse complement.
TACTTTCTTCATCATTCCCTATCCGTGTTTAATAGGAATATCACTTCCTCTGACGTCAACTCTTATGTTTTTATAGAGTAAAACAAATGTCCTAATACTGGTTTCCAAAAAAAACTAATGGACCTACGATTGAGAGAGGAAGCTACCACTTTGAGACCTTCTTTCCTGAGCAGTACTATTCTCCGAATGGAACATTTCTTGTCAGGAACAATATCAATCTTTATTTTCTCACAATTCTCTCTATTTTTGTGTTCTAAGCTGATGGTTCCACCCTTCTTCATTAATATCATCATGTCGACAATCACTATAGTAATAATAGCTAATATCGGAATAAAAATTCCATCATTAGTTTATGGCCACCATACCTAACTTCCTAACTTAGGAGTGAAAACTCATTAAAACCACTCTCCTCCGCTCGCCCCTCCTGACTTCTCTTCCGCCACCCTCATCCCTCAAACTCAGCCTCTCTCGTCGTGTCACGTCTTCGCGATTACTGTCGCTCGCCAGGGCAGGCTGCAGCTTGGAACACACAGAGCGAGGTTAGCGGTGTCAGCATCTCTTTGGAGGTGTGTGAGTGTGTGTCGGATTGTTTGTGTGTGTGAGTGTGTATTGGGAGCCTTCTGGCGCGCCGGTCGACTGTTTATGCGCGTTATCGACAGTGCGTGAGAAATTATGAGCCAATTTCGAAAACAGGATGCTGAAAGAATAAAAGCGAAAGAGAGAGAATGAGAGAGAGAGAGAGGGCGAGAGAAAGAATGAGAGAGAGAATGAAAGAGAGCGCTAACGTGGGTAAGATACAGATAATGTGTGTGAGAAAGAGGGAGAACGTGTGTGCGTGTGAGAGAGAGGGAGGGAGAATGTGTGTGTGTGTGTGTGTGTGTGAGAGAGAGGGAGGGAAAATGTGTGTGTGTGTGTGTGTGTGAGAGAGAGGGAGGGAGAATGTGTGTGTGTGTGTGTGAAAGAGAGGGAGGGAGAATGTGTGTGTGTGTGTGTGTGTGTGAGAGAGAGAGAGGGAGGGAGAATGTGTGTGTGTGAGAGAGAGGGAGGGAGAATGTGTGTGTGTGTGTGAAAGAGAGGGAGGGAGAATGTGTGTGTGTGTGTGTGAGAGAGAGAGAGAGAGGGAGGGAGAATGTGTGTGTGTGTGAGAGAGAGAGGGAGGGAGAATGTGAGTGTGTGTGAGAGAGAGAGGGAGGGAGAATGTGAGTGTGTGTGAGAGAGAGAGGGAGAGAGAATGTGAGTGTGTGTGAGAGAGAGAGGGAGGGAGAATGTGAGTGTGTGTGAGAGATAGAGGGAGGAAGAATGTGAGTGTGTGTGAGAGAGGGAGGGAGAATGTGAGTGTGTGTGAGAGAGGGAGGGAGAATGTGAGTGTGTGTGAGAGAGGGAGGGAGAATGTGAGTGTGTGTGAGAGAGGGAGGGAGAATGTGAGTGTGTGTGAGAGAGGGAGGGAGAATGTGAGTGTGTGTGAGAGAGGGAGGGAGAATGTGAGTGTGTGTGAGAGAGGGAGGGAGAATGTGAGTGTGTGTGAGAGAGGGAGGGAGAATGTGAGTGTGTGTGAGAGAGGGAGGGAGAATGTGAGTGTGTGTGAGAGAGGGAGGGAGAATGTGAGAGAGGGAGGGAGAATGTGAGTGTGTGTGAGAGAGGGAGGGAGAATGTGAGTGTGTGTGAGAGAGGGAGGGAGAATGTGAGTGTGTGTGAGAGAGGGAGGGAGAACGTGTGTGTGTGATGTAGGAATTTTGAGAATTGTTAGCTCTTGAGGAAAAAATACAAATATTCGTTCGTGTACTTGCATTAAAAAAATTAGAACTTCATATATGTAATAAACTTAATTCTGACGAAATTGGCGAATCAACGCAGAGTAAAGTCATTCAATGTTTTCCTTGTTTCATACATATTTTCTGCATATATTCATACGGTGTATTCTTTTAGTTCCAAAGAGCTTCTTCTCGTGTCCGGGCAGCGAATTTCTCATTTCATATATTTACTTTTTAATTTCGTAATTGGATATACGGATCAGCAAGAATTTTCGTCGTACCCAATTTGGAATATTCTTCTTAAAGCTCGAGAATCAGCAACGTGGGTTCCTTCTCTTCCGCTATTCTCTCTAAAAGTCGGAGAATAGTTTATTTTTTTTCCCTTTCTCCTCCCCCCTGTGCGTTCACCGTCTTTTTCGGCACATCTCCTTTGCGAGCTCAGTCTCTCGTAAGAGTTCATTAGAAGATCGTTAAACCGCTTCGCCGAAGGAGCCTTCTTGGAATTCAGCGAGTGGCGAGGCGGCCGCCGCGCCGGCCCGGAGGTTTCGGGCCGCCGAGTGGTGACATTTCCCACAAGCGATTCCTCAAAGACTCGACTCGACTCGACCCGCCCCACCCAAATTGGAATCAGATAAAACCGCGAGAAAGACGTCCCTCCGTTCACTCGTGAATATTCTAGAGATAGTAGACTCTCACTGTCGATGGAGGAAAGGGAGGAAAAGAACTTAGTAGTTTGGCGAAGCGTAATTCACCTTCTGGACGTGTTTGTGGAAGAAGATTAATTAGTTGGCAGAAAATAGAGTCGAAGGGTAAACGCTATTGAGTATCAGAGTGGCAGTTGTAGCCGTTTGAGAAGATGGCTGCGAATAAGAATCAAAGGAGCTGGTTTATGCTTTCATATAAGTGATGTTTTTAAACACTTCTGAAATAATATAATTCTTGAATTTTTTGCATTATTCAGCCTGCAGTAAAAGTATTTGAAAAAGAAAGTGTTAAAGTGATAAAAATGATTCAGATAATAGAAACGAAATATTAGATTTAATTTGTACTAAATTGTTTTTTCTTTCATTAGATCAAAATTTAATTTCTTAAACACAAACACGTCACGTAGTACGTCAGTGTAGGACACTTGAATTCAGATACCACAAGTCTATCTTCTGTTGTGACTCAGGGCAGTGAAAATATATTGTTAATGAAATTCTTATGCAAATTTGCAATATGTATTAAATGCCATGTGAAAATCTTGGAAGACGATTGATGTCGCTTTAGAAAATATGTAGGAAGTGATATCATACTAGAACTACCGTATTTTCGAATAGGAAGCCTTTGCCCAAAAGGGATTGATAGAGGCTTATTATTATAATATCACATTCAGGAGAATGTGAAATACACTCAAGAGGCACATCGTATGAAATGAGCTAATCGTATCAAAACCGATTTTTTTAAAAGATGATGTACGAGTGATACTCCATATTTAACTTGTGAAATAAACTTCATAAAAACCACTCGTGCACTGAAAATAACAAGATACAATAGATCGCTAAGCAGCTGGCGGATTTAAGCTTAATGGTCTCGGCTCTAAATTTCAACGACTTGGCGATCACTGCTGGGAAGATCCCGGGTTCAAACCACGCTACGCGCATGTATGTTTACTTACGTGTTGTGGCGACGTGGAGCTTTCTATTTCTGACTGTCGACCTTCTTCCTTACATTCTTTGTCGGCCTTTTAACTCATAACTTTATTTAACTAAGTAGTTTACAATATTGAATCATTGATGACTTCATGTGTGTGAGTAAGATACGTAAAATATTTTGTTAATGAATAAAAGTTATTATACTTCGGGAGATATTTCACTGGTTTTGAGAGCTGTGAGAATATGTTATAGTGCTGACAAACACACAAGCGCTCACACATCTGCTAGGTTTCTTGCTCATTGAGATACATTTACCGGAAATCTTAATTATTGGTTACGGTCCATCAAGCACGTATGTTTCACTCGTATCCAAGTCTCTAGTTGAGACGACTCATTGCACAGCATTGTTTGTATTTCATTGGCAATGCGTGTTGCCCGAGGCTGTGTTACGTCGGAACTGATTTCCCCGATATCTGCCTTTTCTAAGGAAACATAGACACGCAGCTCAAATTCGAAACCCTACGTTCCATCTCCCACGGGGTATCGTACATTCTAGCAATTTTAGCAATTCTATTTTATTAATTCACGGAAGTTAGTGGTTTATTAAATTATATTCAAATTAAAGTTAAATTCTCTTTAATATCCTCTTTTTGCCAGGAAGTATTTTTAATTTTGTCAGTGAAGTTGAAAAAGGAGAGATATCCAGGTTGTTGAGAACTAAAAGCTTTGTGAAACTATGACTGCGTTTGAACCTTTAATGCCAGTCCCCTTTACGGAGGGAATATGATCCTCATGAGCTTTAATAACAAAACACGCAATAACTTTGTGTGATGTTACCACCGATAACTTTGTTTTCACGATGAACAGATAATGTAGAGTTTATTTTTGTGTGCTCAAGCGAAATACTTCAATTCACATGGTGTTTTGAACTGAAATTCAATTGAAAATATTATCATCGTTCATACGTCATACTTTTGCCTGTCTTTGTATAAAGAGCTCAAATATGTGTAATAATGTGCTAAATAATATTCATGTTAATGTAGCACACTATTTTAAAGAAACATTATGTTTAGTGTACTTATTAAGAGCAGTTTATTCGTTTTCGATGTATGGGTTGGCTCCCTTAAGGTTTGTTTGCATTCATTTCATTTGCATTGAAAAATATGTATTGTGTACGCGTTACAGGAAATACTCAATTTGTGCTTCCGCAAACGAATATAAACTTGCAAAGTATTGAAAAAAACTGTCCCAAAATTGCAATGCTCATAAGAAGTTATTATGAGGTGTGTTGACGGCATAGAACCGTATTATAATGTGCTAATCTCTTTCGTCCCTCGATTCTTTCATTTTGGTAATACATATGGAAAGAAATATATCCTTTTGTGAAACGGACACGAATTCGTAATTCTGTCTCATGGTAGACTGTTTAATACTCATTTTAGATAATTTATTTTTACCTCATCAGGCCTTTAGCCACAACATATGACTATATACTTTACCACGAGTAGACGTGTTCCGAAAGCAATAAAGTTTTAAAGTATCAAGCCTACTTTAAAAAAAAGTGTTAAAAAGGAGCCTGGAGGTAGGCAAACTATTTTCGTTAAACAATATTATTCATGATAATCTCATTCATTTGTTTCTCTTTAATAATACCATAATTTTATGTACAGGTCATTTCTCTTTTGTCTGACTTATTTCCTTTGATAGGATTTTATATTTTTTTTCAAGCGCTACCGTCTACATCCGACTAAATACATTTTTCATCTCATATTTCCTCCACTTCGTAATGGTTATCATTCTCTTTGCTTCCCACTTCCATTTGTCTTCCTGCTGTTTTTCCTTTGTTATGTCATCCGAGGAAAATGTACAAACGGTACATTGACCCGCAAGCGCTAATCTAGTCACACATCCTCCGTTACTGATTCAATTATGAACGAGCTTTATACTTTTTGTTACTAATTCCAAAAAAAGCTCAAAGTTTTACGTATTCAAAAATGATCTTAAACCTTCTTTTCCAAATATTGTGTAGTGATTTATTATGTTTCTAATCATAGTTTTCATTAACTTTTAACAAAAATAACATGAGCAATTTTAACAGTTATTTACAATGAATCTGATAACACCATCAAATAATCGTTATACTGAGAATCAACACAAGTATTTTGAGCGAATAAAAGTGTGTTTAGGAGTTGGTGTGTTATTGACTGTACATTGACGGTACATAAGCTCATATTTTACAACGATGCAAGATAGTTTTAATCATCTGCCGTGGCATATATTTATCTTATGATACTTTTACTTCTTCCCTCACGTATTTGTTTTTATTATTAATGACTCAAGTCTTAAAACTTTAGTAAATCTTCAATGGAAGAATTAAAACCTTTCCTTCCCCTATCCCACCATGTTAAGTTGCCTTCCGGCTACAATGAACATCATGAATATACAAAACCACGGAGCAGAAACAAATTATATTTATAATAAGTACAACTACAACAATAGATTTGTAGATGGCTCACAAATACTATTATAAAAACTATTATCCGAATATTGAAAGTTTGGCTAGAAAAATACATTTATTTTATATTACTTCGTAATATGCGGATATCACGTACATGTTCTTTCCTTTGACTGTAAATCATCATTGTCGCCATTTTTCTTCCTCACTTGTTGACGATACACTATGCGCGTATTGTGGTAGTAAGATCACAAATTCATCTAAACACGAATAACGTTTTGAATTTGTGCAGGACTTCTCTAGCTTCAACTAATCATTGGATTGTAAAATACCTACATATTTCGTATTAATATCGTCAAAAAAGAGAATGTGAATTATTTGTTTTTTTTCTGGAATTTTGTTACTTGTGTCGAGGTCCACATTATTTTCAATTATTTTCCATACTCGTATTATTAGAAGTGTCTTTATGTTTCAATGTACCTTTTGACTAGTTTACATTCAATGTATCACGTGTATTTCTGAGTCATCACGTTTCTTTATTTAACACTTTTGTTTCTTTTTGAAACGATGAGTTGAACTCATTCTATGTTCTTCTATATGAATAAAGTTATTTGACCAACACTGGTCATCTTCGGTGTACATTTGCATTTAGAACCGAAACATGTTTTTTCCCTAAGAATGTGATGTCTTTTCGATTAGTTTTTTATGGAGACTACATTAGGCCTTGATATTCCATTGGGTGTTAGTGAAAATCTAAGAAGTAACTATCGCACTCTGATTGTCGGTTTTCGGGTTTTTGAACTTCCCGAGCATGCAGAATCACATCCATCCTTCTTCCTCCCCTCCCAGACCTTTCTGTTTCGTTGTCACCTTCCGCTGCTCTCGTCATCCGGTCCCCCTCCAGTCCCCAACACCCGGCGGCTCTTAGACTCACTGTTCCCCCCCGTCCTTCATTGGGTCACGGCCCCTCACGCCGCCATCCGCCTGCACCCCCCCCCCCCCAACCCGCAAAGGCATCGATTTTCAATTTCTGCCGGCGCGGCCTCCCTCTTTTAAACGCCTGCGCCCCCGCCCTCATCACCCCCTCCACCGCCTGCTCCTTCTGGCCCCGCCCCCGACACCACCCCGCCCCGCCCCCGCTCCGACCCCGCCCACACCCCCACCCCCACCCCGCCCCGCCCCCGCCACCACCCCCTTCCCGCCCCCGCCCCCGCTGCAGCGCGCGTTCAAAGGAGACGCTCCGCAAATATTTTCGCTGCTCGCGGCGCGCAATGAAAGAAGCGCGGCGGCCGCCCGGCTGGCGGGGCAGGGGAAGGGGGAGGGGGAGGGGCACTTGATTGAGGAGGGGAGGGCGCGGAAACAGCCGGAACACGTGACAACGAGGAGGGCGACGCGTGGAATTGTGGATGCTTGGGACGTTCTCGTATGATGGAGAGGGCCTGATGGGGAACCTTTATTCAGTGTTACATTTATTAACGTCGGAAGCAGAGCACGGCTCAGCACAGAGCGACACAAAATGGCGCCGAGGTGATTTCATTTTTTCCACTAGCTGCACGTGTTTAATCCATGATACTTGGTGCCACTGGTGATGAGGAAAACATGTTTCTGACACATGTGTGGCTAGTATTTTAAAATTATACTACATTAAAATTGATATTTTCGTTGATATACGTTTTGTGTTTGTTAATGTAATACTACATTTATTTGGTAATTATTACAATGTATACATATGTGGCATACACACACATACATCCCTACAGACATCATAGTAAGAAATGGAATACTCTCTGGAATACTCAAAACTTTTTTTCCACCAAAATTTAGACGTCAAATATTTAGACCAATTCCAGTACTTTTCTTCATGTTTATTTGAACTTGCGTTCGAATAATTTTTGTTTGTTTCTCCAGCCAAGTCAGCTTGACAGAATTTTTTAAACCTACATTATCAAAGATTAATATATTATTGTTAATGCAATGGAATATTCAATGTCGTTATTAAAAACTGTATAGATTGAAGTGGAATTTAATATAGGTAGTAAATGTGGATTTCAGGTTTGTACATATTTAAAAAAAATATGGTTATGCATAATTATAAATAAAATTTTGTCAATGTTCCATAAATACTTCAGTAAGATTACCTCAAAAGTGGCTCCATATGTTTGCTTTAAACATTTGCAACGGATGAAAATTAAATAATTATGAACGATCAATAATAATAATATTAATAATAATAATAGTAATAATAGTAATAACAACAACAACAAAAATTTCGTTACGAGCAAAGATCAGCTCAACTCAGGGGATACAGTATGCATATGATTCTACATTACACAACTTACAATTCAATAATTCTCTGGTAGACATATCTTCCTATTTGAATATCATCGCGTTATTACATTGATACATACTGAATATATCTGTTCGTTTTTTGTTTCTCTCCACTATTGACATTTACTTCGCATACCTGGCATGAAAGCTGTCGGCTTAACTGACGTTCTAGCTTTACGGAAAAGTTCCTTTCTCACTTCTTCGCCTTTTACTTCTCTCGGCCAGATATTCCCGGGCGCATCTTTATCATTCCATACTCTGCGTTGCCGTCCTGGATTACGCCCTTGGAGTTCTACAGAGTTGTGCTATACATCCATCACTGAGGATTTTTCTTGACATGAGCGCACATTTTCATTTCAAACGTCCGGCATGAGTCGCTACACATACCTGTTCTATTTATAAAGTCAGAATTCCCTTTTCTGTCTCCTAGGATGGTTCTACATCTTTATTTTGCGTGTCTGATAATTTGTGATTCCATTGGTTACTGTATCGTGTTTGTAGTGCTACCTCTCGAAGTGTCACGACCTGATGTTACTAAAAACCCTTACCCGTCTCTCGAGAAGCCATCAACAGTGTATCGTAGGAGCTTCTTAACAGCACATGGTTGTTAACTACAAAGAGAGTTCGTTTGGTTCCTATTATATATCATAATCGCTTGATCACAAATAAACAAATTACGAGGAAAAATAATGATATTAGAGAACGACAACTGGAATTGAAGATAATAATATTACGAGACCTGTGAAATGAAAATGGCTAAACGTTTTGAAGTAAAATATGAAAGATTGTTTCTGCGGGTCAAGAGGAAATTTGCTCACTGGAGTAGAATATTTTCTTAATACTCGGTAGATACAGCTCACCACGAAAGTCTTTCCTCAGTGGCACTTTGCTTCTTGCAACACAAATTATGTTGGTAGAAGAGTGTAACAAACGAAAACGTAAATACCGCAATCACCGCAATCACCACCGTCCAACGAGCTAGAATATACTACATAGAGTGGCTGAAGTGCCTCCATCTTTAAATCAAATTGACGTTTTTTGCGGCCAAAGCAGTGCCCTCTGGGAAACAATTCCCTCTGGTATTCTAGCCTCACGTTTGGCGCTGTTTACGGACGCAGGTTACGGACGGTTGTGATGTTTTGACTTCAAAAATCATGGCGGCCACTAGTTCGGCGAGCCTCCACCAAGAGCGCTGAAACTATAGAGACGGTCACTCTATGTCGTATATTCTAACTCGTTGACACTTTCATATTAGAAGTGTTGTCCCCTTCACTCGTTTCCCATTGATCTGGTTGCTACCAACATAAATGTAATTTTTAATAGGAGACCCTGTCTGGTCTCAGTGCGGAGAGACTTTCCTGGCGCCCTGTACCATACTTGGGCGTTGCGTGCGGAGGCTGAGGAAGGGGCGTTGTCCGAAGGAGCGTGCGTGCGCGCTCGGGAGGGGAGGGGGAGGACACGTCGACGTGTGGGGGCGGCATCGCAAGATATATGGGCCGCAGGTGACGAGGGCGGGCCGGCGGGCGGCGGGCGGCGGCGGAAGGCGCAGAGCGGCGCGCGCCGACGCGCGAGACCAGACCGCCAGGCGAAGCCCGCCGAAATGATTGCGTGCGATGACATCTCGCCGCGTCGGAGATTTGAACGCCCGGGGAAAATGAATCGCTCAGAATAATAATGGCGGCGGCGATGGTGTAACGGTTAGCGTACCGGACTGTTGTACCCAAGTTCGCGGGTTCAAATCCGATCGAAGCCGTGGATTTTTAAGGGCGAAAAAAATTCTTCGTACGCCTTCCTTCGGAGGGGAAGTAAAGCCGGCTGTCCCATGTTAGTAGATTTACGTGCATGTAAAAGATCCTCAAGCCTAAATGACGCCTCTGAGCTAAATTCAAATCGCCTGTTTCTCGCCCAAGAAATACCTCCTTCCTCTGTTAATTGGTGAAAGGAGCCTAGCGAAATTTGCGTGGTAAGACGAAAGAGCGGGCTTGATGGCCCGAGTCTCGCCACGTAAAATAAGGCAAATTCAATTCAATTCAATTCAATAATGGTAGATCCCTACGGAAGTTCGTTTTGAGGGAAATTACTTTTTATGTATTCGTTCACGTTCACTTACACTCCGGACAAATTTTTCAAGGTGGGATTTGAGAGTTTTGCCATGTTCTAATTCATTTGATATTTCACCATATGATAGGTATATGGCAGGAGTTTACCGTCAAGCTTCTAACTGGAAATACGAGGTCTGTTGGGATGTGTCGATACTGTCATGAGTTCCTTAAATGTGCTTTGAAGAGATTTAATGTTAATTTTTTAGTTCCGTCGTTATACGATTAACTTCAAGGTAGAAAGCACGTACAGACAGTAATCTGTATTTTATAAAACAATGCCAGTATCAACTGGATGTGAAAATTAGGCCCTTAGTAGAGCAGGCAAAAGGAATCTTGAAGTCACTGAAATGATATTTTTTTGAACGTTAGCAGGCTATTCAATACAAGACCATAAAATAAACTAGAGCATCAGAGACGTATTAAAGATTTTCAACATAACCCACCAAATTGGCTAACTAATGGAATGAATACTTAATGAGAAGGCCTGAAGATCGAATGCCAAACACCCTCAAGTGCCACAACCCTAACTGATAAAGAAGTAGCAGACGACTAATAAGGCAATGGAAGGACACGTTTGAAGACGTTTGTGCCCTTGACTTAAAAAATAGGCCAAGAAGTGAAGTTGAAGGGTACGGCTAAGCGTGTTTGACATTACATACACACGTATTAAGTAAGAATCTAATCGATCGTCTCTTATCATCTTACTTTTCCCCTGATTACCTTCATTGTTTTAAGTGCTCGGGAGTAAAAGATGGTAAACCTGAAAGTCGTTGTTTTTCTAACATTAAAATTTTCATTTGCATCTATCTTCTGTCCTCTGTGATTCTCTAATTGTCCAAATTATGGCTAATAGATGTCCCGGGCTGTTGTCATCTTTATGAATCCCATTTAAACCCCTCCCAGCAAAAATATTCACTTGATTATATATCGCAAACGTGTCCCCGTGGTTTACCACTTTTTACTCCAGAACCCTTCATTTGTTCAGTGCAAAGCAATTGCTAACAAAGTCTGTAAGCATTTGTTTAGAAATGATGAGTACCTAACGAGTATGCCTTTCCAAAGTTTGATTTGTTTTATTTTTTAGATTTTTTCTCTTCTCCATGGCAGAAAACTATAACGGTAGTGTTGCAATTCGTTTAATTTATGTGTCACTACATGTAATCTGCGATCCTAGGTAACCTATAATCCGCGAGATTTTGAAATAAGGTGGCCTTGCCTTCTGTTCAAGAGATGCTAATAAGGTGTTTAATCAGTAACCAAATACTACTGTTGAGTACTGAATTGTATTGATATAATAAGTGTCAGTTGATTTTACTTTTTATTTAAAAATTTAAATTGATGATGTTAAAAAAATGCTGGAACAAGTAATGTTAAGAAAATTATTACACGAATGGAATTACCCAAAAGTTTCTGAAATGAAATGGTTGGTTTGAAGATCAGTGCCTAGAAGGTAATATTTTTGTAGCTCATCACATGCTGAAGGCACTGGAGACCGGAAGCAAACTTGTTCCAGCTCCTTGTTTGTGGAACACTGGTGCTATTCAGCCCTTGGACGTGAATTCCACGAAGAGCGTTCTCTTCTGAGAAACATTCAAGGCTCTAATTACCCGCTTCCTGGAGACGTCAACACTTACCCTGTCGCCAACGTCTACGTAACATCACCGAAGGCCCTCACACATTCGTCGCCGTCACTACCACCGCTTTGACTCATCAGCACCGGTCGCATCGCCATCCGCTCCATCGGCTCAGCAGCGCTTCCGAAGGTGCGTCGGTTGTAATCCTCATAATTCCTGTAACATCCACCTACTCTCGTTATTCCCCCGCAAACACGCCAAACATCTTCGACCACGAACGTCCCCTGTACTACTGCCGCTTCCTGCGCAAACCCAACACCCCTCTTCTCCCGTGTTCACATCCGCAGTCGCTGCCCACTATCTTCTCTGCACCTCTCCCTGCCTGTTGCCGCGGCCGCCTCACCATCTTTTCCGCAGGGCCTCTAGCGGCCGCCCGCACCACTTCCGGCCTCGCCCTCGTCTCCGCCTCAACCACGGCCCGCTCCGCCCCCGCTGCCCCCGCCGCCCCCGCCGCCGCGCTCCACGCTTGCCGCTAATGACCGCGCCGCAATTCGATACTTGGCGTGGAGGCAGGCAAGTTGGGCAAACTGCGCCGGGGCCGTAGAGGCGGGCAGGAAGAGGAGGGGGCGGGGCCGGGGCGGCGCGAGGACATGGTGAAGCGGTGGCGGGGAGCGGGGCCGAGTGTTTGTTCGGGCGCGCCTCCGTGTGCCGCTGGCTGTTGACTCTTGAACGCCCCCCGACACGCCCTCGCTCCCGCCACCGCTTCGAAACCGCGCCCCTTCCCTGCCCGCCCCCGCCACGCCCCGCCTCCTCGTCCAAGCCGCGCCCCCCTCCCTGCCCGCCCCCGCCTCGCCCCGCCTCCTCGTCCAAGCCGCGCCCCCCTTCCTGCCCGCCCCCGCCCCCTCGTCCCAGCCGCCCCTACTATGGCCCCGCTCCGGCCCCACGCCACTTCCGCCACGCCCCCTCCGCCCCCGTTTCGCCCAAGCTGCTACGCGCCCCTCCTTGCCCTCCGCTTGCTTACGAGGCGGCTCTCGAGCGCCAGCCAATAGTTTTGTGAGCAATGAATTGCGCCGTCACCTCAAATTGCGGATTCTAAGTGATTCAGGAAATCTACATTTCCTGCAATGTGCGTGTTATTGGAACTAAAGGTAAACTGTACTGGAATACTCAATTGTTGGCTATACATTCAGTGATCTAGAAACCAAATATTAGTCGTAAACCATAATTTCTTCTGTAACACTTCTGTTTCGATACTACATTTATTTAGCTTCCACTGACGCAAACACTAGTACATCAATATTTCTAGAATTGTATTAATGCAATCTACATTTTGAAGTTTCACAGAGAACTCTTGGACGAAGTCCTCTTTTCTTTCTTTTCCCTACGTCCAGGGTCAATATTGGTTTTGAACATATAATCTTTATGATTATGATAAAATATTTTAAACGTGTTTGTGCGTTGTCAGCAATAGTTTATAAGACTTAAAATATATTAAGAGTGCCAACGAACATTCTAAATAATAAATAATATAAATAATATATTTATTTTTAAGTTATCTTCTCATTTGTTTCTTTCAGGTTTATTGATGAAACTGAACTGGAAAATTAATTACTATCGTGATTTCTCCTTCAAAAAGGCGATATCTCAGAAGCCTCTGCTCCCCTCACATACGGACACAATTTTAACAATGAATTACAAAATATCAGTCTTATGAACCGGTTTCCATCTCGAGACCTTGAAGAGCTTCTCTAAGAAGCTTTTATTCGAACAGTTTCGTTAAAAGCATTTGTTTTCGGAAGCTAAGTAGCTCTAAACTCGTTTCCTTAAACGGAACGAGATTTGTAATACATTTTTCTTATTCTGATATTTTAAACGGTATTGACGTACTTTATTATTTTCAAGAAAAGAGATATACTTCTATTGAATAGATTATTTATTGAAATATTTACCACGGATATCTGTTAACCCACATTCGCCAGTCAATAGCCGTTGTCAATATTAATGTATATACGGTTTCAAAACGGGCTGTAGCTACCTATCATGGTATCTTCATCATTCGTACATTTTTTTGAGAACTGCGAGAAAAAAGCTGGAAGGAAAAATGACATTCTTAACGTTATGTTGGAAATAAAGATAAATTTGGAGGAGTGGGAGTAAGAGTTAGTGTGAATAAAAAAAATGTTTACATGAAAGAAAACTTCATTATTATTTGTTTATTGCAACATTAGCATCGAGGTACTTTAAAAGTTATATTACACTAACCAACACATGGAAATATATTAAAATATGAAAGGAAACTAAAATATAAGACGGTGAAAAGCAAAGTGTGTGAAGGGACTGAGAAAAAAGGAGGGCGTGATGAAATGAATGATCAAAGAGGCTCAATGCGAATAAGTTAGAGAATACGAATGGGGAGGGAGGGAGGGAGGGAAGACAGGAGTGTAGGTTAGGCATAACATGCAGAGTTGCACAAGGAGGGAGGGTGGGTATACACAAAACATAGAAGTAAAAAAAGAAAAGTTTGCAAAAGAAAGTACAAATGTTAAGAGCTGACAACAATGACAGTGTTGAAGAAGAAAAATAAGGATAAAAGTGATTGCCCTGTGGAAAAAATGTAAATGAACAATAAAACAGTTCAAACATACTTTTTATTTAGATCATTACCAACTGACTTCGCAAACCCAGAGATGCCCCAACTTCTTTACACGGAGTAAAATTGATACCCAGGTCCACGAAAACGAACCAATTTATCTTCGAAAAAAAATCTGGACTGAGCCGACCTCATCGTATTCCATTTCGTCTTGCCCTCCACGAGATCACAGCCACTTGGAGAACATGCGAAATTCTTTTGTAGGAATTCCGGGCTTCCAGAGACGATTCGACCTCATTTTCCGCAAAAATATCTCCCCCCCCCTCCGCGTCGACTGCTCGCCCTCCCTCTGGAAGCAGAGCGTCGCCGCCGACGGCAACGCGAGCGCCCACAGCGCCTGAGGCATCGGCGGCGCCAGCAACGGCGCGCGGCACGGACGTGGAGATAAGGCTACCCGAATTGATTAACCCGCTCAAAACTTTTTATTTCGCTGCACAAAACCCGCCGCCGCCGCCGCCGCCGCCGCCACGCGCTGTGCCCGCCGGCGTTTCCCCCTGCCAGCACAGTTTCTGCCGCTTCCATCCCCCATCCGGCTCGATCGCTTTCGCCTCGTCCGTTGAAGCTTCCACCGCCGTGTCGTTTCCTTCTTCTTCTCCTCTGTTGCTGGGTTCGTCTCCACTGTTCCTGCGACCGTCGTTACCATTACCAAGTCCACCGGGTGTTTGTTGCTTCAGTTTATGTCTCGCCTGTTTGTGCTTTCACTGCCCCTAACTCCACATTGCACGCCGTTCGTTCTCTTTCGACTTCCCATACCACTATTAATTTGTTTTCCTCCTCGCAGTTTTCTGCGCTGCCGTGGGATAACCACTTGTAGGTTTCTGTCGCCACTGCCTCATCCGCTTTGTTTTTCGCACACCAGCTCAAGTATTGTTTCCATCGTTTCTTGCCATTTCTACGGTCCACTTCTTAATTTCATTTTGTGCTGTGCCTCCACCAAATTCGTAGATGTATTCAAAGACGCTGTCATTTCTCTTTCCATTACGTCTTTTCCAGTTCCGTCAATTATCGTATTCATCCATTCACTCAACATTTTCACTCTCCTTTTCCTTGGTTTCGTGAGGTCACCGCATCTTTCATCTCAACCGCCACATCTTTTCTGCATTTGCTCCACATTTTACCATAACCTTCACATTCAATCCACTACTTGCGCCATTTATCACCTCCATCTGCGGGCTTCATACCTATTCCACCTTCCCTGTACCCTTCACCGTTCCGTTTCTTTCCCGGCGTTCCCCGCTAGCAGCACTACTGCCACTATCTTCTCAGCTGCAGAACTGCCGCCTCGTCCTCGCCCGCTGCCTCTTCCGTCGCCTCCACCGCGCTTCTCTCCTCTCGCCTGACGTATCGCGGGTGCATTACACAGATCGATACTACGTGCGCGGGGGAGGGCGCGCGATTTGCAAGTCAATGCCGGCGGCGGCGGCGGCGGTGGCGGGAAGTTTAATGCGCTGAGCCGCATGGGCGGCGGCGGTGGCGGTGGCGGCGGCGGCGGCCGGATGGTTGGCGAGCGGCGGTTGGCGGCGGGAAGAGCCCGGGGGTCGACGCCAGTTGCTGCCGATGAGGGGAGCAGTGCGGGCTCGTGGTTATGGGTTTGGGTGGAGGTGGTGGTGGATCATGCGCTATTAGCGAGAGATTTGTAATGATGTGGGTTCTATGGTTCAAGGGAGGCGTTTGCGAATATTAGTTTTTTTTGGAAAAGTGTAAACCTCAAGGATAATGCTTAAATTAGAACATGGTCTCATTGTACAGAGTAAAGTGGTAACAGAAAAAGTAACTTATACGCGTTTTAACTTCAAAGTAATGAAGATTGTGGTTACAACAGAGATATGTAATAATTGTCGCTACTATTCTTTTCATTTATTTGTTTCGTTTGTGTTTATTTGTTTTGCGTACTTAGAACTTTGAAACATTCTTTAATAAAATGACTGTAATAATAATAATAATAATAATAATAATAATATAAATTACATCTTGTCTGAATAATGTTATTTTAATAATGACATTATGACAAGGAATAAACTACTCTCAAAATTTAGTGAGTTAAACAAGCAATTGAAGAGACATGGATTTTATGGAAGCATATAAAACACATGAATTGTTTATGTATCCACACTTCTGAAGAGAGAATGTAGAGAGAGTAGTCTACAAAATGCAGAAACGAAAAATAATAAATACTAGAGTACCGAAGGACTCTCAGAAGGACAAACAAATGTGGTGCGCCAGTACATGAAAATGAATAGAACACTATGTGAGTTAACAACAACAAAAAAAGACTGAAAGTAAAAAAAATGGTCATACAATAGGAAAAACATGACGAAGTGTTTACAGAAATTCTGTGAAAAAAGCCAATGAAATGCCGCGTCGAACTGCAAACAGTATTGTTAAGGAAAACGAGCAAGGACGACCCAACGCTCTTTGAATACATCGCTTGTTCCCTTCACGATCCGAACCGAACTTTTGCAACCGAGGAGCGCTTTGGAGGCGGTATCGGCGGCAAACAAACAAGGGCGGCGGAGCAATGACACGGCCTCCCATCCCACTCGGCGGCCGCGGCGGCGGGGGCGGCGCCTTTGGCGCGTGGGGCATCTGGTTGAGACGCGGGGAGGGGCGGGGAAGAGCGGAAAGTGGAGAGGGCAGCGCGGGCGGGGCGGCACGATTCTGAAGCGGAGGAATTGCGGGTGAAGTGGGGGAGGGGGAGTTTGTGAGGAGAGTGCGAGGGAGGGGAGCCTGAAGGAGTGGAAATGCGGGAGGGGGTGGGAGGGGAAGGAATTCGGAAGGTGGGGAGGTAGGAAGGATAGGCAATGTGGAAGGAGAGGGGGGGTGAGTGGTGGGAGAGACGAGGGAGAGAAGCCTGAAAGGGTGGTAATGCGGGAGGGAGGAGGTGAGGGGGAGGAGGGAGAAGAATTGGGAAGGCGAGGAGGTTTGAAGGAGAGGCAGTGTGGATGTAGTGGAGAGACTTGAGGGTGAGAGGGTGGGAGACACGAGAGAGAGAGAAGCCTGATTGGGTGGTAATGCGGGAGGGAGGTGGTAAGGGTGAGAATTGGGAAGGTGAGGAGGTTTGAAGGAGAGGCAGTGTGGATGTACAGGGGAGTCCTACGGGTGAGAGAGTGGGAGGAACCAGGGAGGGGAGCCTGAGAGGGTGGGGACGGGAGGGGGTGAGAATATGGAAGGCGGGGAGGTAAGATGAAGAGAGAGTGAGTGTAGCCGGGAGACTGGGACGGTGAAAGCCCTGGGTGGTGAGAACGGGAGAAGCGAAGGAGGACGCTCCCATTGGGAAAAGTTGCTCTTCCCGAAGGCGTCCGACGCGGTGGGGGCGGCGGCGGCGGCGGCGGCGGCGGAGGTAATAAGCGATCCGCGCCCCGCGGGCGAAGGGCGGCGGTGGGCGTCGGATCGGGGGTGGGGGACGGCTGCTCTTCGCATGAGCGTCACGCCCCCGTTCGCGCCGATAACGGCGGCGCCTGCGCGGCCATCAGAAACAATCAGCTCGGGCGGCGGCGGCGGCGGCGGACGGGAATTACTTAAAAACTTCGCAAGGCGGATCCGCCTAAGTGAGTTTGCTGACTCGCCGGGCGGCGCGCGGGGCGCAGGGCGCTGCGGGCGCGGGAGGCTGCAGGCCGCTGGCGCCCAGGGCGGATCTCTAGGAAGCGGCGAGGGTTAGTAATTAGGGCGAGTAATTGAGGAGACAGCGGGGGGCAAGTGGTTGGAGGGAGTAGTTGCGTGGAGCGGTTGAAGATTGCGACCGGAGGGATGGGTAAGCGTGTTGGGTGGAGGAGTTCGCGGAACGTGTCGAAGATACGTGACCCAGAACTGTCAGATGAACGGGTCAGAACGAACTTTTGACATACGTCATATGAATCACGCGGGCTACATAGGGTTAGATGGAACGTGACAGAAGAAATAGATGAAAAGAATAGCAGCGGCAATCATTACATAGTTCTGTTGTAACAAAAATCTTGTAAATCTTGTCGTAGAAATAGGCCGGCTTAGAGGAATGTGCTAGTATGGAAGGACAGAAGAATCTATGTGTCGGGCGAGACAGTCAGATTTTAACTCAATCGTAGCATAAGGCAACCAAGCAGTAAATGGACCGACGAACCGTGGACGAGAAGCTGGGTTTGGACCGATTGCTCAGGCTCTGGCGACTGGGCTGTTCTCAAAACGGTGGCACGGGGGCGACGCCGAGCGAGGCAGCCCGGCGAGTCGGTGGAAGGAGCGGGGAAGGGCGGGGGAGGGGGAAGAAACGGGTCGGTCTTGAGACCCGCGCATAATATCCCCGGATTAGCCGCGCTCCGGAATCCGCTTACCCCGGCGGCGCGGCGCGGCGCGGGCGGCGGCGGCCGTCGATCGCGTTGCGGCGCGGCCGCTTGGCGGCGCCACCCACGCCTCCGGCGGCTTCGCGCGCCCGCCCGGGTCAACGCACCGCACCGCCTCGGGAAGCGACTGCGCCGGCCCACGGGTTTGCGCTGGGAGCTGAGCGGATGGAGCGAGGCACAAACGCAGTTCCAAATACCGGGCGAACGCCGGGGCTGTACTTCAGAAACGGCCCACGGCCCACGCGCGATGTTTCCGTCCTATTTCCTTGTCGTATCCCCAACCCTTACATACACACACACTTACATGTACTTCACAACCTCACATGGTCGGAAGCTTAGGGCTTGTCCCGGCTGGGGCTCTACCACGCTGCTGGGAGATACCTAGTTGGGTAAAACGGCGCTTCCCGACGGTAGGTCGGTGCCGGATCTCACCATACAGCGGGGGAACGGCCACCATCAGCACCTCCGCTCCCCTGAGCAAAAACATGCATTACACTTACGGTAATAATGATCTCTGAAGTTGACGTGCCAGGAATCACTCAATCAATCAATCAATCAATCACGAAACCAGTTCAAGAACGGGAGAATGTATTTACCGGTATTGGAAGTGAATACGGAACGGTTAGTTGTCCTGGATAGCCGAGGTTGCTAAGGCTGAAGGGCTGTAGCTGCCTTGCCTTAAAGGAACGCGGGATCGCATTGGGCCTCCCGCATGGATGTTAGAGTTCGTTGTTTGTGTTTCCCCACCGTAACTCCAAAGTGTTTCAGTGGTCGCTATATCCCCGAGCAATTGAAATACGAAATAATAATAATAATAATAGTAATAATAATAATAATAATAATAATAATAATAATAATAATAATAATAATAATAATAATAATAATAATAATAATAATAATAATAAAAGAAAAGAAGCAGTGGAAACATTAGTCAAAGTGATTAGTGGTGGGATAATTTATGATACAGTGAAAGAGAAAATTGCAAGTAAACTTTTACATTCTTAAAATGTATTTATAAAATTTAACTAGTTCATTTTAATTGCACCAACGAATGAAGGTTTGTTAGACAGTAAAGTCTGGTTGCGGCAAACTACGATGAAAATTTCAATTAAAAATTGTTTTTATTCACCTTCGAAAGAAATAGAGAAATAAATAAATTAACATTGAAATGAATCTAATTATTGATGTAGGGAAATATTAAAATTTGAAAAATAAATTATCGTCCAGAATAAAAGGAAGTAAGAGAGATTGCGTAAAAAAAACTTGAAATTAAAAATATACCTTCTATTGAAGTATTTCGTGAAACGAGAGAGAATGAAAATGGATAGTGTTTGGAAAGAGAAAATTACAATAAAAAATTCAAACAGTTAAAATAAACAGTTGTGTTTTTACCAATTCCCAGTTTTCAGTGGCGTAGCCGTTATCTTCAATCTGTCTAATAGGAAGAAAAATCCGGCATATAAATCAATAATCCAATAAATATTCGACGAATTCTGACACTCAGACACTAGATCGAAGGATGGTTCGGAATCGACTGAAAGCTACTTATCAAATAAAAATGTTGGAAAGACAACATTCTTGATTTAAAGTATTCTACGGCCAGCACTTCCTCATTAATAAACCAATATAAATTCACTTCAAATTTAAATTCACTAGACGTATTTATTTCATACTGCCCATTTTTCAGCCGTTGTTGAGCGTAATGTATATATTTATTCGAAAATTTTCTTGTAGTTGCTTAGAATATACAAAATACGTTCAGAGGAAACAATCTTTAAGAAACGCACTAGTTTCGAGTCCACCTCTAATTATATATAATGCGAATTAATAAATGATATGACATGCACATGGTATTTGAGATAGACCAGATATTCCGGGGAGTTTATTACGAATTTCGAAACCCGAGTACAACACATAAATTAAGCACAAATTAATATGCAGGAGACAACGAAATATCCCAGAGTTTATCGAGCGCGCTGTTGTGCTAGATAGTGGCGCGATCCGCAGATCTCCAGCTAAAGCAAGAAGCAATAACCCCAGTCCTCATGCACGAAGCAGTAAATACCTGCCACGCACCAGCAGACAATGAACAGCACGCAACGCCAGCAAAGCGACGAGGCGAGGCGTGCCTTACCGTGGGCAGGAGGTGGCGGGGCGGGGGAGGAAAAGGTCTGCGGTGGCCCCGGGCCAGACCGCAACGGAGCAGCGGCCGCCTGGCAGGGCGAAGGCGGACGTGGCAGGGAAAGGGTGGACAGGGTAGTGGGGAGGGCAGACGGGACGCGGTGAAGAGTAGGAGAAACGAGGGATAGGACTGGAGGGCGGGATTGTGGTGAGGGTGGGACGGGAGAGGAAAAAGGCAGATTGTTAAGTGGTCGGGATAGGGGAAAATAAACGAGATGGGGGTAGGACGGGCGGGTTGGATGGGAAAGGGGAAAGGGTGAGGCAACGAGACGGGTGGGGTAAAGCTGGGCGGCAGGCGAAAGGGGCAGATTGAAAAGTGGCCGGGATGGGGGAAAGGAAACGGGACGAGAGTTGGGTGGGCGGGTTGGAGGGATTGAAGAGAGTTGATGGGACGGAGAAAAGGGTGAGGCAACGAGACGGGTGGGCGGGCGGACGAGAGAGCGAGAGGGTTGGCGGCCTAGACGGATGCGGCATCGATCTCGGCTTCGCCCCCCCCCACCCCCACCCCGCACCCCCATCCTCCGCCGCCGCCGCAATTAGCCTTGCGAGAGCCAAAGCGGCGTCGCGGGTCGCGGGCGGCCGGATGATCCGTGCTTTGTCCGACGAACGGCTCGCTGCCGCCGCCGCCGCCGCCGCCGCCGCCGCCGCCGCCGCCGCCGCCGCCGCCGCCGCCGCCGCCGCCGCCGCCGCCGCCGCCGCCGCTTCCCCCGCGTTTGCGCTCCGGCCCCTCCAGCCGCCAGCGCCTCAGCAGCCGCCACTTTCTCTCGCCTGCCGTTCACGTTGCGGCTCCCGTCTCTGTGGCTACTGGCGGCTCTCGAAATTTGTTTTGCTTCTGCTTTTTGCAGGTACTGTGGGTTATTTTCACAGTGCCTGGTGGCGTTTTACAGTTTCATTCGCTTTTATTTTCTCAATTTTACATTCATTAGGAGAAATTATATTTTAAGGCAATAGCGTCATTGTAGTCGCAATAGTCTCATTGAAAATACAACTAAAGTTAAACGGTTACTTTAAGGTTTCTCCTTCGATCTATTTGAATGGCACGTGCTCCTAGAAGATTATTGCCCAAAGCACGCATCTCAGGATGGAGGATTCTAGAACCCTGCCCCCGATTGAACGTGCAAAGCAGATGCCAAGCCACCGTTGCTATTGACCGAATCCTTCTCCATCGTTGTTCAAACGATCCAGCCTTTGACAAGGCTCTGGCAGTCGCTCACCACGCCTGCGTTGCTGCCCGTTCCGTGGCGGTTTAAACTCTTGTGAAGTCTGACTCGCACTCCTCTGTCAGTGACGTCGCTGTAGTAGCAGTTGGTTCCTCTGCAGAGGCTTGAAGCTGTGTTTCGTGTCGGCTGGACAAGGAACCGCAAAGTAGCTGACTACGGCCGTGAAATGTTGGCACTGGCATTTGAGAGTGATAGAGATTCAGGCAGCATAGGAGTTAAAACGGGCACAGAACTGGTAGCGACGAGCGTGGGGCGTCATTTTTCGACAAACGCAAATATATTACGCCATTAGTTAAAACTCATTCATAGTGCATTAAATTATTGTTGTTATTATTATTATTTGAAAATTGTTGTTTTTTTACTGTTGATCCTTTATTAATGATGTTGAATTGATGCCTTATTTTACGTGGCGAGACTCTGGCGATGCTTGTTCTTCCGTCTGTCCTACACTCCTTTCACCAACTAGCGGAGAAAAGAAGTATTTCTTGGGCGACGAAACAGGCGATTTGAATTTAGGCTTCTATATTTGGGTATAATAGTAGGTTCTATATCTTCCCTGACCCGAGCAATATTTGTTCCATTAGAGAAGTGTAGCTGGGTGACCACAACAATCGAAAAGGTAGCCGAAGCATCAGCTATTTAACCATTAGAAATCTCTTCTATGATTCAAGATCTCTTCTATTGCATGTGCCTTAATGGACAGACTAATTCGAGATTTTTCTAGGAAACCTCTGGCCGTTACTCTGTTTTCTCTCTTTTTCTTTGACTTTTACTCGCTAGCAATGGCATCATCACAAGCACTGCTGATATTTCTGGAAATGTAGTTATAGTTCTGTTTCTATTTGGGTTTCGGACGTATTTTATGAGAGAAATGAGGAACGAAGCGGAGAAAGAGGAACGAAAATAATGAGGGACGCAGAGAGAAAAAAATGAGAAAAGCGAAATACAAGTTATCTCTATGCTAACATCACGTTCCTTAATTGAGTCCATCATAACGCATGGGGGGCGGCCGAAGCGAGAATCCTCCGACATTTCCCTCCTACAACGGGATTACCCTACTTACGCCGACCCCCTGCCCATTTCACCCTCCCTCCTCCCCTCTTATCGCCACCAACCGCCCGCCCCCGCGACTCCGCTCGCACCACCGCCTACTCTTCAGCCCACGAGCCCTTTGTGCTCGGCTCATGCGACCGGCGAGTCGCGTCGCGTCGTATCGTCGCGGGGCGCCAAGCAGAACTCGCGGGCTCTGAAAACAAATGGAGGTGGCGCACTGTGGAAAATTTTCGCCAAAACCTGGCCAAAAGTCGAAAACTCAAATTTCGAAAAATAGGTATTTGCATTATAGGTATATGCATTATTATTATTATTATTATTATTATTATTATTATTATTATTATTATTATTATTATTATTATTATTATTATTATTATTATTATTATTATTATTATTATTATTATTATTATTATTATTATTATTATTATTATTATTATTATTAATATTATTATTATTATTATTATCAACCTTCTTGATTGTCCTCTGCCTGAATTATCAGAAGATGATGAAGACGTCGATTGCAACGATGATTTCTTTTGGTAATTTTGTAGCCCTTGCTGTGAGAGTAACATGTTTGTTCCCACTTGATAGAATTATTTTTGAATGATTTTTTGTATATTTTTTAATTTTTTGCGGTTGTTATCTTTTACATAAATGTATGCTGCGTATTTTAATTTATTTTCTGTGAGAAACAAAAATGAATATTAACAAAAATATTCAACATATTTTAATTTTATATTTATATTAACTTTATATTATGCAAATTGGCATTAGATCCTTATTTCTAAACATTAACTAAGTATTCATACCAAATTTGGTATAAATTGATTGATATTTAGACTTATGGCCAGATTTTCCATAATTTTTTCCACTGTGCGGCGGTGGCGGCGGTGACAGAGGCGGAGGCGGAGGCGGAGGCGGAGGCGAAGGCGGAGGCGAAGGCGAAGGCGAAGGCGAAGGCGAAGGCGAAGGCGAAGGCGGAGGCGAAGGCGAAGGCGGAGGCGGAGGCGAAGGCGAAGGCGGAGGCGGAGGTGGCGGAGGCGGCGGCGCGAAACGGCGCGCGGGCCAATCGGCGCGAGGGGCGCGCGGCGGTGCTTCATCGCGTCACCATGGCGACGAGGTGGCCGTTCGGACGCGAGGGTCGTCGCGGCCGCCGTGTTGCCTTTGTCAGCGAATGGGCGCGCTGTTGTCCCCGCGCGCGATGCTGAATGAACGCGCGGGGGTGAAGTTTCGCCTCGCGACGTTGCTGCACCTGTCGTTTGGCTAGCGCTGGAATGGATGAGATCTCATCTGCGGGTCTCGAGAAGACAATGCAGGGTGATGTGTGACAAGGAAGGCTTCTGTGTTGTTCGCTTAGGGTCTGGTCTTCAGACATCGCGTTTTCCTTCTTTCCCATTGCGAATGAAAGGAATTTACTGAAGCAGCTAAGAGACGAAAGGGTTTTCTGGGTCAGGAGAGGTGTGTATACTCAATACAGGTTAGGCATTCCACGCGAGCTGAGCTGGAGTTTCGCCTCGCGATGCTGCACTTGTCTGTTGCCGAGCGCTGGAATGAATGAGATCTTATCTGCGGGTCTCGAGGAGATACTGTGCGTCTAGATGTGTTTGCGAGGACGGCTTCTGTGTTGTACGCTTTCGGTGTGGTCTTCAGACAGCGTGTTTTCCTTTCCGTTGCGAATGAGAGGAATTTACTTAAGCAGCTAAGAGACGACAGAAGGTGATTCTAGGCCCGGAGAGGTGTGTATACTCAATAGAGGTTGTAGGCATTCCAATGACCGAAAATCGTTTGACTTATGAGCCCGATGTTGTTTCGTTTTCAGTTAAAAGAACATTTTTTTGCATCCAAATATAAAATGTTGATTCGTTAATTTTAGAAAAAAATGTAATGTTTGATGTGTTATACCGATGGCAAAATTAGTATTCAGAACAGAAACATACAATACTTAGCACATATTTGTTTCTTCAAATATATTTAACTTATATTCTTTTTTGTTTTTGTTGGTTTAATTTCCTAAGACTGTCAGACAATATATCGTCTCAGTGTATTTGTTCTCCATTCACATATCGTCACCCGCAAAGCCTCACAAACCCCGTGGGTGATACGTAAACGAATATAACTGTAAAGAAGGGTTTTTAGGAATACCCCAAACATATCCATTGGATACGAGAAACGAACTGGGAATTCATAATTATTTTCCAGCAACAAAGATATAAATAGAATTCTGTTTTCCATAGGAGAATATTTGAGAATAAACAATCGCCCCACGTTATCACACTTACTCAATGGCTGTGGCATACCTTTCCTGCCGCCCACGCCCTCCCCCGTCCCTTTGGCTGCGGGGCGGTTGGTGCTGACGTCGCCAGCGAGACGCCTGCTTCCGGACGCCCCTCGCCGCTGTCGCCCCCGCGAGCAACATTCCGTCGCGCTCCTCCAACATTCCAGGCCTGCCCGGCGCTCAGCGCGCACCCCGCATACCTGTCGCCCCGCCCCTCCGCCCCGCGCCGCCCCGCCCCGCCCGGCCCCCAACCGCGCCCCCGCGCGCTTCATAACGCTGCGCCGGCCCGCCTCGCGACCCGCCCCCTCGTCTCTCTCCTGCAGCCCTTCCTCTCTCGCTCCACCCCCCACGCCTCGCCTCACCAGTCCGACCTGTCCTTCCTAGGGCTTATGGTCCTGTCGTCAGTGCTTGCCTCTTCGCTTCGCATCCTGTTCCCGCCCGCCCCTACGTCCCCTCCCACCACCACAACCCGTCCGTCCTCTCCCACCACCCCCACCCCACCACCCTCGCCCCTCCGCTCCCTCCTCTCCACTCCACCCCGCCCCTCCATCCACGCCCTCCACCCCCGACACCCCCACTCCTCCCCTCCACCCCTCCCTCCACCGGCGCCCCTCCACCCCCGCCCCTCCACTCCCACTCCTCCACTCTCACCGCTACACCCCCACCACCGCCCCAACCACCACTTCCACTCCACCGCCGCCTCTCCACCACCGCCCCCACCACCGCCCCCAGCACTTCCCCTCCGCCCCGTCTCTCCGCCTCCCTCCGTCCCCTGCTCCGCCTCTCCGCCCACGCCCCTCCACCACCGGCCTCCCGATTCCGGTCCTCCAGGCTGCCCCTGCGGTCCCACCCTCCCAACCCTCACCCGCCCGCCAATACCATCCCACTGACCTCATCTGTCCATGACCACCTCTCTCTCCTCCGGCTTTCTTCCTTCCCTATGCATCCCTCCCCCACTCGGGTCTACCCCTGGCATCCGTTCCCTCTGTTCCCGACCCTGCGTTGCCATCGCATCACTGCTCCTTCCCTCTGCAGGGCTCCGCAGGGCAGCCACGGCGAGCGGATTAGCGTCCGGAGAAAAGTAGACGGTCGACGGTCGCTGTAAGCGTTAACCGAATAAGTCCGCGAGGAAGGCGCATACAACAAGGGCAGATTTCGTCTCTCGAGTTTTTTTTTTTTGCCTTGGCTCGTTTGGGTTAAAAATACTAGCTCTGAGAAGATAATCACCTTTATTTTCACGGTAGAAGCTTTTCGTCTGAAATATCATCGCATTTTAATGCACTCATTTTCAGATTCACGTTTAATGTACGTCAATTTTATTGCTATTCATCTTCCAGAGAGAGGAAGTAGTGTTAACAAAAATTATCAATATTTACGTTATTGTTTTATTTTGTTTATATTTTTGAAAGAATGTTCTGGAATTTATAAAACGATCTATCACACATAAACAGTCACTTAGTTTTTAATGCTCACACTCGGGTGCTTGTGATTCTTTCTACTACATCAATTCTTCATCAAATGAATAAACGAACATTTAAATCACAAAATTTCATAAAATTCCTAAAATTAAATTTGCATGTAATGCCGCATCCTCTTTAGCCGTTTCAAATAATGGTCCGATCTGCATTCTACAAAAGAAAATGGAATTAATTGCCAGTTTATTTATTATTAGATTAAATGAGGTAAAAGAGCAATTTAAATTTTTGATTTTTAGATTGAATATTTATTATTTATTGGATTTATATATACTCCTGTAGATTTTCTTATGTGATCAATTAAATCTTTGCCCCATTTGATTCTGGAGAAATTCTAGCAGAGGTGAAGTTTCAGTGTAAATTAACTTAGCGAACTTCTTTATAACATAAGTAGCATATTGGAATACAGTCACTATGTAACGAATCTACATGGGAACACAAGACGTATTTTCCACCTTTAAAGTAGGAATGTTTCTGAACCGCAGACGATGATTCCTCTGCATCCTTCCCAACAACCACTCGAAACGGATTGCTAACGAGCGAGAAAATAGCGTTCTTTACGTAAAATTTCAAGTTCGGAAGTTTGGAAAACTGTTCCTTCATTTTACGCAACTTTGTTCATGCTTTCATGAAAGAGACAAGTTTGTAATGGTACACTGAGTAAAAGGAATATACCATCTCTAGTCTCGACGAACTCTTCGCAGAAGTTAACTCGTGCGATAAGTATGGATTTCTTGCCAAAATTTGGTAATGCGATAAGACGAACTTACAAGTATTTTCTCTTTCGAGAGAGAAATGTAACTTCTTAGTTTCGAGTAACGCTTCAAATGTGAACACGACGTTTACGCTAAAGCTTCTGTAGTTAGGAAGTTATTAGCTAAAACAAATAAACTTCAGCAACGCGAATAACTTTACTTTTAATTACTACAATAATAAAAACATGAAATTCTTTATGCATTCTTAAAAATCTCTCGTCAGTAGAGGCGTGTTAAAGTATCGTGAAAGAGTCACCTGAATATGTGTAGAAATGCACAGAGGAACTACCTCGCCAAGTATGAACAAATAGGAAGGGAAAATCTGAGACGACTCACTTGCCAAGAGGGCGAGCACGTCTAGGATCCCCGTCTTGGGCTTCTGCATCTCTTCATCGTTCCCGGCTGCGAGATGCTCGTGTGCGTATCTTTCCCACCCGGCTCCACCGAGCGCCCTCGCCTCCCTCCTTTCCCTTGGGTGGTGCACGTCGCTCACTGGGTCCAAACGTTTCAAGCAGCATAAAAAGAAGAGATGACGAACATTTTTTATGCAACATCTAAACGTTATTGTAGCAAATTATTATATAATGGCTACATTAGAATTCTTATTTTTGAATATAAAATCATTGTTATGTATCTCATAAAATAGCGAAGTGTTCATTTTCGATGTTCGCTTTCAAGGGAATAACAATGATATGTGACGTGATGTTTCTTGTTAGTATTACCGAATACGATAAATTCATTTGCTGATGGTTGCCGGAGGAATTTTTCGACATACTACAAGAGCACTGAGAACCCTCGAAAATTAGTCGTCACCCATGGAATTCAGAAGTGAAACAGACAACAATGTGACAAAGGCATCAGCAGATTAGTCAAGAGCTATTAAAAGAAAATTCACTTTACATTGTTTTCTCCTTCTTGGTGGATGTTACACAAAGTGTCATTTGATTTGTGAAAAACAAGTATTTCGAAAACTTCGAAAACGTGCTCCTTCGGCCTCCCATTTGGAGTTGCGGGCCCACTGCGCGCCCTGCGCCTTGGAGGGCGCGGGGGCGCGCGAACAACTTTTCGGCGCCGCGGCACGTGTAACGGCGCGGAGGAGCAGGTCGCGCGGCGGCGCCGGGGCGGGGAGGGGGGGGGGGGGGGAAGGCCGCGGGCGCACGCTGCTGACGGATGGGGCTCATCTCCCGCGGCCGCCGTAACGACGCCGGCGGCGGGCGGCCGCATCTGTCAGTGCGCTCGGCGGCCCCCGCCACCGCCCCGCCTCCACCCTCACCGTCGCCCCGCCACCGCTCCGCCTCTCCGCCGCCTCCACCCTCACCATCGCCCCGCCACCGTCCCGCCTCTGCGCAGCCTCCACCCTCAACATCACCCCGCCACCACCCCGCCACCGCCCCGCCTTCACCCTCACCATCGCCCCGTCACTGCCTTGCCTCCACCCTCACCATCGCCCCGCTACCACTACCCGTGCCTCTGCGTCACCACCCTCACAATCGCCCTCCGACCGCCCCGCCACAGCCTGACCGCCTGACACCTGAGTAACACAACTCTCACCATCGCCCTCTCCACCTCAGGGTGGTCGGTTCCTCTACCTCAGTCTCCTCCGTCGTTTCCGCCTCCTTCCTGTTCCGTCGCCGTCACTTTCGCTCTCGCAAGCGAAACCTGTGCCTTCTCCTTCCCTCCCACTCCATATCCACCGGCGCACCAGGCGAATGCCGTAGCAGTACCCTAATAAACGGGCCACGTACCGCGTGTGATCTTTCCTTTCTTTTCCTTGTCCTATCCTCACCCCTTACTTACTCGGACTTATACTGCACATGCCCTACACTACCACATATGCCGGGAGGCGAGTCGGGGACTTGGAGCTTGTCTCCACTAGGGCGGTGACCCGCTGGGGGAGATTCCTAGAGGGGGAAATTCCCAGCAATACGATGTGTAGATTAGCGCCGTATCTCGCCATCCAGTTGGGAAAATCACAGCCTCTTCCCTAGGAAAAACATGCACTCCACCTACGGAACTAATAACGAAGCTGTTGATGTGTCCGAAAACAATAAATCCACCTTCGTTCTCGCTTCCAACCTTGCCTCCACCTCCGCCCTCGTCAATACGCCGCACCTCCACTCATTCCATCCCCACCTTGCTCCACCTCTTCTCCACCTCACTTCTCCTGCAACCTTCTCTATAGGCACCGACTCTCCCTCCCACCACGCTACCTCAGCCACCTCTCCCCTTCCCGAACTCCCGCAGCCGCCGCTGACCACAGCCTGAACCCTCCCGCCGCGACCGCCGACCGCGTTCCAACTCGCTCCTCAACAAACCGCCCCTCCTGCAAGTCTACCAGCAACGGGAACGCGGCACCTGAGTTCCGCAGCCTTCAACTGCGGCCTTTGCGATTGAGCCTCGTCATCTCCGCACTTCGTCCACGCCTGCCACGCCAACAAGACCGACTAATGAAGAGCAGAATAATATTTCTGCCTTATTTGGCTGTTTACGTTGGCTGTTGACTCTGAAGTGGAATAATTCCATACCGTAATTTGAAGCATTTTAGTGTAAAATACGCAACTAGCTGGATCCATGCGAAAATACTGGACTTCTTAAATAAACATGGTTGAACATGGCTTCATAAAGAAACCTAACTTCGAAACCCTATACTGTGCTATACATCGTATATACTTACAGTGTAGGGTATATACCTTACAATGCACATGAGCTTGTCGATTATTGCTAAGCGTTTATACGAAGTATAGATTAATAGAAAGATAACCATGTGATAAAATTAAACAGACTATAAAATTAAATTTTAAATTCAACTTATCAAATATTCAATTAATAATTTTATATGTTACTTTACATCCGTTCTATGAAGCGAGTTCATTCCAAAGAGAGAAACCTCACGAATCTAAAAGGAGCAACTCTGACTTGTTTTGCAGTTTACGTCTAGAGAAATTTAATTCGTGTCCCTTTGGTATGCAAAAAGCGGGTTTGGTTGCCGAAGATACGGTTACGGACTTATACATGTCCGAACAACGTAAGTGTGTTGGGGGGTTTCATGCGCACCTGTCGATCGATTGATTGATATATTAGTAATTACGGGCATGTCAACTCCCTTGGTCATTAGTCTCGTATGTGTGTTTTTTATCGCTGAGGTTGTGGTGATCTTCCTCTGCTGGCGAGGTCCAGTGCTGCCCTAAGTCCGCGTGCGGGGCTTTTCCCGAACCAGATATCTCCCTCAAGTGTGGCGCCGCCCTAGCCGGGAAAAGCTCTGAGCTCCAGACATCCGACAAGTGTGGTAGTGCAGTGCATGTGAGTGAGTGCGCAAGTAAGGGGTAAGGTTAGGACAAGGAAGAGGAAGGAAAGATCGCGTGCGGTCCGTGTCCCGTTTGTTAGAGTACTACTCCAGTATTCGCCTGGTTTTGGTCGGAGATGCGACCAAAAACTGCTGATTGGAGACGGCGGCCGCTAGAATTATCTTCCAGACAGTGGCTGAATTCGGCCTTACTGTTTAGCTAGGGTCGAAAATCTTTCCACGGTCAAGATACGAATCCTAGGATCTCATGGTCAGAGGCACTGCCGTAACATCAGTTGACGCCCTGAGCCACCTTTGCCTGTGCGTACCTGTCTATATTTCATATCATCTTCAAATGCTACTTTTTCCATTTGTGTTTGATGCACCTCTGGGGGCAATTTCATGTTGCACGGTACCAATGTAATGGAGTTTTGTGCCGATGTCATCATATACATTGCAAAATTCGACATGTTTTCTTAGCGTATTCATTATGTTCAATATTAGTTTCTGTGCTCATTGAGAAGTTTTATGCATGGACGATTGCCAAGAGTAAACTGTTTAAGGAATTTTGATGAAAGGTTTTTGAAAACATTCCATAAACTTTCCGCTCAGAAATTCTAGAAAATCGTCTCCATTCTCATCTGCCTTCGTTAAAACTAATTAGCGCGTTTTCGTACCAAAAGTTTAATAAATATTTTTCTCTCTTAATTGCCTTCTCCAAAATCAGCACTCTACGCTTGATTTTCGTGGATTTTCAATTAAACATTAATCTTTATTAATTATTATCACATTTTACGATAACTGTTTTCGTAATGAATGTGATAATCAATAGTCTTCCTTATGTGACATGTGTTTGTGAATCACACTTGTTTGTATAAGCAAATAAAATAGGCACAGGCACTATGTCTTTATTCTTTATAGAATTAAAAGACATTACGTTTCAATTTAGACAGCGTCTTTAGACAGCATACCCTTCTGGTAAACTTGTTTACTCAATGCATGTCAAACTATAACTTTTCCAGGCTTCGTCTACCTGATGTAAAAATATTTTGAAAGTATTATTCGTTGGTTATAAAAGAAGCAGAGAGGATAAAAAATTAGAGAAATGAAGTATACTTCAAATAAAAATTTACCGACTGTGCATTTTAAAGTGTTGGTGAAATTTGTGATTTACTCCTGTGATAACAAAAGAGAGACTCCACACATGCAAGCTATTATTCGCAGTGCTCGGTGGGGCCATTTGAAAACGGCCCTCTGATCGGTAGTTTTCTGTTGTTTCTTCGATCAACACCAGACAAATGCCGGAGCAGTACCCTACCAAAACGGGCCCCTGACCGCGCGCGATCTTTCCTTCCTCTTTCTTGTCCTATCCTCTCCCCTTACACACACACTAACACGCACTACACAATCATACATGCCGGGAGACCGGTCGGGAGCTCTTAGCTTGTCCCGGCTGGAGCGGTGCCCCGCTGGTGAGAGATACCTGGTTGGGGAAAACCCCACTAACGGACGGCAGGTCGGCGCTGGATCTCGCCATTAAGAGGGAGAAAGATCACGGCCACCGCCCGAGCAAAAAACACGCACTACACATACGGGAGTAACGACACTGGTAGTTGACGTGCCAGAAACCGCTAAAACAATCAATCAGTCAGCCACGGAAACACTACAGGAATTTGTCACATGTCTGTCTTTTGCTTCGTGTACTTGGTCCACGCCACCTATGTTCATCGCCAATCACTGTCATCCACCAATATTTTTTTTATTTTGTAGTTTGTTGGTAGCCCACGTTCTAAAAATATATTGAAGTTTTCTAATTTTTGTCACTTTTTAATGTTGTAAAACGTACTCCCAGGCAGTCTAATAGTCATGAAGATGAAATCCACCTAAAACTTTCTTGTGGCTTGTGTCAATAGTCATTGCTACTCAGCAATTACATTAGATTAAAATCGAGTCAACATTAAATGTGAAAACTAAATATTTTTTTTCTGGGTATTTAACACATTTGGGAGACCCTCCAGGAGCCAAAAGAAGGAACAATATTTACGTATGAGGTGGGATTCATTTAGAAACGATTACAAGTTCTAAACATCGGTAATAGGGACCGTATAACTTAACTCACTCCAGGATTCAAAAACCGCTTCTATTATTCTATGGTGAGAGAAATGGTTGTGCCTGTCATATTTCATGGCACATATACCTAAGGGAAATAAAGTAGATATGAAACTTGGTAGAGGATTTAAAAGGTGACCTTCATACGAGAACTTTTCTTTTGGACATAAACGAAAATTTTTCTCTCTAGTTTAATGGAATAATATTAGTTGCAATATGGGATTGACGGGAATGCTAAAAATTAATTTTTTAGAATTCATTGCTCAGTGTAATGAAAATGTATTGAGACTAATAATGTTTGGTAGATGAAGTACTTGTCTTCATAAGAATTAAGAAGCTAAGAAAAGAATAATAAAAAATAATTTGATGTTTTTTTTTCAATTTTTACTGTGAAGAGAAACTTTTAGGTGAAATTGATTTGAATGATAAAAGAAAGTATATTAGAGAAAAAAACGCATAGGCACACCTAATGTATAATACACAAAATGTAAATTCATATTTTAAGAACATGAACATAAGTTTTTCAAACTTGTTCATTTTTATTAGCTATATGAAATACTAAATACACAGGCATCTCCCGTCATCTCCCACCCTTTGTAAAAAATTACATACTTCACTTGAGATACAAGCCCCACAATGTTCTCAATCCCATCAAATGATCCAATCAATCAAATGATGACAGATTAATCCTCCTTTACTCGCGTAGTGGAAAAAAACTAAAAATTGTGCATTTATTTCACAAACCTCCATATTTTTTAATATACAAAGATAATGTCATAGCCGGTTAAAAATGCGTAGAAATTGCGTGCAAGAAGAAGAAACTAGAACATAATTTTTTAGGAAAAAAAGTTTAAATTTCGAAGACAGATATGAGAAAAAACCGTTTCTTTGTCCGAGAAAATAAAAAAGAAACACAATGACAAAATAAAGGAAAATCGGGGAAAAGAGAAAGATGAAACCTCAAGATGGATAATTGACATTCGCGCAATTCGCGCATAATTGACGTACGAGGTCTTGAGCAAATATTAACGCGAAGTGAAGTCGTTTCTACAAATACCCCTAATGTGAACCAAAGTAGCATCAAAGTTGTCTTCAGTAGTCCAAGCAGTTGATACGATCAAATATTTCTGACAGTGGAAGCGTGACTGCTCCGATGTAAAGCGTTGTTCCACGTGATATTATGCCTAATTCCTCCCCATATTATCTGATAAACGCAATGCAATATCAATGAGAACTTTAGAATAAAACCTTTCTGAAATGAATACTTCAATTCTGCCCAATAAAATATTTTGTAGGTTCACTTATTTACATTAAAAGAAAATAGAGACAGCGATGATATGAGCGATATAAACGTATACAAATAACTTGGGAATAATTTAATGTCGGTTTTCAGACCTAATAGTTTTTAATCACTTTAGAAAATTATTAGCCCATACGAGTTGTCAATTGATGTATATTTTAGATTACCATGAACATTTAAATGTTTTTCAATGGAAAAAAGAAATGCATACCTTACCTACCTGCTCTTGTAGCTTCTAAGCAAGTCACTGAGGTAGCAGGCTCAGTAGAGAAGGAATGGAAGTAAGTATGCATTGTAAAAACATATGAATAGTACACATAGTAATAGAGACGTAGTTACTGCATTAGGAGTAGTATAGAAAGCAACTGACGTCAAATCAAGCAAGACAAGAGACGTTAAAAGCAAACAAAGAATTCAAAAATGTATTTTGTGGAACCGAAACACAAGCAAGAGAGAAATAATGAAAAGGAAGAGGCCAAGAGTACTTCGGGTGGCGCTCATCGCAAGCGCGGGGCTTACTGTAAACAGCTCGTCACCCCCTCATCTCCCCAACCCCCGACCCCCAACCGCTGGCTGCAGCCGGGGCTTAAATGAGCAGCGCAGCTTTACAAACACCAACACGCGGCCTCCGCTCATATGTCTCCCCGCGACAGCAGCCAGGTGGACCAACGGCGCTTCTCTTCCCGCCCTTCCCCCCCCACCCCCCACCCCACCCTATCCGTGCGCTTCATCGCCGCCCTTCACGAACCTTCTCTCCCCCGCCCCTCCCCCGCCCCCTCCCCCGCCCTTCCCCCGCTCCTTTCCCCGCCCCCCGCCCAACGGTCCCGCGCTCCGGCGGTGCTCGTGCTCTAATTTCGTGCGCTCCGTTGCTGTACTCGTGCGGCGTCGCGTCCCTGCTTCTGCAGTGCAGCGGTGCCCCTTTGGAGGCAATGGGGGCGCCCCTCTCTTTTGGTAATGCCTCTTTCGGCTCCTTGCGTTACCCATTTTTTAAAAACTAGAGTTACTTCATCACGATATTTTCAGCTGTATTCTCGTCGAATGATCAATTTGTATAACAAGTTTGTAAATGATGTCAACCATGTTACGTGTCTACTCTCTTCTTTGTAATTCCTACAGCTACTTCTTCTAATCTTTTTTCTCTGGATTTTGTTCTTGTACTTCACGTTTCCCACATCTCTTTCTCGCTCTCTCTCTCTTTTTTATTACTCTCTCAGTCACACATCTAGACAGACACACACAAAGAACTTTCATTTTTCACAAATTCCTTCTCTATATCCTCCTTCCTTTTAGTTTTCCATTTCCTCACGTTTCTGCTTTCCCTTTCCCCTCAATTACCCTTTCGATCTCTTACTCTCCTTATTTTCATACTTCCCCACCTTCTGCACACTCCATTCCTCCCTTTCCCCTTTCAGTCTTTCCTTCTTTTTTCCTTTCTTTTTTTCGTTCTTTCTGTTCTTCTCTTCTTCCTCTCTCCCTCTCTCTTTCATCTCTTGTATTCTGCTCGTAACCCGCCCATCTCATACGCTGCCTACCACGCCTCGCTTATTCCGGCGTACAACCTATCCCGCCGGCGCGGCGCCGCTCCCTTTTTCTGCTAACGAGCCCCGGGCGCTAAGCCGACTTACTGTTTTCGGCGCGGGGGCGGGGCGACGCGCGCGCGCCTCGCGAGTGCGTGCGGGAACGCGAATGCGCGCGGACGGCTGCCGCGCGATATATTCCCGCGAATTCCGTTGCGCCGACGCGCGCAGAATTACGGACAAATCCGCCCCACTAAATCATGCACTAGTGTTGGCGCTGGGGCCGCCGACGGCGCGAGACGGGGCGGGGCGGGGGCGGAGGCGGGGGCGGCGGCGGCGGCGGGGGCGGCGCGGGATGGGAAGGGACAGGCCGGGACAGGCCGGGGCGGGGCGGGACGGGGCGGGACGGGGCGGGACGGGGCGGGACGGGGCGGGACGGGGCGGGACGGGGCGGGACGGGGCGGGACGGGGCGGGACGGGGCGGGACGGGGCGGGACGGGGCGGGGCGGGGCGGGACGGGGCGGGACGGGGCGG
This sequence comes from Gryllus longicercus, assembly GCA_038098605.1. Lineage (NCBI taxonomy): Eukaryota > Metazoa > Arthropoda > Insecta > Orthoptera > Gryllidae > Gryllus > Gryllus longicercus. The sequence goes on along the minus strand of JAZDUA010000913.1, from coordinate 126,367 downwards.
GACGGGGCGGGACGGGGCGGGACGGGGCGGGACGGAGGGGGGCCGGGCGCTGTGGAGCGGGCGGGGTAGGGCAGGGCGGGGGCGGGGCGGACGCGATCCGCGACGGATCACAGGGCCGGAGCGCAGGGAGGGGCAGGCCCCGATACGAGGGGAAGTGATGCGTAAATATTAGCGGGAGAGAGTCCTGAATACCGCGTCTATTGTGGAGTTGGGGCAACACGTGGTTGAGGGGTTTTAGCAATGGCTTTAGACGTCAGAATTATCACTGTTGTTGTTATGGATGTTTTCTGCGCGGGAATTATTTTTTATTTTTCAATGCAAAATTTGCTAGTCAAGGGTTAAGGTAATTTTTGTATATATATGAAAATATTATCAAATACATGTTAGTCTCGCAGTTCAGTACTAAATCTGTTAAGTAAATAATGAAAAGAAAATAAGTGCCTTATTATGTATCTTTCTGAATTAACAAACAAAAAATAACGAATATATAATATATATATATATATATATATAAGCAAACATAATGGTTATTCTCTTACAAGCATGGTCGGACCTTAATCTGAACTGATGATAGTCTACGTTTGAAAAACATCTTGGAAGAAAACTGTTTATAAAGATAATGTAAATCGACAAAAACATATTTAAGATTGTGGTTTCTAGAATATTGATTGAAGGGAAAAGGGACATTTTTACACAAGGTTTGCTTAACAAATACACTAAACGTGAATTAATGTTTGTTTATTACCTGGTTTCTACCCAATTTCGAGAAATGACGTTCGAGAGGGTCGGAAATGAACAGTTGTAGTTAGTCGCAGTCACTGCCAGTGGAGGGCCTTCATTTGTTCGCTTCATTCCTGACGCGTCGACCTGCTCCGCGCTCCATTGAGATCGGAACATTTGGACTTTCGCTTCTATTGCGCTGCGTCGCCCTCCAAAGTGCGATCGTACTGAGGTTGAAGCGGCCACTTGGTTTAGACTATATTTACTAGGCTGTCCATTACGCCCTGAGGAAGGTCGCTTAATGGCGACCGAAACGTCGGCACCTTCGCCATGGACGTGGCGTCACCCGGACAGCCTAGTAAATACCGACTCCGGCCGCGGAAGCCTACGCTCTCACTTGGTTTAGACTAGATGTGCACGATTATCTACGTAATCACTGGGATACTTTTCACGAGGCGCAGTTTATCAAAGACTACATATATCGGCTATGTCGGGAATGAATTTAACATTTTTCTGGTACATTCATATTTATCAGTTTAACATATAGTTATGTTACAATGTGATAATCATAAATAATGTACAATATTATAATAATGTACATATATTTACAATGAATTGTGCTTCATATGAAAACATACGGTCTTATGAAAAGTGACATAAGCATATTAGCATACTTTGTATATTAAAAGACTACGCCTTAAGATGTACATAAATACAAATCGTGCGTTCCATCGATATTGAAATAAATATAAATTCATTCATAGAACTAATATGATACTTCTAACAATATGAGGTTTTCTTAATTATATTTCGATTTATTCTGCATGAACAAGGGAGGTAGATAAAGGACATTATAAAACTTATTTCAGTGCATTAGTTTTGTACTAGAATGGTTGTGTTAAACGCTCATGTCCATTCCCACAAAACATGAAATATAGAGAAACCAACTGAAATAACACTCAAATGACGCATGCGCTAGTTTAAAATATTAGCGAGAATCGTTGTTGCAGATTTTAGTAGCAGTACGCCACAAACTGTAAAATGAAACGTGTGATATTTTATGTACATTGCGTATAAATTTATTATCGATATTTTTCACCTGAACATCGTGAATAATACGTAGCGTAAATAATGTGTGGTCTGTGAATGTTATTATTTACCGACCGCAGAGAATTTTAATTCCAATTATCCTTTCGGGTACTTTGATTATTTTGAAGATTTTATTCCTTCGTGATTCAAATTAATATATCATATACAGTCAGTACTCTCTTTCCACCTCGTGAATATTAAACTTCCTTACAATATCATATAATCCGGTTGATATACGTTTTGTGTTTCATCATCGAGTGATCAACTTTGTTTCTCCATGCACCAGCCATGGTAATACAAACTAATCTAATGCCTGAAAATACGTAGTTCATTTAGAAACCGTACGAGGGATTACACTCTTAGTGTCATTACGGGAGGAAGACAATCACTCTGGAACGACATTCTCGGAAGACGCAGTAGGACCAGGTCTCCGCTGGGAAGTCGCACGTTCGACACACGTGTGCGCTACTGAGTCATTAACTGCGCGGCGGCTATTAGCGCTGCCGTGGAAATTGGGGAACTAATACTTGGAGCGGCGCCGCGTGTAGCGCACGTTTATCCACCGGGCGGCCATATTGCAGCGGCGGAGGATGCGTGAGGCCGCCATTAATCCCAGAGAAGATAGAGACGCCTGCGGGGAACCCCCGCGAGGCCCGGCCACCAGATGGCGCGCCGCGCGCTCGCCCTCGGCAATACTGCCGACAGGGAAAGTCTTGCAGCCTTACTGCTCTTCACGCTGCTTCTTCCTGTTCTTTTCTTTTCTTCCTCCTTTCTCCTTCCTGTCTTCTTCTCTTCATCGTGTCTTCCTTTTCTTGTTTGGTTTCTTGTTTGGTTTCTTGTTTGGTTTCTTGTTTGGTTTCTTGTTTGGTTTCTTGTTTGGTTTCTTGTTTGGTTTCTTGTTTGGTTTCTTGTTTGGTTTCTTGTTTGGTTTCTTGTTTGGTTTCTTGTTTGGTTTCTTGTTTGGTTTCTTGTTTGGTTTCTTGTTTGGTTTCTTGTTTGGTTTCTTGTTTGGTTTCTTGTTTGGTTTCTTGTTTGGTTTCTTGTTTGGTTTCTTGTTTGGTTTCTTGTTTGGTTTCTTGTTTGGTTTCTTGTTTGGTTTCTTGTTTGGTTTCTTGTTTGGTTTCTTGTTTGGTTTCTTGTTTGGTTTCTTGTTTGGTTTCTTGTTCGGTTTCTTGTTCGGTTTCTTGTTCGGTTTCTTGTTCGGTTTCTTGTTCGGTTTCTTGTTCGGTTTCTTGTTCGGTTTCTTGTTCGGTTTCTTGTTCGGTTTCTTGTTCGGTTTCTTGTTCGGTTTCTTGTTCGGTTTCTTGTTCGGTTTCTTGTTCGGTTTCTTGTTCGGTTTCTTGTTCGGTTTCTTGTTCGGTTTCTTGTTTGGTTTCTTGTTCGGTTTCTTGTTCGGTTTCTTGTTCGGTTTCTTGTTCGGTTTCTTGTTCGGTTTCTTGTTCGGTTTCTTGTTCGGTTTCTTGTTCGGTTTCTTGTTCGGTTTCTTGTTCGGTTTCTTGTTCGGTTTCTTGTTCGGTTTCTTGTTCGGTTTCTTGTTCGGTTTCTTGTTCGGTTTCTTGTTCGGTTTCTTGTTCTTCTTCTTCATGTTCTTGACATGAGCATAGCACTGTCATGACACATACATGTTTATGAGCATAGCACTGCCAGCATTCCTATCGTGTAAAATTCAATGAATTCTGGTTTTCCAATGTCAAATAGTTGATTAATAACAACTTAACACAACTTCTGTCGCTTCATGTGTTTAATTGTTGGACAAAACCAAATGAATCGTGAAAATACCAAAAACTAATATGTATTTTTTGTTGTAGGTAAGAGATCATTCCGGATATAATTGCCGTAAATACTATGTGAGTATTACGTCTTACTACTATTTAAAAAAACGGGTTCTAAAGAGTAATGTAGTACAAAATATAATGTCTTATACTCTTAACTTTAACAATCTTCAGTATACATAAAAATGTAGACGTAGTTGTTAGAAGAAACCTGTTGTTTTTTTTGGACTACCAGTGACTTTAACGTGGAACATTACACAACTTACATTGCTTAAATCAAAGTGACTTCAAAATGTAATGATCACGCGTTTTGCGGTGGGATTCTGCGCTGAACTTATATTTTTTTCTCATCTACTTGTCGCTTTGGTAATCTACACACTCTTTTCTCCCTTGACTTGCACACCCCTTCGACGCAGTAGGACACTCCCGCGCGCATCTTATTGGTGTTTTTCGCCTCGAGTCTCTTCCCGTCTTTGTCTGCGTGAGCGCCAACCCACCGCGGTTCTCTCCGGCACGTGTTTGCGTTGCTCACGTTCCAGCAGTACACTTCCCACTTCTATCTCCGCCCTGTTGTCTCCGCAACTGTTACTGTCCTCGTTCTGTCTGGGACACCTTTCCCATTGTGATTAGGTGCCTCGGTCGACGCCGATGCTCTCGCAGGTTTTCTACCGTGATTACATTCGTTGCTGTCTTTGAGATCACTTAAATTACCGACGGCATACGTACATTTTGTGTTTCCGTACATTCTACCGAGGATATTATTTTAAAAGGAGGATATATTTATAATTCATTTGATCACCGTTGAGGTCAAACGAAAAACCAGTCGTAAAATAATTAATGAAATCGTAGAGATTTTAAACAATTAAAAATTATTCAAATATAAGTTTGATTGATTGTTAGTGATTCCTCGCGTGTTAAATGCCAATTGCAATAGTTCCGTAAGTGTAGTGCATGTTTCTTCTTGAGGTGGCGGGGAACGTTCCCCGCTAGATGACGAGATTCTGCGCCGACCTATTGTCGGCTTGCGGGGTTTCCCCTCACCACGTATCTCCCACCAACGGAGCATTGTCGCAGCCGGGACAAGATCTAAGCTCCCCACCGGTCCCCCTGCATGAGTGGTAGTGTAGTGCATGTTTGTGTTCAACCGAATTCTCATTTTTATATAGAAAAAATCGTTCAGTCTTGTTCATATTTTTTTATTTTTCAAAATTCGCATTTGAAAATATATATTATTACCTGAATTCTGAATATGTTAGGCAATTATTTCATCTTCTCACATACCTGCACAACAACACGGTGCAGATCTTGAACACAGTTTTCCCCTCCCTGTAACAACCAATACTACTACTAACGCGTTCCCCCTCTCTCTTCCTTTCCTCATCTCGCGCTCGCAACCGACATCCGCCGCCCCAGCCCTCGAGCAACACCAACATCCCGGCCACGCGCGTGGCTCCCCACACAGCCGCCATCTGCTGCCGCCGCCCCGCCGTCCCGCCGCCCCCGCCGCCCCCGCCGCCCCCGCCGCCCCCGCCGCCCTGGCCGCCCCCGCCGCCCCGGCCGCCCCGTCACCCCCGCTTGCCGCCCCCGCCTACCGCCCCCGCCTGCCGCCCCCGCCTGCCGCTCCCGCCCGCCGCCCCCGCCCGCCGCCCGCCGCCCGCCGCCCTCGCCGCCCCCCAACTCACACCGCCCCCGCTGATCTCGCTTTCCCCGCAGCCCTCACCATACCCGCTGCCACCGCCACTCCCACCACCCCCACCGCCACTTCGCCGCACGCCGCCTCGCCGCGGCCGTCTGTATAGAGCGCGCTTCTTCCTCCCCCGACTCAATAACGGCAGACTGCATTAAAGCACATCGCCTGCCGATACGCGCCGCTCGTGAAAAGCGCCTTTTGTGCGCTTTCTTGGAAGGCGCCGCGCCGCGCCACGCCGCACGACGCGGGCGACGGTACGGGAGCAAGTGGGGGTGGCGTTGAGAGGTAACGTAAATAGTACGGTGGAGAGGGTGGGGAAGGAGGAGTGAGTTAGTGGAGATGCGGAAACAACGGGTTAGCACGATGAAATGTCGAAGCGTTGTATGGGACTGACAGATTGTTGTGGCCAGCGCTGCAAGTAGTAATTTCTATGATAATAAGATATAGTTAACTACGAGTGAGTACACCTTTAACTTTTTTTGGCGTACCTCTCAACGCACCACTGAACTATAAGATTCTTCAAATTTCTTCATTTTAAAAGAAGGTTGATGAGAGTAATCGCAAAGACACTAAAGAACGGGTTAGTCGAAGCTCACGAGGCAGAGAAGTGAAGGAACGAACGCGGGGGTAATGGTGAGGAAGGCAGTAAGCTCGCGAATGGAGCGAGGGGGTGTGAATGGCGACGGAATAGCGATGCGACAGGGAAAGAACGCGCATGGCGTCGGGCGCGGAAGGAAATTGAGGCGAAGTGAGCACAGGGGAGCCACGGCGTGAGGGGAAAAAAGACGAGACGGCAAAGTGACGGAGGCTAGTGAATGGTGTAGAGAATGGATTCCCAACCATTTCCTAGCTACGCCCTCTTTTTACTAATTGTTTACATTATTTGACCCCTAACAAATTTTATTTTTTAACATACCACGGACGTAATCATTACACAACAAATTGCACACAAATTACTGAAAGTTACCAATTGCGTATTCCAATATTTTCATAAATATCTTGATTTACAATTGCGATACTTAAAAAATGCGACCTATGCTGAGTGTTAATTAAGAACTGACTATAATATTACCGTAGGGCGTTTCGCGGTTGTAATTTTTTTTCAGCGATAAAACAAAATTGTGAATACATAGTTAGAATTTCTAAATATCCTATCGATGAATGCGAAAGAGGAGAGGGGCGAGTGATTATTATACGTTTTGTACCTTGATATCTGAAAGCATTTATCATGTCCATTAATATGTTGTTGTAGTCAATAGAATTTTGGTCTTTATTATACCGAACGGCCACCGGTTCATGTTGGGCTATTGACGGTCAGTCGACTCCTTAATCTTTATAGACCCCTTTATTATTTCATTCACCCACAAGGGGTCGATAGCAACCCCATTGTGAACCCGAAGGTATAGTTGCAAAGAAGAGCACAGCAGCAAGGGAAGCGAAGGAGGGGCGGTGAGGGCGGCGCGTTGGCGAGAGTGGTATGGCGCCGCAAAATTTGCAAGAATGTGGGAGCCGCGCGTACGAACGATATTGCAGTGACGAAGTGGCGACAGATCGGAAAGCCAGGTAAAAGGCTGTGTAGGGGTGAAGGGTGGGTGAGAGGGGCATTTTTGGGGGCGGAGCTTGCGGCGAGGCCGGTCGGAGCTCTGTGCATCACCGACGCATATTCATCGGCGATGGAAGGCTCTTCCGTGGAACTAATGAGCTAATCGGTGTGTTTCGCTTGGTTTTTGAGCGCAGCTGCGAGACGGAACGATGAATTGGCGCTTGTCACGGGCTTTTCATGAAAGGCGGCCACGAGAGAGGCAATCTCGGATCGATGGCAACAATCAGACGATACCGGAATGGATGAGAGGCCGGCAGCCTCGGGCCTTTTGAAGTAAAATGAGATGCAATCGAACGGTTGAATGGCTTTTGTAGGCAACGAGTATGCTAATGTATTAAAAGGAAAAGAGTTAATTGGGCAGTTATTTTTTGGGTATTGCTCTACGAACCAATTTTGCATTGATCTATACGTTGCTTTGTGGAAGTTAGATTGGAATATGAAAATGAATGTGAGCATGATATGTAATTATTAACATTCATTTTAGTAATTTATTCATTAATATTTCGTTTTAGTAGTTAAAATATATTTCACCTGTGCTTTTTCCGACATATCGAAAACATGAATAGAACATATGAGTGATGCAGAAAAAATGCATGGATAATGACTAATTTGATATTAGGTGCCCCTGATATGGATGAGAGGTTTTACAACTGATTGGATTTCTTAATCGGAATTTTTATAACTACATTTATTCATTCGCACTTCTACATTAGATATTTTGGTACTTCATTGATTCAGTGCTATCTGACAGAAAGGAGATTGGGTAAATTACTTTGGAAAAATACTTAAATTAATTTCAGTCAAAATAATGCAGAATTAGTTTAACAGGATAAACATACAATATGTACCAAGAGGGAGAAATGAGCAGGAAATTAGTAGCTGTGAGACAAAGGTGATGCTGAAGGAATCCACGAACGAATATTCAGGGGTCGTATTTTAGAGGCAGGCGGTCTTAAGACGACATTAACGACCCGAATGGGAGATCCCGCTACATACCGAAGACAGAGAGGGGGCGAATCAACAGAAGGTCGGGTGTAGGTGACTCGGAAAAGCAGAGAGATACGCGCGCAATTAGCAGAGGAGAATGAAGACCCGCAGCGCAGGGCGATGCAGGACTGATTAGCAGCGAGAACCGCGCTGCGCGAATTAACCTCCCGCCGCCGCGACGCGCTGTACACCCAGGACACGCGCGTGCACTCTGAGATGAAGCGAAGACGCGCAATGAGGCAGAGGAAGGCGGCGGCGGGGAGCCACTGAGGCTGTGGAGTACTCGAGAGGAACGGAGGCCCTCTGGGGGATGAACGCAGCGGCGGCGGCGACGACTGCTGCAGCTTCGGCGACGGTGACAATGGCAATGACAACGGTGACGACGGTGACGGTGGTGAAGATGGTGACGGTGGTGCCGATGACGATGGTGACGATGGTGACGCCGGGGACGATGGTGACGCCGGTGACGATGGTGACGCCGGTGACGATGGAGACGATGGTGACGACGGTGACCATGGTGACGACGGTGACGACGGCTACTGTGAACATGGCGATGGCGACGGAGATAACGAAAACGGCGAGGAAAATGTGATGATGGTGACATTGGCGGGAACACTTGATTGTGATTGTGATTTCGGGGATGCGAAGGTTGTTAGGCGTTGGTGGCAGCAGTTGCGGGGGCGAGGGCGGCGGCTGGGATGTGGGCGGAGTCGGCAGCAGTGGCAGTGGTGCTGGTGGAGGGACGACGGCGTAGGGGCGGCGGCCCGCGGCGCGTGTCACGCTAATTGCCCGCCGGCGGCGCTGTGGTCGCGCGCGTCTCTAATTGCCAATTAGGTGGCGACGCGGAGCCGCGTGAGGGGACGTCTGCTGCTCCCCGCCCCGCACCGCGCCGCCCCCTCAAGCGCCATTGCCCCCGTCGACGCCGTCCGCTGGTTTCCGCCCCCCCTCGTCTCTCCCGCCGCTCCGCCACCTACTGCCCTGCTGACTCGCCTGTCCGCCTCTTCACAATCGTCTCATTTCCCTGCTTCATTTTCTCTCTTCGTACTCGATCACCTTTTCGTTTTCTTTCTCCTGGCAATTACGTCCCCATTCAATCACCCCCTCATTTTCCTTCTCCATACAATTATGTCCTTATTCAATCACCCCTTCATTTTATCTTCGTACAACAATATCCTCATTCAACCACCTCTTCATTTTCTAAGTTCATGAATTGAATTATTCCTTTAATTATCTTTTTCATGACGTTTTTATATCAAGGAGTAATTTTATTGGGATTCTACGTGCTTGAATGATGCACTCAGCAGTCCTTGGAAACGAAGGCGTTTTTCTGGCATTTAGTGCCAGCCATACGTCTTCTTCTTCCTTTTCTTCTTCTTCTTCCTTTTCTTCTTCTTCTTCTTCTTCTTCTTCCTTTTCTTCTTCTTCTTCTTCTTCTTCCTTTTCTTCTTCTTCTTCTTCTTCTTCCTTTTCTTCTTCTTCTTCTTCTTCTTCCTTTTCTTCTTCTTCTTCTTCTTCTTCCTTTTCTTCTTCTTCCTTTTCTTCTTCTTCCTTTTCTTCTTCTTCCTTTTCTTCTTCTTCCTTTTCTTCTTCTTCCTTTTCTTCTTCTTCCTTTTCTTCTTCTTCTTCTTCTTCTTCCTTTTCTTCTTCTTCTTCTTCTTCCTTTTCTTCTTCTTCTTCTTCTTCCTTTTCTTCTTCTTCTTCTTCTTCCTTTTCTTCTTCTTCTTCTTCTTCTTCTTCCTTTTCTTCTTCCTTTTCTTCTTCTTCCTTTTCTTCTTCTTTTCTTCTTCTTCTTCTTTTTCTTCTTCTAGGCGTCGTGCTCTCTCCCTTTCTCTCTCTTTCTCCTCTCATTCCCATTTTCTCTCCCCTCTCATGGTTCCTTCTGCTCTTCAGGTTTTCGGCAGCTGAAACATATTCTTGCATTACGAAGCAATCACTCGTGGTTCAAATGTTTTTGTGGTAGATCTAATTGCTGGCTTCTTATTACTGTTGATTTTCCACCTACTGAATCCGCTGAAAGAGCTCTCTAACACCTCGAAAGTTCTATTGCAGAAATGCTTTCCGTTACATTATCGCTTGTATATTTCGAGGATTCAAATGTAGATGTTACTGATAGAAATACTGCACAGCGGAACTTAACAATACTACCTAAGTTTTGTAACTTTTGTAAGGTTGATCAATTAATTAGAGAAGCTTCGACAATATCACCAATATAATCTTCTACTATCGTTCTAATTATGTTATCAAAATCACTTTCAGTAATTGATTCTGGGGTCACTGAATGATCCTTATGTTTAGATCACTCGTTGATTTTGTAGTCTTGATCTATCCAAACCAACGTCTTAGCGCGCATTACAGTATGTATAACAAAACTCGTTTCAAAATTTTGAGCATTAACGTAGTTATAATTATTCATGGCGGATTGAGTTTTTAGTTCGATTGATTATTCTATCAAATAGTAATGAAATACAATTTCCTACTCCGTAATAAAAGTATAATGAAAAATGGTGTGGTTAGAAATCGCCTGACAAAATATTAACGTGCAGAAGCGTTACCATGTTCTGATGTAAAAACTTCAAACTGTCGATTTGGTAAAAATGACTTGTTTAATAAATATGGTCGTATTTACTTATATCAGAAAGGTAAATAAAAATGACAAGGTAGATCAAAAATTAAACACTCAGCGTTCAGATGGAATCGTAAGTATATATTTTCTGACCTTTCATCAATTAAATTTGACCTGTGTGGTTATTTGACAGTATTTATTAATTAAACTATACATTATGTGATGAATTTAGCATAGTTACATGTTCTCGACATCAAATTGATAAATTAATCAATCAGATCCATTTTATGTATTAAATTGCAACATATTATTGCCGACTTGCTTCTCTCACAAAATTGTGGATCGATATCTGTTTCCTGTAAACTTAATTTAATGAATCAACAGAAAATGTTTCAGTTGACGAGTTTGATAAGAAAAAAAATTCTTCAATTTAGTTTTTAATACCACTTAAATCCACTTAGCCATTTTCATCCCGCCTTCTGTATTTTAATTTGGACCAATAAGCAGACATATTAGTTTACATTTCCTTATTACCTAAAAATTGCAATACCTGATATTACAACTGCACAGTTTTCGCGTTATGTAAATATGATAAAAAAATTGTTTCTTTTGTATTACTCATGTCATTACAAAAAAGAAATACTTTATAGAATTGATATATTACAATAGAAACAAAGTACAAACTTACTTGTACGTGACGAGACTAAGTCCATAATCTTTACACCGATGTGACAATGTTTTGAGAAGATAATTTGGAATATGAAATCAAATCTGTGCAATGTTCGTTTTGGTACATCCAATAATCATTCTAATAATAAATTTCAGTTGTTAGGCAAAAATGGAGACAATGCCAGAATTTTTATTGTATATGTTTATGGTCTTGTGTTTACGTACATTATGGAATTTATTATTATTATTATTATTATTATTATTATTATTATTATTATTATTATTATTGATGTTGTTTTGATTATCATATTTTTGGATTGCATTTTCAAGTTTATTATTATATATTCCTATATATTTACTCAACTATTTCATAGTTTTTCTTTCACGTCATTCATTATCCTCGTTTAAATGTTTTGTCAATGTCACATTGTTTATTGCATTTTCTGCTTTAAACATATTAATATACTTGTTTTATAAAGAAGGCATGAGGTTATTTAAATAGATAAAAATAATCCACATCTCTAAAATTACGATATTCTGAAACCAGGTTACTGAAATATATCGATTTTCTGGCAGCTCGCGTTCGGTACAGTATCTAGGAGATTGGAATTTGGAACTTTTTAAATTGTTGATTTGGTGGAGTTCTTAATTTGATTGCTTTTATATGCGTCACTATAGCGCGAAGTAGTGGGTCAGGGTGTTGGGCTCTAATTTCGCATTCGAGACTCCCGATCTACGCAATGGTTCCAATGAACCATTGGTTCAATCCCCATTCCGGGGATTCCGTAGATTCCCTCAGTCCTTCGGGTGATTACTACAGTGGTTCTACTGAAAGGCCACGACCGCGAAAACGGCGTCGCTAGCGAAATTCGTTGACTACGTGAAGTCACGAAGGCTAAGCGAATTCCTGATAAGGTTCCTGACTGGGGGAGTTACTAGAAACCTCGGGATCTAATGGCGCCGAAGACAACTGCCCTTTACGGGGACAGGGGACATATAATGGCTAAAACCAATGCATGCTTCACCCTGTATGTGCTTCAATATATATATATATATATATATATATATATATATATATATATATATATATATATATAATGTGGCGTTATGGGATTGTGCGACCCCATAACACCACCGTTTCGTCTGCATGAACACCCACAGGCAGCGAGGAGAGCAGGCGTAAATCAAAGTACCTAAACGCGCAGCCTGGTATCCGTTGCTCGTACTAATCACAGACGAACTAGCAAGCAACGTTTTTCCCTGTGAAGAGTTGAGAGAGGAGAAATACCCCACCACGGATAATATCCCCAGGCGTCGGACAATAAATAGGCTGACGCGCATGCGGAAGCCCTCTTTTCTTGCCACCACGCGTCGAGTAAGCAGCTCTCTTCTGATTGTCGCCGTTCGTCGGGTAAGCCGCATTTCATCGCCGCTCGTCACCGCCAGCTGAGATATTGTTTGCCGCCGCAACGACTGCTAGGTAGGAGTTTTCGGCGTCGAACAGACGTGCTAGTTAGTCGTCCGCGAGATTTGAATATTTAGTAAAGTGTTTCCTCAATTAACATCACGGGAAGTAAAGTTAACCGTTGTGCGAAAAACATCGAAAGTTCTTATTTAACGAAGTAAAAGTAGCAACGAGCGAGGAACTTGCACTAGTATTCACGGAAGTGCAAGAGACATTTTTTCACAACGTGGGCGTAGTCAGAGGCGCCGGTAGCAGCCGAGGGAGAAGAAGAGGCCGAGTAGGAAGAACGGAAGAGGACGCGAGTAGACCGGAGAAGAGGCCGACGAGGAAGAACAGAAGAGGACGCAAGAAGACAGCGCAGACGACGCAGAGGCTGGAATCGAGCAACGTCGGTGCAGAAGCCAGCATACGACATCAAGGCCAGAAAGCGGCAGTTTTCGAGGTAACACTAGAACTGTGAAAAGTAGGTCAAGTTCACGTTGGCAGGGAAAAGACTAGTATAGGAAAGTGCAGGAAATTGAGGACACGGGTGGCAACAAATTGTAGCATTGTAGGAGGAGACTTTTGATGCACTATTGCCTGCCTTAAACATTCTATTTGGAACATTTATTATTCTGCTGTTAGCAGTTACAGTTAAATTATAAATGAGAGTAGTGCACTTGCCCACATTTTGTTCTTTGCCTGTAATAATTTTTTTAAAAAAGCAAGAGATTGTAAACTGAATTTGGTTTCATGTGCAAATGTAACTAGGATAGCTTAAATTTAGATATAATTAATTTTCCAAGGGAATTCCCAGTGTAGATTAGAGTAATTAATTCAGAGAACCAGTTTGGAGTAAATTATGTGTTCATTCATTTAATGTGCTGTAAAGGTTTCTATTTGTGTTTTTGATCATTTTTTTTTTGTAAAAGTGTGATTCTATTCCTGATTTTTTTGTCATCAACTTATGCCACAAAGTTTTTTGGGTAAATTATACGCTCGTTTATGTGCAATTTGTGTGATTTTATTGTGTCAAGGGTTCAAACCTTTCTCGCACCCTGAAGATCCTGCTCCCGAGATATTAAGCTCGCTTCACGAGCAAATATCTTATTAACCCGCTTACTGTTCATGCGGCTGTTGTGAAGGTACCAGTTGTGTGCTAGGTGGGTTGTTAGAATATATGTGTATATATATATATATATATATATATATATATATATATATATACGTGTGTATATTTATAAAGACTAACTTTGTCTATTGTTCGAACGTGACCACAAGCTTACTAAGTACGTATGTGAAAGCATCCTGTCTTTTTTCATGACGTCTTTAATTAGTGCGGTGCCTTACCCGCAACCTCCTCCTCCTCTTCCTTCTTGTCCTCCTGCTCTGCTGCCGCCTCCGTAGAGATTAATGGCGGCGGTAAAGAATTCATATGCGCGCGCCGCGTCTATTATTTACGCCCTGGAGCTCCCCTCCCCTCCCCTTCTCTTGGCCCCCACCTACTACCTCTGAGGAGAGGCAGGCGACTCGCAGCTCCTTGCACCGTCGTCTTTTCTACCTTCTGAGGCACCTTAGTCTTCTACCGCTTGTTAAGGTCTCCTTTAAAATATATTTAAGTTTTATTTCAGGTTTTTTAAATATCACGATACCATTTACCAGAAGGGTCAGATTATTTTTTGTTTTTATTTCTTTTCTAGCTGGCTACGCTGGCTAGCTGGCTAGCTGGCTTCTACGCTTTTTCTTAATTTTGTTATATTTGCATATTTTCCTTCATGTGACATTTTCAGATGATATTATTGTTCTCTTGGTACAACGAGATATTTAATTTATTACTACGCTTCACGCAATTATTTTGTTTCTTGTTTCGTGTTTAATATGTTGTTTAAAGAGTACTTTTGTGAAAATTCTTTCGTCAGTTTCTCTTATCATTTATTCTCGTCTTTCTTCAGTATTATACGAAATTTTTTAACTCTTTCAGTTTCGTTACCTCATTTGACTTCCAATTGTGCTCCTTGTCTCGCTTCATAACTGCCATTTCTCTAGCGTATTTTCGTTGTTACTCCCTTCACCCTCTCGGCTACAACCATTAGACCCCCCTCCCCCTTTTTAGCTGGATGCGATTTTCCTTCCCACTTGTGTCTCCCTCTCTACCTTTTTTTCATTACGAACGTCCCATGTCGGTAACTGCTTCCGTGATCCCCGCCACCTGGCCGCGCCCCTGCGCTACCTTTCCTCCGCTCGGGGGCGCCTGAATATTCGCCTCAGGCCTTGCGCCCTCTCTGAGGCGACGCGTCATTCCGGAGGCGCCTTCTGCGACACTCACCACATCGCCCTCGCCCTCGCCCTCGCCCTCGCCCTCGCCCTCGCCCTCGCCCTCGCCCCCACCACCACCACCACCGCTGCCGCCGCCGTCACTACTACGACCGCTACCACGTCAATCGCCTTCACCGCTACGACCGTCACACCACCGCTAGCATCTCCGTCGCCTTCACCGCTACGACCGTCACACCACCGCTAGCATCTCCGTCGCCTTCACCGCTACGACCGTCACACCACCGCTAGCATCTCCGTCGCCTTCACCGCTTCGACCGTCACACCACCGCTACCACCTCCGTCGCCTTCACTACTTCGACCGTCACACCACCGCTACCATCTCCGTCGCCTTCACCGCTACGACCGTCACACCACAGCTACCATCTCCGTCGCCTTCACCGCATCGACCGTCACACCAGCGCTACCATCTCCGTCGCCTTCACCGCTACGACCGTCACACCACCGCTACCACATCCGTCGCCATCACTGCTTCGACCGTCACACCACCGCTAGCATCTCCGTCGCCTTCACCGCTACGACCGTTACACCACCGCTACCATCTCCATCACCTTCACCGCTACGACCGTCACACAACCGCTACCTCGTCCATCGCCTTCACTGCTACGACCGTCTTCACCGCTACCATCTCCGTCGCCTTCACCGCTACGACCGTCACGCCACCGCTACCACCTCCGTCGCCTTCACCGCTACGACCGTCACACCACCGCTACCATCTCCGTGGCCTTCACCGCTTCGACCATCACACCACCGCTACCATCTCCGTCGCCTTCACCGCTTCGACCGTCACACCACCGCTAGCATCTCCGTCGCCTTCACCGCTACGACCGTCACACCACCGCTGCCACCTCCGTCGCCTTCACCGCTACGACCGTCACACCACCGCTACCACCTCCGTCGCCTTCACTGCTTCGACCGTCACACCACCGCTATCACCTTCGTCGCCATCACCGCTACGACCGTCACACAAACGCTACCATCTCCATCGCCTTCACCGCTACGACCGTCACACCACCCCTGCCACCTCCGTCGCCTTCACCGCTACGACGGTCACACCACCGCTACCACCTCCGTCGCCTTCACCGCTTCGACCGTCACACCACCGCTAGCATCTTCGTCGCCTTCACCGCTACGACCGACACACCACCGCTACCATATCTGTCGCCTTCACCGCTACGACCGTCACACCACCGCTGCCACCTCCGTCGCCTTCACCGCTACGATCGTCACACCCCCGCTACCACCTCCGTCTCCTTCACTGCTTCGACCGTCACACCACCGCTATCACCTTCGTCGCCATCACCGCTACGATCGTCACACAACCGCTACCATCTCCATCGCCTTCACCGCTACGACCGTCACACCACCGCTACCACCTCCGTCGCCTTCACTGCTTCGACCGTCACACCACCGCTATCACCTTTGTCGCCTTCACCGCCACGACCGTCACACCACCGCTACCATCTCCGTCGCCTTCACCGCTACGACCGTCACACCACCGCTACCACATCCGTCGCCTTCACTGCTTCGACCATTACACCACCGCTATCACCTTCGTCGCCATCGCCGCTACGACCGTCACACAACCGCTACCATCTCCATCGCCTTCACCGCTACGACCGTCACGCCACCGCTACCACCTCCGTCGCCTTCACCGCTACGACCGTCACACCACCGCTACCATCTCCGTGGCCTTCACCGCTTCGACCGTCACACCACCGCTACCATCTCCGTCGCCTTCACCGCTTCGACCGTCACACCACCGCTAGCATCTCCGTCGCCTTCACCGCTACGACCGTCACACCACCGCTGCCACCTCCGTCGCCTTCACCGCTACGACCGTCACACCACCGCTGCCACCTCCGTCGCCTTCACCGCTACGACCGTCACACCACCGCTACCACCTCCGTTGCCTTCACTGCTTCGACCGTCACACCACCGCTATCACCTTCGTCGCCATCACCGCTACGACCGTCACACAAACGCTACCATCTCCATCGCCTTCACCGCTACGACCGTCACACCACCCCTGCCACCTCCGTCGCCTTCACCGCTACGACCGTCACACCACCGCTACCACCTCCGTCGCCTTCACCGCTACGACCGTCACACCACCGCTAGCATCTCCGTCGCCTTCACCGCTTCGACCGTCACACCACCGCTACCACCTCCGTCGCCTTCACTACTTCGACCGTCACACCACCGCTACCACATCCGTCGCCTTCACCGCTTCGACCGTCACACCACCGCTACCACCTCCGTCGCCTTCACCTCTACGACCGTCACACCACCGCTATCACCTTCGTCGCCTTCACCGCTTCGACCGTCACACCACCGCTAGCATCTCCGTCGCCTTCACCGCTACGACCGTCACACCACCGCTATCACCTTCGTCGCCATCACCGCTACGACCGTCACACAACCGCTACCATCTCCATCGCCTTCACCGCTACGACCGTCATCCATCGTAACGTAAAGGGTAACCGACATCTAGTGGGATAAAAGCCCTACTGAAAACGAAAAGAAGATAATTTATAAACCATAGGCAATATTTGACCTTTTTTATTTAGGACGGAAACAAATTATTTCTCTGATATAAAAATACTCATTAATAGTTTTTTAGCGTATTGTATAAACACTTTAATAAATGCCACTACAATTAAAGCGACGTTTCCTGAATTTCATTTTATTCCTAATATCAGATTTAAATATTTTATATGATAGGAATCATGAACTCTTGATATGGTGTTGAGTTGGAGTAATAACACACCAAAACATAGGTTTTGTGTCAACGGTTCATGTTGAAAGGTCAACATGAGGTTAACAAGAGATCGCTTCCAGCCCGTGCTCCTATTCGTAGATGGCAACGATCTAAAGTCCAAATGTATGGGTTAATTGCTCTATATAATATTTAGTATTACATTTTCTCTTATAATTTTGCATTTTCATAACTTGGCAGTACCTAATTTTGCTTAGATTGACATTGGCTCCCGCTCTTTTCTTCCTTCCTGCGTGGAAAATCAGTTCACATGGTGTACATCTGAAGTGAATTATGGTAAAGTGGTTTGTTATTTTGTATGTTACAAAAGTTACCGTGATTATCTATTGTACCCACAAATAAACAATACTCCAAAGCATGATTTGATAGCGTAATTCCGAGGTCGAGAGCGAGTACCTCTGGTTGCAATAAATTTGGCAGGAGATATTTAGAAATTACTCCTCTGTAAACCCAGTAATATCTTCTACATTTAATATCATCTGATTGTAAATAATGAACTGTGAGTTGAATAAAAGAAAAAAGGTACTTTGACCGAATACATTCTTCAATACCTAATTTAAAAATCTATCCCCGCGTAAGTTTTTCCTTAAGAGCCTCTGTTAATTTAAACAGTAGGCTGTTGTTTTAAAACAGTAGGCCAGATTTGTTTACTGTCTGAAAGAACAAGATTTTACTTTCAGTTAAAATATTTTTAATCGTACTTTACCGAGGTCGTTCAAACAGACATACTTCATTAAGAAAGCTAATGCGCGTTGCTGGGGTTACTATATGTGCGGTATAAAAAGGTGTGCCTTGTACTCGTACTCTCTTTAACAATTGGTTTATTTCTTGCCGTTGTCTTACTCACCTTCTGTTCTACAAATCGGCTTGAGATTAAGAGAAAACTGCAACAATCACTTTCAGTACAAAATAACGTCTTTCATAAATCCACAAACAGTTCCACATATATATTATAAGATAATTATTGAAGTGTTGCAAAGGGATGGCTAGAGGGTGCACACCGAAACCTACTTAACCGCGGCCAGCAGACTGAGAGCATCAAGTATTCTTCACTTCTCAAATAGAAGCTAATTCTAAAACGGTCTAAATTCCTGGACTTTCATCGAGTGCATTCACGCAGATAAGACAATGTGTACAACGCTGTTATTTTCATAAAAAATTTTATTTTTGAATGAGAAATTTTGCCCTGGCACTTCTATTTCTTATTAGTTTAGTAGTCATTTGGAGACACAATGGTGATGTGAAGGCTTCAACCTGATCTTTGAGAGGTTGAATCGTTGAAAATCATGATGATGATGGTCATGGACGAATGATGTATTGTAATACAATAAACTAGGAAAACTGAGAAAATTGACTGTAGAAATCTTTGATCGTAAGTATAAAATATTCAATATGGAACCCAATATTATGGACGTATTTTGATATTAATGTAATTAAGATCTTATGACAATTTTCAGTCATTGTCAATTTTTTACAATACAATCTTATTGTATTATTCTACTCCGTTATATGAGCGTGGAAACTTAATGTTCATATTTTTACATAACAAGATAATTTTATACCTGACACGCACAATATTCGGTTATTTATCTAGAGCTTAAGAGGATCAAATTTTCACGGAGTATACCAATAATTTGCCGCGCATAATAACCGATCTTCCTTCCTTCGACGCGTTTTGCGTTTCTCCCCAAATTCATATCAGCATCCCTGTCATTGTCAGGGCTCCCTCTTTCACCATTAACCCCCTCCCCCGCCTCCGTCGCAGTCTGTCACCAGCGCCGCTTCCTCCGTCTTTGTCGGGCGGGTAACCGGCGCGCAGCGGGGCGTGGGGGCAGGGGTTAGATTAACCGTTTAAAAATTAATAGGGGCGCGGTGGCGCGTGGCGTCGGCGGGAAGGGGCGCAGAGCAGAGCAAAGCGAGGCGGAGAAGTAGGAGGAGGAGAAGCCGGCGGAGGTGGCAGCCGCGGCGCCTCGCAGGAGGGGCGGTGGTGGGGGAGGGGAGGCGATGGTGAGGGCGGTGGCACTGTTGGTGACAATGAAAGTGATGGTTGTAGTGACAGTGGTGTTAGTCGAGGGGGGTGGAGGGGCGGCGGGGGCGGTCGTAGTGGTGGAGGCTGCGAAGGTGGTAGCAGTGGCCTGGTCGATCGGTAGAGGTGATAGCAGCGGTGATGGTCGTAGCGGTGCAGGCAATAGAGGTGGTAGTGGTGATGACGGTCGTGGCGGTGGAGGTGATAGCGGTGAAAGTGGTGGAGATGGTGGCGGCGGTGACGACGATGGAGGTGCTAACGGTAGTGACAGTCGCAGTGGTGAAAGCGGTGGAGATGGTAGCGTTGATGACGGCGGTAGCGGTGATGGTCGTTGCGGCGACGGTGCTGGCGATGGTGATGGTCGAAATTGTGAAGGCCGTGGAAATGATAGTGGTTGTGACGATCGTAGTGTTGGTGGTGGTAGCAGTGGTGACGGTCATAGAGGTGAAGGCCGTGGAGACGGTAGTGATGGTGAGGGTCGTAGCGGTAAGGCGATGGACGTGGTAGCGGAGGTGTGACGGTCGTAGCTGTGATGTGACGGTCGTAGCGGAGAAGGCGATGGAGGTGGTAGCGGTGGTGTGACGGTCGCAGCGGTGAAGGCGATGGACGTGTTAGCGGTGTTGTGACGGTCGTAGCGGTGAAGGCGATGGGGGTGGTAGCGGCCGTAGTAGTGACGGCTGTAGCGGTGGTGGCGAGGGCGAGGGCGAGGGCGAGGGCGCGGCGGCTGTGGCGGGGAGGGGAAGCGGCGGAGCGTCACAGGAGGCAGCGACGCGGCGGCCGCGCCGACGACAAAGGCGTCGTTACTCATTTCGCCGGCTTACTTATTCAGCGCATGCCTCGCGCCGCCCTCGCTTTTTCGGCGCCCTCCGTTGCCGCCGCCGCCGCAGCAGAGACGCCATGGCGAACACTTGGCAAACGCAAAAATCATCATCAAAGCATTTTTAAGGGGAACCAAAAGTCGTTTCGCAAGACATGGCAATAGTGCGGTAGCATTCATTGAATTTGCTGCAATGGAAATTTACGTACGTTTTAATGTCACTCATATATGATATCTAGCAGCGAATTTGATACGTATTCAGTTTTAAAAACATGAAGTTAAAACATTCTACCCGTTGTTCGATAAAAAAATGTCCGTTTCGACTACAACCAAATTGCTGTAAAGCAGCGCTTTTCTCACAATTTTCAGAGTCAGAGAACGCTAATAGTATCATACCAATGAAGTTTCGCTGTGCGCAAACACAGAAATTCTGCTGAAATAAAATTCCTCGTAGACTTTATAAAATTTTAAAAGTAAATTGAATATCAACGCAAAGAATGCTCACCTTTATAGAAAGTACAGTATATACGTGCTCTTTATATTGAAGAAACTTTATTTTTATTAAAATTAAAAAATAGTATATAATTCATAATAAAATTTACTTGCAATTTAAATTTGTCGACAGACATGTAAACATTCAATTATAAAAAATCATTGCAAAAGAACCAAATTCTAGTAATAAGTTTTTAGTAGGCTCATCAAATTCTGCTTTGAACGTTGCTCAAAATTGATTGCATCTTTTCTAAGTTTAAGAGAAAGTAATTATCATGATGTAAAAGTTAATTTTGAATTATTATTATTATTATTATTATTATTATTATTATTATTATTATTATTTGGCATGAATTCAGTTCGGAGTTTTTTAACAACATAAACTGTAATTAGTCGTACTCTTTTTCGATAGCTGCGGTGCTGCAAACGATGGCGAAGGTAATATTGGCAAACACAATTTGTTTCTTTGCAATTAGCTAGTAAACATAATTATGCGCCGATATGTAGTCACTCGCTCCTCTTTGTTTGTAAGTACTTGATCAATTACAGAATAAAATTAATGTTGTGCGAGCTAAGAAGTATTTAATCGGAATGGTATCCTTAGCTCCCCCAACCTCACAATCATTTTGATGCACTTTAATTATTATCAGTGCAGTCAGAAACCTTGTAATATATTATTTTAAAAGATGTAATATGTTTTCGAACCTAGTTAGTTAATATACGATCACAATTCATTGTCCAATGTACAATCAGCAATGTTTTAATAGCAATGTAACCAATTGAATCGCTGATAACTACTGTTTCTGATCCGACTTAAAATATATTTAAAAACGGTGAACAACATGAACAACGACAATTACAGCAACTTTCGCATCGAACCCAGCGCTACAGCTCTGTTCGCAACACGTCCTTCGCTCCAGAGGCGAGTGCGATGGGACAGGGACTGCGTCGCGTGGCGTCCGAGAACGACATGCAACGCGGGCTGCGTCCGCCCCTGACTCGGCCTGCGCCGTATCGTCCTAGCGCTATTCAGAGCCCATGGCGGGAATGTCGCGCTTCTGAGAAACGGGAAGCGCGGTGTGCGGTGTGGTTGTTTATTTAAGATATTGCAGAGAGCTACGAGCACAACGCGAACTACTGCTTCTGATGGCTTGTGCGCGATGGGACGGGTCTCACGGTAACTGACGCCTCAATGAATATGGGAAGAACATTGAACATTGCATATGAACAAGCAGGAGGGAATATAATAGAATTAATTATTTAGCTATATATAAACGCTCTTGATTCATCAATGAACATGGAGGCAAAATACTTTTGAAATTAATTTTATTTAACGTATATTTGAGTGATATCAAGTGTGGTCTACTCCATAAAGCACCTGCTGAGATTTCCAATTAAAATATTGGTAGATTTTGTAGATCATTTTAAATTCTCGCAAACTCTAATCATGTGTAATAGTATACGAGCTGGTTTTACATTTTTCTATGATTCACTTGCAAATAGCAAATAACTTCCCCATGAAAATAAAATGCTCGGTAATACTATTTTTTTAGTAGAATTGTAGCTGTTGATACCTGCCACTCAGAAGATAATTCAACTGACTGATTTTTTACTCTCTCGCTACAGGGTAGAGAGAAAGTAATGCAATAATGTGCGGTAAAACGGCGAATTTTCTGCAGAAAACTCTTATTACACAAAACTATTATTACAAAAATGGATAAAACCAATTGCTAAATGTAGAGAAAAAATCCTCTAAAACGTGTAGCGAGAATCTATGTTTTGTAGATCCTTCATACCGCAAAATCGAATGGCGACAAAACGTCTGCCAGTCTCCCCGTCTGTCCGTCTATGCTAGGGGCTAAACCATTCAGCCGATTTTCTCGAAAATCATTATCCCACAATCGATCTGGCTGATGTGGCGGCCCCTTGAATTTGAAATTGATGTTTTAATTTTGCGGTGTACTTTATATGAAGCCCTTGGGGCATTTTCCAAATTTTCAAATAAATGGCTCCATCTTTTTTGATTAACATTTGTTGTTGGATTGTGTGAAGAATGGTTACAAGAATGGTGCTGATCTCATTTTCCTTGAAAACTCTGATTTTTCGAAATTTTTTAAAAGTTCAGAATTATTTTGGAGTTTTGCTACAACTTAAATATTAAAGATGGAGATTTTTTCCCTTAATAAAATCTTTTCTTTAAATATAGATTTTAAATGATGTCATGTACAATTTTTTTTTGAAAATTTGAGTACTTGGCGGGTAATTGCGTGAAAATAAGGGGGAGAAAGTACGTGGTTTTACCACCACTAGTTAATTATTAAAACTGATAATATTATATAAAGTTAATTAATAATTTGTGTGCCAGTAGTACCTTTATTGATTCTTTCTCCGCTTCTCTGCAGTAATAGCCTTTTTTAAAGTCCATTCTCTGAATCTCGACTCATGATTCCATTTGCTGGTTGGCATCTTTCTCGGCTTTTACATTGAATTGTTGTAGTGGCTCCAATAGACTCCAACACAGACTCGCGCAAATGACTCGTAATGCCCTACCATACCGTTTTGAAATCGCTTATAAATAATGATATACTTTTTCAGTTATTAAGACTATAGCTTGAATAATAATAATAATAATAATAATAATAATAATAATAATAATAATAATATATGAAAGAAGAAATAATACAATTGCTTTCAAAAAATATTGGGACGGGTATTATGTCTACACTGCAGTTACCTATTTTAACCGTAAACATGTTACTGGACGTAATTTATGTGTAAACATGTACGTCATATTTCCATGAATCCATTAGATTTGTTTTGTCAGATCTTGCAGTGGAATTCAGCTACGCCACTCTTGTGTACGTACTCGTATGTTTTACGCGGATCGGCAGCGTGAATAAAACTGCGTAAAAGCCCCGCAAAATAGTTTAGCACATTAAAGCGACAAACAATCCAGCCCGCATAGCTCAAATCAAGAGCATACCACATGTACCTGATTTCATAACTGGCTTCTGACAAAATCAAATCTAATGCAACGCCACTTCTGGTGATTCGTTGATTTAGATAACATGAATGAAATTCCTCTAAATAGGAATTTGTTTTGTAATGTATTATCTTCGCCAACGACTTTAAACGAAGTTGTGGGTTCATTCCATATCAACGTGGTACTTCCACGAAGTATGGACTCTTCACTACACACTCACTGACAGCATTCACTGACAAGCTTTCCCAAAACTACTGCATATCGACGAGATCATTCTCCTACCAGTGCTTTAATCTCAAAATCTCTCTTTATCTCTTTATATTCTGGGTTTTATAATTTTGAGACCTTGCATAATAAATCAAAAGGAATTTTCCCTCTTCTAAAAGTATATCCATTCATTGACAAAATACACGCTTTTTTGTCTTACTGAACACAGTGCAACAAACTCAGTAACGATCGTGGCTGATGCTAGGGGCGCGTGTTCCTGCAAGTGATGGCACTATCTTGCGCGGAAAACGTCCAAATAAAATATCCTCGGGCACATTCTTTGGGCGGGTAACCTTGAAATTCGCCTACGAAAGCCACGCTCCGCCGCGCCCGCGTGATGTCCCATTAATGTGGCGGCAATCGTCGAGATGAACTTGCTTAATTTCTTTTGCGTCTATTCCAGCAGAAGTTCGCGAGAAAACAAGCATGTGTGGCAGCACTTCTTCTTCTTTGTTGAGTGGCAGGTCCACGGGACCGGCGACTCAGCAATGTCGCCCACCATTTCAACTTTTAGACTTTCCCGAAGGCGCGTTAACGCGGTCTATTTATGACTTCCGAAACTTGTTCAATTTAGTAAACAAATCTACATGATTGACTCCTTTTCCTCATCTAGGGGTGTTCCTTGCTTCTCATTTTGGCGTAATTGTCTGCAAGAAGCAGGTTTTTTAACGCTTTTTTTCCATTTCCACCCAGCACAACCATTCCCATTAATACTTTAACACTCGTAGCCTTGGTCTAGCTAAGCTAAAAATTTTCCCTATCTACCAGAAGACGCACGAATTACTGGTTTAAATCTTTCCGAGTTGGACTTACGTCATATTTATTGGTCTCGCGGAGTGAATTTTGCGACACCTACCTGACTGAATCCCAGTAGACGAAATAGCATACAATATTGAACACGCTTATTAGCTGAATATAGTATGTTTAGATAATACATTTTCTAACCGAAGGTATGCTTTCAGATTATAAAAGCGTTGAGAACTGGCGACACATCAGTAACGAAAACGATTTTTTTTGTATTCCAGCATTATAAAAAAACCTTTTCTGTTGCAAGAAGTCGTTCATAATCGGGCATTTTACGGCACAAATGATGATGTATTCAATTTTATGTCGTGAATGATTGCGTCATCACACATTCATCCAATAGTAGCTAGAGAATCAGAGGGAGGTAGAGCTAAACGAGACAGCCGACCACCGTTTACTCGCACGATGTCAAATACCCAGTCGTCATAGGGAAGATGTGTCGCAAAATTAAGTTTGATTCTCTTACAAATGTATAATGCTGTTATTCAAAAAAATATAGTATGCAATTCGTTTATAATGTCGCTTTATTACTTTCGCATAAATTTGAAAACTCGCACCTAAAGTCGCTCGTATTCAAAACTTGTACTCCTACTGTTCCTTCTTTTCCGATTTGGGTTTAAAATTATCGTTCACGCAAAACAATTTTGAGAATCCTAACCAATTTCACTTTGAAAGCATTTGAAGAGTGACATTATCGTCAAGATTAATTTTTGTAATTAATAACATAATTCTATTTTACAAGTCTATTAACTATGAATAATTAATCAAGAGTAAATTTTACACAGTCCGGAACCTATTTTAGTTTTGTACTTCCGAGTCACTTGCCGTTCAAATCAGATCGTGATAATCTAGCCAATAGAACTGAGAACTTAATCCATTTTAAGTTCTGCCAGTTTAAGCACTGTCACCTTAAGTCTGCCAATTTTGCTCATATTTAGTGATGCATTGTGTTTTTGAGGAAGTTTAGTCTGTGTATTTCAAGCCGAGAACCAACAAAGAAGTTTCTGTATATCCATAATGCGTGATAAAGCCCCTTTTACACAATCTGCAAAGAAACGTGATATACTCGTGATATAGAAACGAGCCAAAGGCGAAGACTAAATTTTGAAGCTAGTGTATCAGGAGAAATAAGTTCTTTGCAAATTAAATGAAAGTATTGAAGTAAAGATGGAGAAAAGTCTGGCATTGTGTGTAAATTACGTGAAGGAAATGCACTAACACATTGTATCCTCCCTTACGTTTAACAGAATAAGCCTATTTAAGTTTAACAGAATAACAAATTTGGTCCTATTCTTTTTTAACATGGTTTTCCTGGATATCTCAAAGTTTCTTCTTTTTGAGTGATATTCGTAATGTAATTAATTGTGTATAAAATGATGTATAAAATGTATTTCCCATAATATCCCTTAGAAACAAACAATTGAAAAAGCATAAAATCAGAAGAGATAAACACAAAATATTTGCCTGAGAGTTAAAACGTGAATGAAAAAGAGGGAGTAAATTTTTCTGATGGTCAGTATTTTCGGGTGTAAAATATTGTTAGTATTCTAAGTTTAACTGAATGCTCAACATTTCAGTTCAATGCTGATAATTCATCTTTTACTTATGTTGAGTGGAAATAAGTCTCAATTATCGATCTTTATGAAGCAGAAAACACTAATTAGTATCATAAGTAACAATAAAACTCATAGTAAAATCGAGGTTGGAAAATTATTTTAAAAGGAGAATGAGTGCTGCTGTAAAATATGGAACAGAAAATTAGAGAACGCTGCATAAAACCACTTCAAACCTTTTCCATCTACTAAAATTTTCATATAGGGATCCGACAAAATAATTCTCACTAGCTGTAGATAGAATTGTGTTGCGCAGTATCGTCATTAAAGCATAGTTTTCATCATTAATGTGGCTGTTGGGGGCCGTTCTATCTTTAATGAGGCGATTCATTGAAGAGATTTCCCCCGATAATAATCCGCGGCACATAGTTCGAAACGAGACTACGAGACTTACATTTGTTTATAGACCGGTTGTCCTGGAATCACGACCTCCAACCGGCCCTCCCACGTTGGCGGCATCTCCCGGGACGCCATATTGCATAATTCGCGGGCGACCTCCCTTCAGGGCCGGGCGCCAGCTGCGGTCGGTTCGGCCCGATCGCGCGCTTCTCGGCTAACTGCATTACGTGGCGCTGGGGCCGGTGATTGACCCCTCATCGGGTTGCAATTGTGTATTTTGCGGACGAGTGCGTGTGCTTCGCATTGCAATTGCGACACAGTGCCTCGCGCCAGGCGCTCGCTCGCCCGCCCGCCCGCCCGCCCGCCCGCCCGCCCGCCCGCCCGCCCGCCCGCCCGCCCGCCCGCCCGCCCGCCCGCCCGCCCGCCCGCCCGCCCGCTCGCTCGCCCGCCCGCTCGCCCGCTCGCCCGCTCGCCCGCCCGCTCGCCCGCTCGCCCGCTCGCCCGCTCGCCCGCTCGCCCGCTCGCCCGCTCGCCCGCTCGCTCGCCCGAACCAAAATCCACCCACCCACACGCCCGAACCCACCCATCCCACCCAAACCACCCACCCACCCGCCCGCCCGCCGCCGCGCCGCCCGTCTCACCCACGCAGACAATCACGCGCGCGCCCTGGCAAATGGCAATTGTATATCTAAGCAGTGACGCAAACATGTCCCGATTATTATGTTTACATCCTTTTGAAACGAATGATACCCATACGCGCCCGCCGCCCTGCCGGCATTTTATTCGCCGGCGTCCCCGCCAGAGCACGCGCCCCGGTCGGCGGTTTGTCTGCGAGAGCAGATGGCCGTGATTGCAGACGCCTACGAAAAAAAACACCCAACAACAACATGCGATCCACTTGAACGCCGGTGACTAGTCGCTGCTAATTGGCTCTTCATCGAGTTGCGAACATTTTATGGAGGGTTTTGGCGAGCGCTATGCCAACAGGAACTCAAGTGGAATGTGTCGGTCGGAGGATCATTTGACGATTTTACGTACGTGTTTGTTGCTAAGCTCTGGTAGTTGTTAGAGATTAGAGAAAAAAAGAAAATTTCAGATTGTCAGATTAGTTACAACTGTGATGTTGGAATGTTGCAGAAAACTCGCTCTGTCAGAATTTGAATCCAACAGAAAAAGTTACCCTGACAGAAATCTCGACCCTGAAAAAGGGACATTTTAATAGCAATTGTTCATTTTATAAATGACAGAAGGTGTTTTTTTAATGTCGTAAGTATATTGTTATACTTTCGAGTACTACATGTTATGCCTATTCACTCGTATGACTGAAGAAAGATACTTATTTGATCTCTCTTAACGCAATTTTTTCTGGCATGAAATTAGTCAATTTGTCCAGGAAGCTGTAGAAAATTAAAAAAAACATGACGCTAGGGGCGGTCTATAAAAAGGGGGTAATCGTCAATCTCCGTTAAGGAGACAATTTACGCGTTCAGAGAATTTATTTAAAATCATGTACCGGAGTTTCGAACGTATTCACGTTGTCGCTTAATAGAGTAAACACAAACGTCATAGCGTTTTCAAAATAATCGTGCTCTGCTTGACATTTGTCCATTCATAATTTTGTTTGTTAATTAAGGAACAGAAATAATTCCGCACCCTCGGAGCCTCAATAGAAAATTAAATCATAGTAAGTAAACTTAAATCGGAAGTAAGTAAATATTTTCAGTGAATGTTTTGTTTTTTATAATTACAATATAGATTTAGACGATCGCTATGATAGAAAGTAGAAAGTAAAATTTTGTACTCCATGAACATGTATTTATTGCAATTTCTGTGCACAATGCTCATATCACGTCGAACTGCAAATTCTACAGTATGAAATTAATAAAATGTAGTAGTCAGAACGTGATGGAGCTTTAGTTGAAATTTCTGTCAGAGCAATTTCTAGTTCTCGTAATCCACTTTTAAAAATTTAATGGTGACTCAATGTTTTATGGAATCCTTTGCTTTACAGTAGTATGACGGTGGATATAAAGCATTATTTATCAATGATTTTAAACACAAAGGTAGCTGAATAAGTTCATAAATTATTAAATGGAAACGTTTTCGAACATATCCTAAATATGTCTTCTAATCTTGTCAGAAGAGAAAACAATCAATTTTGTAATTTGAATCAGCGTCATATGACAATTATAGGTATAATAATTATTTATAATAAGTTACATTAAATAGCATTATCTGATATATTTAGTAAAAATCAGATAAAAATATAGATAAGAATATCAGATAAAAATCAATCAAAAAGAAAAAAAACTACATATACTTTTTATATGCCCAATTATGGTTGATCTGAAGATAAAATAAATTTATCTACTTGAATACCAACCTGAGTAATCTAATCAAGGAAGTAAATAATTGGGTCTACTGGGACAGTGTGCAGCCTGTTATTATGTTCATCAACTCGGATGGAACCGTTGCTGAGAGAGGCAAAGTGTTCCAGCAGCTCGAATGCAGTCGATTCATCTCGTGAGCGGGAAGCGAGTGGCCGGAATGCGGCAGCCTGCTGTAATGTGGTTTGCGCTCGTCAGTGCCTCCGCATATTTCGCTATCACAGATACTCGCACACTCGCACCACACTTGCAAACTCTACTGCCATTGCTCCTCCCTGATGGAAGCCTTCACTAACCCTACTGCAACAGCCTGTAGCCTATTATCGAATACCCGCCACATGCAGTTCTCCGTCCATCTCCCTTCACCTACTAACCACAGGCAACGGATCAAAGGGCAACGACCACCGCCCACCGCCCACCGCCCACCGCCCACCGCCCACCGCCCACCGCCCACCGCCCGCCGCCTACCGCCCACTCCCCACCGCCCACTCCCCACCGCCCACTCCCCACCGCCCACTCCCCACCGCTCACTCCCCACCGCCCACTCCCCACCGCCCACTCCCCACCGCCCACTCCCCACCGCCCACTCCCCACCGCCCACTCCCCACCGCCCACTCCCCACCGCCCACTCCCCACCGCCCACTCCCCACCGCCCACTCCCCACCGCCCACTCCCCACCGCCCACTCCCCACCGCCCACTCCCCACCGCCCACTCCCCACCGCCCACTCCCCACCGCCCACTCCCCACCGCCCACTCCCCACCGCCCACTCCCCACCGCCCACTCCCCACCGCCCACTCCCCACCGCCCACTCCCCACCGCCCACTCCCCACCGCCCACTCCCCACCGCCCACTCCCCACCGCCCACTCCCCACCGCCCACTCCCCACCGCCCACTCCCCACCGCCCACTCCCCACCGCCCACTCCCCACCGCCCACTCCCCACCGCCCACTCCCCACCGCCCACTCCCCACCGCCCACTCCCCACCGCCCACTCCCCACCGCCCACTCCCCACCGCCCACTCCCCACCGCCCACTCCCCACCGCCCACTCCCCACCGCCCACTCCCCACCGCCCACTCCCCACCGCCCACTCCCCACCGCCCACTCCCCACCGCCCACTCCCCACCGCCCACTCCCCACCGCCCACTCCCCACCGCCCACTCCCCACCGCCCACTCCCCACCGCCCACTCCCCACCGCCCACTCCCCACCGCCCACTCCCCACCGCCCACTCCCCACCGCCCACTCCCCACCGCCCACTCCCCACCGCCCACTCCCCACCGCCCACTCCCCACCGCTCACTCCCCACCGCCCACTCCCCACCGCCCACTCCCCACCGCCCACTCCCCACCGCCCACTCCCCACCGCCCACTCCCCACCGCCCACTCCCCACCGCCCACTCCCCACCGCCCACTCCCCACCGCCCACTCCCCACCGCTCACTCCCCACCGCCCACTCCCCACCGCCCACTCCCCACCGCCCACTCCCCACCGCCCACTCCCCACCGCCCACTCCTCACCGCCCACTCCCCACCGCCCACTCCCCACCGCCCACTCCCCACCGCCCACTCCCCACCGCCCACTCCCCACCGCCCACTCCCCACCGCCCACTCCCCACCGCCCACTCCCCACCGCCCACTCCCCACCGCCCACTCCTCACCGCCCACTCCCCACCGCCCACTCCCCACCGCCCACTCCCCACCGCCCACTCCCCACCGCCCACTCCCCACCGCCCACTCCCCACCGCTCACTCCCCACCGCCCACTCCCCACCGCCCACTCCCCACCGCCCACTCCCCACCGCCCACTCCCCACCGCCCACTCCCCACCGCCCACTCCCCACCGCCCACTCCCCACCGCCCACTCCCCACCGCCCACTCCCCACCGCCCACTCCCCACCGCTCACTCCCCACCGCCCACTCCCCACCGCCCACTCCCCACCGCCCACTCCCCACCGCCCACTCCCCACCGCCCACTTCTCACCGCCCACTCCCCACCGCCCACTCCCCACCGCCCACTCCCCACCGCCCACTCCCCACCGCCCACAGCCCACTGCCCATCGCCCATCGCCCACCGCCCATCGCCCATCGCCCATCGCCGACAGCCCATCGCCCACAGCCCACAGCCCACCACCCACTGCCCCTGCACACCACCTTCTGTACACCGCCCACTACTAATGCCAAACCTCACCGCCCACCGTTTACATCCCCACCGCCTACTTACTTGTGACGTCCACTTCACACTCCCACCATTCACAACGTACAGCCTACCTCCTACGGCCTACCGTAAATTAAGTTACATTCATGAGTAATTTATATATATTCTGCTATATTAATAATCGATGATTTCACAGTTTAGTATTTAATTTAAAATATATAAATGTAAAATCAAACCTCTGCCTATATTAAAAAACACTACAAGACAATAATACAAAAACACTACTATATAAGAATGTATACAAGATAAGGGAAGCAGCGATAAATGTAGAAATTTGCAAAGCGACTCGAAAGAAAGCAAAAAAACATCTCACAAACGTTACATGTTCGATTTTAAATTAAGGCTTGATCGAGTCGCATTTGAAACCTTATTGCTGATGGTTTCATTAAGCAAGAGTTTCAAAATTGCCTGACTGACACGAGTCATCTAGACCACGCAAGCCCTTGCGCTTGTATTATGTAGAATGTGTGTAAATCGTCGCAGTCGTTAGAATCAGCACGTTCGACGTGATAGCTCCGCCCTATCTCATTTCGTTCCTCCTCCCTCAAAGAGCCGTATGGACGGATTTCTACCACGGCCGAACTGTAGCGATTGCTGCGACCGCGTCTCCACCGCAACGTGGCCTCCGTCGCCCCCGTCGCCCCCGTCGCCCCCGTCGCCCCCGTCGCCCCCGTCGCCCCCGTCGCCCCCGTCGCCCCCGTCGTCCCGGTCGTCCCGGTCGTCCCGGTCGTCCCGGTCGTCCCGGTCGTCCCGGTCGTCCCCGTCGTCCCCGTCGCCCCCGTCGCCCCCGTCGCCCCCGTCGCCCCCGTCGCCCCCGTCGCCCCCGTCGTCCCCGTCGCCCCCGTCGCCCCCGTCGCCCCCGTCGCCCCCGTCGCCCCCGTCGCCCCCGTGCCCCCGTCGCCCCCGTCGCCCCCGACGCCCCGTCGTCTCCGTCGTCTCCGTCCTCCCCATCCTCCCCGTCGTCCCCGTCGTCCCTGTCGTCCTCGTCACTCCCGTCGCCCCCCTCGCCGCGTCGTCCCACGGCCGTTCCCCGCCGCTCATACCACCGTCGCCACCACTACCCACAACACTCCGTCCCCGCCTGCGCCACCCTCGCCGACCCCGCCGCCCGCAACTCTCCACACCCCTTCAGCCTACGCCACCACCACCCCCACGGCGTCCATCACAACCACCGCCTGCGCCGAAGCCATTAGCACGCCAGCCGCCGCCTCGTGCGCACGCTTACAAAGCGCATCGCGCGCGCTAAATAGTTTCCACTCCGCCCGACGCGCGCTCCATTTCCGCTGCGGCCGCGCCGCGCCAAACGCCCGCATCTACCCGGCGCCCGCGCCGCAGTGCGCCCAACACTCCCCGTACGAATGACATTCCGCATCACATTAAATATTTCATCCCGAGATGATATCGTGGGCATCAAGTTGGTTCAGGGCCCGGAAATTACTTACGCCATGAGAACATTTTGCCCTGAGGAAGGTCGCAGAAAGGCGGCCGAAACGTTGGCACCTGTGCCGGGGACGCGTCGTCTCTCGGACAGCTAAGTAGGAACTACTTACGCCATTAGTCAACGAATGTTATAACCAGGGAGTTGTCGGTAGACTTTCTGGAAAATAAAATCCTGCGGCAGGGTTGCAGGTTTCCTGAGGAGATATCTGCAGAGTTCAGACTAGCTATGTAGCTAGTGTCGAAAATCAGCCACTCAAATCCTATCCAAGGGCGTTTTTTTTGTTATTATTTAAGGTATTGTTATATAAGGTCGCATCAACATCTAGGACATTAGCGACCATGATATGGTGATGATAAGGGGTGGAAGGTCGAACGCTAAACAACCATACTCGAAGTGGGACTCGAACTCGTCATCCTTCGGTACGAGGTCGCTACGGCACTACTGCCTTAACGACCTGCTCGGCTACCTCAACCAGCCCAAGAGCGTTGTTTCGTACAATAACTAGGAAAAGTGTAATATCTATGAATGCCAAGCGCCCTCATTTGAGAATGCACATTTCCAGTCAACTCAAAGTGGTTTCCTGGATACAAAGTTTGTTAATTTTTATCCTCTACTGGCATAGCCATCGTTAAAGAAATACACAAACTCTTTATGGAATTCTCGAGATTGAGATGTTAATTTGGTCGATATTGATATACTTCTGTTGTACTTCCCTCACCAGGACGTGTTCACGATTTTTCAGTTTGTATCTTTGTTGGAATGAAAGGCTGGAGTAAATGAAGAATGTCCATTCTGATATTGCCGGGGGAGGTGATGAACTGATATGAAACTATGATGAATCATTTTACTATATCTTAAATATACGATACTCCTATTACAAATAGTTTGGCCCTTTAAAGAGTTGTATATTTTAGCATGTTAATAATTCGCTGACACAAATAACGAACATGTAAATAAATAGCTCCAACGATGTCCTTGCAATCCTTGCGCAGAAAAGTAAATAACATTTCACAATATGAAGACATAGGCCGCGATTTCTTATTCTTCATGATGTCCAGTTGATTTGAAGTCGATCGCTTGCATCTTATGATACTATAACGGGCGGAGTTCCATTATTTCCATATTATCTTTCATTTCAATATCCAGTTCATCAATAGAACCTGACATTCACATTATAAGTGAAGAAAACACAACGATTAACAAGCATGTGGCCGTGCTAACAGAACAAATGATTCAGTGGTAAGCACACTACATTTCATTTCAGTGATATTACTTAATTACAGAAAAATCGTGAATAAAAAGGGCCTTGAACATAAAATTATATATCACATGGCAAAATACTCTTTTAATGAATCACAGGATTCCTCACTTTTCCCTGTGGGCCTGTGCGGATGAACACTCCAGACTTGCCCTTGTCGACTTTCTTGTATTATGATGTAAATATTATTCCTTCCATAGCGACATCGTGTTGAATAATGTGCACTTCGTTCGGCTCAAGTGTGCTTCGAAGCTGTCCCTTCAGCGGACCACCCATTTAAATCCACCCATTTTGGATAAAAATAACATTAACCGGCTAGTTCGCGAATTATCCAGAAGCGGACTTTAAACGCAACACCCACACTCACACGCACACTCACACGCACACTCACACGCACACTCACACGCACACTCACACGCACACTCACACGCACACTCACACGCACACTCACACGCACACTCACACGCACACTCACACGCACACTCACACGCACACTCACACGCACACTCACACGCACACTCACACGCACACTCACACGCACACTCACACGCACACTCACACGCACACTCACACGCACACTCACACGCACACTCACACGCACACTCACACGCACACTCACACGCACACTCACACGCACACTCACACGCACACTCACACGCACACTCACACGCACACTCACACGCACACTCACACCCACACTCACACCCACACTCACACCCACACTCACACCCACACTCACACCCACACTCACACCCACACTCACACCCACACTCACACCCACACTCACACCCACACTCACACCCACACTCACACCCACACTCACACCCACACTCACACCCACACTCACACCCACACTCACACCCACACTCACACCCACACTCACACCCACACTCACACCCACACTCACACCCACACTCACACCCACACTCACACCCACACTCACACCCACACTCACACCCACACTCACACCCACACTCACACCCACACTCACACCCACACTCACACCCACACTCACACCCACACTCACACCCACACTCACACCCACACTCACACCCACACTCACACCCACACTCACACCCACACTCACACCCACACTCACACCCACACTCACACCCACACTCACACCCACACACTCACACCCACACTCACACCCACACACTCACACACGCACACTCACATACACACACTCACACACACACTCACACGCACACGCAAACGCACACTCACACGCACACTCACACGCACACTCACACGCACACTCTCACGCACACGCACACGCACACTCACACGCACACGCACACGCACACACACTCACACACGCACTCACACATATGTATATTACATTGTGGAGAGAGTTTTCACAGTCTACTCATTCTCACTTGTTTGGGCCCACTGCGCGGCGCGAATGGGAGCCGCGTGGCGTGTAGCGACGTCCCGCGCGGCGGCCGATCCCTTTGCCCGACACCGCTCCGCCCGGGCCCTTGAAGCCTCTGGCCGTCCGCGGCAGCTGCTAATGCGGCCCTGGCGCAGCTCGCGTCTGCATTAGCAACCGCAGCGGCGGCGAAGAGTGGTGTGAGGACGGTAATGATGCCCTTATAATCGAGCACTGCCGGCAGCGGCGCACTTCGTCGTGGTGGTTTGGTTGAACCGGGCTGTGGAATGCTAATAGAAATTGCGTGCCAAAGAGAACGAACGTGAGGGGAGTCGGCTGGAAATGTGCGTGGCTTGACGGTGCGTGCGTAGTCGGCTTAGTGTCGGTCTCCCGACTGGTTTTATGCAGTTGCTGAGATGATTAGTTTGTTATCGATGGATGGGCGGACATACAACAATTTAGAGTTAAGTAATCGTTACAATGTTGAAGTACCGATACTAATTGTGATGTTACTTACAGATAATACACAGTAAACGCCCGTCCTTAAAATTTGTATGTATTTTGATCTGAAGTGAAATATTTTTTTAACAGAATGATATCAAGAATGTGGCACTTTTATTCTATTCGGCTATCAATAAAATAGTGTAAATGGCGTCTTTGTTGTGATATAATTATAACTTACGGTTCAGTAACAATTTAACGAATATCATAACTTTAATTATTAATGTCGGATGTTTTAAGACGAAATTTCGCCGCCTTGTACTATTTGTACTTCTGCCTACGCATTATTTCTATTTACTTGTTTATTTGAGGTAAGATATTAACGTTACTTTATCTTTGACAATTCATTTGAATATTTCTGAACTAGTTTTTGATATTCGATTTTTTTATTGATATCGGCGCATTTCAAAGATCGTCAAATTAACTTTTCGTACAAAATCATAACAGTTTTTAAATGAAAACATTATATACACGAGTAAAAACGTACGATTTATTGGAAACGTGTTGGAATTATGGGTGACTATTTACGTCATTGAAACGACCAAAGAAGATTTTGAGTGAAGGGCCAGAGTTACGCAATACTCCATTTCAATTAAAAACAGTTTCCATTCTAATATTCCACAAATATTTTTAAAAATATCTATTTTCATATGAAATAGTTTACGGATGCCATTGAATCCCGCCATTCGAAGGAAAAAATAATTTTGAGAAAGGATATGGAGCGAAGTAAACCATAACCGCATGGAAGCACAAGAATGGAAATACCTGCGGTATTACGGAGCCA
Organism: Gryllus longicercus; assembly: GCA_038098605.1. Lineage (NCBI taxonomy): Eukaryota > Metazoa > Arthropoda > Insecta > Orthoptera > Gryllidae > Gryllus > Gryllus longicercus. The sequence goes on along the minus strand of JAZDUA010000913.1, from coordinate 89,419 downwards.
AGAGAGGAAAACGGATTTCGATAGTTATTTCTCCGAAAAGGAAAGGAATGGCTATTTTTGTGGCGGATTATCAGAAATCGATGTGAGAATTTATCGAGAGTCCGTGGTTCATTATGAACGGAAAATATTTGTCCTCTTTCCACTTACTTTCTCTTGTATTTCTCCGTTGAAAAAAAAAGTCACCTCGAACGCCAAACACAGAAGGGAATTATAACACCATCGTAAGCATCTTATCAGAAATTGCATTGAAGCTTTCTGGCATTTGGGCGATTAATTAACACATCCCGTATTTTCGCCCCTTCATATCATTTTCGTGTCACTTCCATACATCGGGATTGGCAACACGAAGCGAATTGGACAGGCTGTGCCGGTGAAACCTAATTAGTTTGTGAATGCCCGCCCTCCGCCCATGATGGATGTGGAATGGGAAACTACAATAAGACACCGTCCTGTCATATCAATTGCCATCGCAGAGCTCCATGTCCGCCACAGCGTACCTTTTGTTGTTTGGCAGAACAACGACTGTCGTTTCGGAAACGCATCTTTTGTTCTATACGTTGATTGAAATTTTTATTTTTCCATGCCTTTGTTGTAAGGCAGATATGTTGTATATTGCGTATCGAACTGATCCTTCCTTCCTCGCTAGCCGGTAACGATGAGCTGTCCTCATACGCGGTCACATTTTTGGGTTCAGAATGTATGTATTTTATTAAAAAATGCCGCAGAGCCACAGTATTTCCTAGTATGATTTTTATTGCATGGGTTTCGATGTTGGCCTTTGTGTGTTATCTCCCGCTTGGAATTTCTGTTCTTTGTTCTATGTGTTTGTTCTGGTCGCGTGACCCTGCGTTGGAGAATGTCGTTAATTATCTCTCCCTGCGGCAAACTTTTCGGTACGGTTTGGAATTGGAGTCGTAAAGATTCCGTACTACCGGGCCTTTCAACATTCACATACTGTAAATACAATAATATTGGTTGGAAAGAAACGTTGGCCGCTAGCCAAAAACTCAGGTCTTTTTCTTTCAGAAAGGTCATAATTTCTAAATTGCTTTGGAATAACTGTGCTCAATCCATTGAAGCAACGTACAGCGAGATATTCTGAATTCAAATCCTGACATAGAAGGTAACAAAAATGACCGTTTTTCATAAATAGCTGACGACTAACAAAGTAAGTAATGCCTCTATTTTCCATTTTATTTCTGACATTCGTTACTGGTATTTCTGCAACCTCTTGTTGAACACGATGTTGTTATTGAAGTCGTAACCAGTCTTCACTGTAGTGCGTAATATTTGAAATTACCTTGAACTTGGAAATGCGAAATTAATGGCGATTGGATAAGCATTACTAAAATACATAGCCGTGATGATACCTTATTTTATTTCCCATCAGAACGGTTACATGATTTGATTTGTTTGACGAATTGATGTCTCTTTTTGATTTCCATTCAGCGTAATTAACGTTACTTCATCGGCAATGAGTTGTTTGCTCTTGTCTTTTTATTGCAACTTCGAGCACTTTTAAATTCAGTATCAACAAAAAAAAAACACTCTATTAAGAGAGTCTTCACCTCTTTAGAATATATTTTCCTAATTTAGTCATCTTTTTCCTTTTATCATATATTTTTTATTTCAATTCTTGTTATGTTTTATTTTACTTTCATATGACTTTTTATTCGTCCACGTTTGCTGATGAAGGTTTTTCTAATTTATCTTCCTTCTCACCCTTGTCAATGTGAGTGTGTGTTGCATACAGAGTATCCTTATTATTTTAGTGCCTTCGCCAAGTAATGCACAACGGGTTATGTGTTAGCGTGGTTGGCAGTCCGGTGGTTCGCGGTTGGGCCTAGGAGCTCCATGACTGTAGCCGGCGGGAAGAAGCGCGTGCGTTGCGTCTACATGCCACCAGTCAGGGCCTGAGGGTGCCGGCCCTCCCACTTGCCTATATGCCTAGCACACCCATCCGCCCAAAACAAACACCCTCCCACCCATCAACTTACCCGTCCAACCTCCCACACGCCCAGAACAAATACACGCCCACACACACACACACACATCCAACCATCATCCATCCACCCACGCACCTGCCCACCAATTCATCCGTTCACCCACCCACTGACCCAACACCAGCCCGCTCGCCCGCTCATTCGCCCGCTCATTCGCCCGTCCATTCGCCCGCTCATTCGCTCTCTCATTCGCCCGCCTGCCCGTACTCACGCCCGATCGTTCGCTCGCCTGCCCACCCGGTCGCCCTCCCGCCCTCCAGAACTCCCTACCCCAGTTGCCCAGGGCGCTCCGCCCGAGGCTACGGGCGCGGCGCGGCCCCACCGCGCTTGCAGCCACGCGCGCTTTGCTGCTCTGCGCTCGCCGCACGCCGCCGCCGGCCTCTCGCCCCGGGCGCCGCTGCACCCCTCGCCCCTCGCCCCTCGCCCCTCGCCCCTCACCACTCACCACTCACCACTCACCCCTCGCCCCTCGCTCCTCGCTCCTCGCCCCTCGCCCCTCGCCCCTCGCTCCTCGCCCCTCACCACTCACCCCTCGCCCCTCGCCCCTCGCCCCTCGCCCCTCGCCCCTCGCCCCTCGCCCCTCACCACTCACCCCTCGCCCCTCGCCCCTCGCCACTCGCTCCTCGCCCCTCAACCCTCGCCCTCTAGCCCGGCGCGCTCTCTGGGCTGGCCTCGAATGTGCGTCTGCAGCCAAGCACGTCTCCTCTCTGCTCTCCGGTTTCTTCCAGATTCGGTAATAATGATCTGGTGGCAATGTGGAAAAGCAACTAGCGACTCCAAATCATAGCAAATTTATCTTCCACTTTTCAACCGCTTTTATAGCTCATTATTTCTCACTTAAACTCTACAGTTTCATCCGGCGACCGTCGGCGCCAATTGTTCATTACATATCCCTCATTGACTTCACCTCACACTCATTTTCTTCCACACCTTGTTGGAGCTGTGTGATGTTTCCCTCAACAGTACAAGCCAGCTATAAAATCCCCTCACACACATCACAACACTCATCTGACTCTTTGAAACCCGAATCTCTCCTTCAGTTAAATGTACGAGTGCTTCATCCATAAGCAGCGCTCTGGGTGGCACAAGTGTCATCACTGTTCACGTCAACTGTGATGACTGCTCCGAAAGCGGACATGCTCTCTAAAGTTCCCCGTCGATCCCGGATGTCGCGATGTCACGTGTGGTTTGGCCGGCGCGGCGAGACGGCGGCGACGCCCCTGGCCCGGGACGCGGGCGGGTCGCGAAGCCGGTCCGCTCGGATTCCGGGCCGCGTCAAACGCGCGCAAGAGCGACGGCTGTCATCACTTTCATTCGCTTCACTCTAGATGCCCTGCCCACTCCGGTGCGGAATAACCACTGTAGTCCTCCCATCTCTCTCGCTCTCTCTCTCTTCCTCTTGCTCTCGCTCGCTCTCTCACGCGTTCTCGATCTCTCACGCGTGCTCGCTCTCTCTCGCTCACGCATGCTCTCTCTCTCGCTCATGCGTGCTCGCTCTCTCTCGCTCGCGCGTGCTTTCGCTCTCTCATGCCCTCTCGCAATCTCGCGCGCTCTTGCTCTCTCGCGCTCTCTCGCTCCTTCGCGCGCTCTTGCTCTTACGCGTGGTCTCACACGCGCTCGCACTACCGCCAACTCTCTCTCTCTCTCTCTCTCTCTCTCTCTCTCTCTCTCTCGCGGTTTCTCTCACGCTCTCGCGGTCTCTCGCGCTCTCTCGCGCGCTCCCGCGCTCCTTCTCGCGCTTTCGCGGTCTCTCTAGATCTCGTGGCGGGTATGTAGTAGATAATCACAAATTTAGAAGAAGATGTGAACACTTTCAAGTCAAGAATGCACCATGGAAAGGAATGTACAAAAGTTAAGCGATGTCGACTAAATCAGAATTAAGCTACACAAATTTGAAAACTTGTTTATATGCTACCTTTTAGGATTCATATGCCTGTTGCGATTTAAAAAATTCACAATATATGGAATTTTAGCTTAGAGAAAGAATGAATTATGAATTTTGAAAAAAAGCTGTATTAACATGTGCGTTATATAGAAACACAAATAATGATCTAAATCTAATAAAATAAATAAATAAAAATTGTTAAATAAAGACAATCCCCTTTCAACACATTAAACATTCATATTGAAATTTATTTAAATACCCACAAATATATCCAATAGTTCACGCAACGTTTCTAGAAATTCTATTTTGTCTTCTTCAGGTGTTTAACAGTTTATTAGAAAACACAAAATTTACCAGAAACACACTTGAAACTGCCAGTTGTCATGAAATTGTACCTAAATGTCAATTCTACGATATACCCATTCTGATGTCCGCGCCCGCTCGAGATCCGCGCCCGCTCGAGATCCGCGCCCGCTCGGGATCCGCGCCCGCTCGAGATCCGCGCCCGCTCGAGATCCGCGCCCGCTCGAGATCCGCGCCCGCTCGAGATCCGCGCCCGCTCGAGATCCGCGCCCGCTCGAGATCCGCGCCCGCTCGAGATCCGCGCCTGCTCGAGATCCGCGCCCGCTCGAGATCCGCGCCCGCTCGAGATCCGCGCCCGCTCGAGATCCGCGCCCGCTCGAGATCCGCGACCGCTCGAGATCCGCGACCGCTCGAGATCCGCGACCGCTCGAGAACCGCGCCCGCTCGAGATCCGCGACCGCTCGAGATCCGCGCCCGCTCGAGATCCGCGCCCGCTCGAGATCCGCGCCAGCTCGATATCCGCGCCCGCTCGAGATCCGCGCCCGCTCGAGGACCGCGCCCGCTCGAGGACCGCGCCCGCTCGAGGACCGCGCCCGCTCGAGGACCGCGCCCGCTCGAGGACCGCGCCCGCTCGAGATCCGCGCCCGCTCGAGATCCGCGCCCGCTCGAGATCCGCGCCCGCTCGAGATCCGCGCCCGCTCGAGATCCGCGCCCGCTCGAGATCAGCGCCCGCTCGAGATCCGCGCCCGCTCGAGATCAGCGCCCGCTCGAGATCCGCGCCCGCTCGAGATCCGCGCCCGCTCGAGATCCGCGCCCGCTCGAGATCCGCGCCCGCTCGAGATCCGCGCCCGCCGAGATCCGCGCCCGCTCGAGATCCGCGCCCGCTCGAGATCCGCGCCCGCTCGAGATCAGCGCCCGCTCGAGATCCGCGCCCGCTCGAGATCCGCGCCCGCTCGAGATCCGCGCCCGCTCGAGATCCGCGCCCGCCGAGATCCGCGCCCGCTCGAGATCCGCGCCCGCTCGAGATCCGCGCCCGCTCGAGATCAGCGTCAGCTTGAGATCCGCGCCCGCTCGAGATCCGCGCCCGCTCGAGATCCGCGCCCGCTCGAGATCCGCGCCCGCTCGGGATCCGCGCCCGCTCGAGATCCGCGCCCGCTCGAGATCCGCGCCCGCTCGAGATCCGCGCCCGCTCGAGATCCGCGCCCGCTCGAGATCCACGCCCGCTCGAGATCCGCGCCCGCTCGAGATCCGCGCCCGCTCGAGATCCGCGCCCGCTCGAGATCCGCGCCCGCTCGAGATCCGCCCCGCGCCGGGGACGCGGGACGCGCCACCCGCATACTTCCATAATTAAATACTGCGCGCGCCCCGAGCCGGAAACAGCCCCCGCTGCGCGCCGTGCAGGGACAGACGCGGGCGCAGGAGGGACGCGGCTGCGGAAGCTACGTCAGCCTCCGCGTCTGCGTTGACAGAGAGGTTTGTCGGTGAGCCGTTTGCTCCATGGCGCACCATGTCCTGTCCTTTGGCTCGACAGTTCGATATGGACCCAGCCTTGACCAGCGGTGACCCAGCCTCTTTGCCAAGGGATACGGGGGTTCATGTGGTTAGCACTTGACGTTCAGAAGACGTCCCTCCACCGTGTATACTGGTCTTCTTAATTTTTAGGTGGACTTTCCCAGCGTCACGTAACAATAGATATTGGGACATTTATAAGGAAAGCGCACCGATATAATTTTGCCTGGGCCGGAAATAGAACCCGGGGTTTGCGCCGTGGAAAGTGAGCAATCTAACCAACGAGGGTGCACCTCCACACTGGCTGTATAAAAATTTAGTAATAAAACTATATCTTATTATCTATACCCTTTTGAGCAAAGACCTCCTATTCTAAAATAGGGTAGCTCTAGGTACAAACCATTTTGGTGATTACTATTCTTTACTATTTGTCTGACTTTGCTGGTCGTTCAGATGTCATAACAAGAATCGTTTTCGCATCCTTTTCACATGTTCTTATCACAATAATATGGTGTACTAACCAAAATTAAAATATACTTCCGTCTTATTGGTTTCACTTTTAGTTTCCGCTTTTTCATAAGTTCTTTATACATTTCTTCTCATGCATCTTTTTCATTGTACATGGTAGCTATTTTCTGTATTTTGCTGCACCAACTTGTCTTTTGTATTCCCATGCTCCTAGTGTCTTATCTAGGGACCCATAACGTTGATGAGTATGTACACCGTACTGGAGTCATTCTGGTGACATGGTCTTCCCATTTACATTTATTAGCGGTTTCTTGTGCATGTTATTTTAACGTTCTTAGTATTTCTCCGTTACTTATTACTTACTTCATAACTTACTTGCTACATACGTAGGTTATATTCACGTACTGCCTGAATGATAATTTTTGGGATCGACTTGTCTCATTTGTACTGTGGTTTCTCCGACAGGTATCGGAGCGCGCACGAATTTTTCTTGTTCCCTCCTCTTCCATTTCACACACACACACACACACACACACACAGTTAAATCCGTTACACTACCATACAGTAGTTCGGGACCTTAGAACTTCTCGGCTGATTAAGATATCTGGAGGAGAAGAACTATACCTCATCCCGTCAAAAAACAACATGAACTGTACTTAAACGCTCGGAAGCACAAATAATCAACCAATCAATCGTGAGTAAAGCGTAAGATATAGTTGTTACAGTACGAGACAAGGTTCACAGGACACACAGAGAAAGAATTTTATTAACGGTAACTTACAAGAACTACAGAGTATTATAAATTGAGTGAAGGACAATCAAACCGTTGATTGATTGATTACTAGTTATTCCGTTAGTTACTAGTTAACGGATAAGTCCATTAGTCTCGTAAGTGTGGTAGATGTTTTTTGCTGGAGAGGTGGCGGAGATTTTGCCCCGTTGCATGGCGATATCCAGTGCCGACCCCGACCTACCGTCGGCTAGCGGGGTTTTCCACGGCCCGGTGTCTTCCACCAGCAGGGAAAAGCAAGAAATAGGAATGAAAGATCGCGTGTGATCCGTTGCCCGTTTGTTAGGGTACTGCTCGGGCATTCGCCTGATATTGACCGGAGAAACCAAAGAAAACTACCGATCAGAATAGCCGGCCGCCAGAATGATTCTCTAGAAAGCGGCTGAATTCAACCCAGCTGACCAGCTTGTGTCGAAAATCCTGCTACCGTCGGGGCTCAAATCCCAGAACCTCAGCAGAACCTCACCTCTGAGGTCAGGTCAGAGGTGGTGGTGGGATCAGAGGTGGTGGTGGGGTCAGAGGGGGTGGTGGGGTCAGAGGGGGTGGTGGGGTCAGAGGGGGTGGTGGGGTCAGAGGGGGTGGTGGGGTCAGAGGGGGTGGTGGGGTCAGAGGTGGTGGTGGGGTCAGAGGGGGTGGTGGGGTCAGAGGGGGTGGTGGGGTCAGAGGGGGTGGTGGGGTCAGAGGGGGTGGTGGGGGTCAGAGGGGGTGGTGGGGTCAGAGGTGGTGGTGGGGTCAGAGGTGGTGGTGGGGTCAGAGGTGGTGGTGGGGTCAGAGGGGGTGGTGGGGTCAGAGGGGGTGGTGGGGTCAGAGGGGGTGGTGGGGTCAGAGGTGGTGGTGGGGTCAGCGGTGGTGGTGGGGTCAGCGGTGGTGGTGGGGTCAGAGGTGGTGGTGGGGTCAGAGGTGGTGATGGGGTCAAAGGTGGTGATGGGGTCAGATGTGGTGGGGTCAAAGGTGGTGGTGGGGTCAGAGGTGGTGGTGGCGTCAGAGGTGGTGGTGGCGTCAGAGGTGGTGGTGGCGTCAGAGGTGGTGGTGGGGTCAGAGGTTGTGGTGGGGTCAGAGGTGGTGGTGGGGTCAGAGGTTGTGGTGGGGTCAGAGGTTGTGGTGGGGTCAGAGGTGGTGGTGGGGTCAGAGGTGGTGGTGGGATCAGAGGTGGTGGTGGGGTCAGAGGTGGTGGTGGGGTCAGAGGTGGTGGTGGGGTCAGAGGGGGTGGTGGGGTCAGAGGGGGTGGTGGGGTCAGAGGGGGTGGTGGGGTCAGAGGGGGTGGTGGGGTCAGAGGTGGTGGTGGGGTCAGCGGTGGTGGTGGGGTCAGCGGTGGTGGTGGGGTCAGCGGTGGTGGTGGGGTCAGCGGTGGTGGTGGGGTCAGAGGTGGTGGTGGGGTCAGAGGTGGTGATGGGGTCAGAGGTGGTGATGGGGTCAGATGTGGTGGGGTCAAAGGTGGTGGTGGGGTCAGAGGTGGTGGTGGCGTCAGAGGTGGTGGTGGCGTCAGAGGTGGTGGTGGCGTCAGAGGTGGTGGTGGGGTCAGAGGTTGTGGTGGGGTCAGAGGTTGTGGTGGGGTCAGAGGTTGTGGTGGGGTCAGAGGTTGTGGTGGGGTCAGAGGTTGTGGTGGGGTCAGAGGTTGTGGTGGGGTCAGAGGTGGTGGTGGGGTCAGAGGTGGTGGTGGGATCAGAGGTGGTGGTGGGGTCAGAGGTGGTGGTGGGGTCAGAGGTGGTGGTGGCGTCAGAGGTGGTGGTGGTCGGGTCAGAGGCATGCGTTGATGCCCTGAGCCACCTCATCCGCAGAAACCGTAGGTGGTGTGAGATGGACGTAGAGAATTCCGATGGAAAATTGCGGGTGAACTTCAAAGGTCGGAGCGCGGCTGAAGAGGCTCGCTGGTGGGCGGTGAAGTGTCCGGGAACGCGGGGGCGTGTAGCTCGAATGGGTGCGGGGCGGGGCCGGCGCACGACACACCGCAGACCTTGCAATTGCCGGAGGCGGCGAGGGCGGGGAGGCGCGTAATAAACGACCCACCCGCCCTGGCCAGCGCAGCGGCGCGAACACGCCGCTCGCGTGTCTCGATGATGAAGTCCGCGTTCGCCTCACCCCGCTCACTCTCCTCCTCCTCCTCCTCCTCCTCCTCCTCCTCCTCCTCCTTCTCCTCCTCCTCCTCCTCCTCCTTCTCCTTCTCCTTCTCCTTCTCCTTCTCCTTCTCCTTCTCCTTCTCCTCCTCCTTCTCCTTCTCCTCCTCCTTCTCCTTCTCCTCCTCCTCCTCCTCCTCCTCCTCCACCTCCTCCTCTTTCGTCCAACCGCACCCACGTCCACACTCATGCACTCTCGCATTGCCTTCTCTCGGTTCTTGGAATTTCATATTTTGTCCTCGTGGACTTTCTTCTTTGCGATGATTGATTACTATGGTTCCAGGTGCGACAACTGTTAAACTAATTAGTCCCGTAAGTGTAGCTCGTGTTTTTATTCGAGAGGTGACGGTGATCTTGCTTCGTGGGATGGCGAGAACCGGCGCCTATATTCAGTGGGCTAGCGGGGTTTTCCCGAGCCAGGTATCTCCACTCAGTAGAGCATTGCCCCAGCTCTAAGCTCCCAACGGGTTTTCCGGCATGTGCAGTAGTGTAGTGCATGTAAGTGTACTAAGTTTCAGTATTGTATTAAATTGTACGTTCATTGTTCTCATGCCTTTCTACGTTTCTTTTCATGACTTACTGCCGTAGCCGACAGTATCCGATATGTAGAACATTAAAAATGAAGGAAAATTTTTAATACATGTTTGATCGAATGTGGGTGAAAAATGTAAAGAAAATTTAGAACAATTGTTATTAATTTATCAATTTGCTTTCCATTTATCTCCGCTATTCATTTTTTTTGCTTTTATTATAAGACTTTCCTCATTTTTCACTTAACGTTCTTAGTTTTTACATCTCATTACTCGTCTTCCTAGAACTCTTCTGCTTCTTTCTTTCCTGTTCGTAATGCCCACTTCTTTCCTTTCCATAATTTACTGCTTCCCCTTCATATTCTAATCCATTTTTTCCACATTGATCTGGTGCTCGCAGCATTACTTTCTATCGCATCGTATGACTACCAAATTGCAATTTCTGCATCACGTCTTTTTCTTCTGATTCTTGTTTCTTTTAGTACTCCCTTCTCTATTTAAACTCGCTCTTTATGCTCTGCCCCTCGTTCGCAACCGCCAGCATTTCCTTCGCCCGCCGTTCTGGGCGCTGGCCAGCCCGCCCGCCCATTCGCCCGCGCGCCTGGCGCAATATCAACAGCGAGCGGATGGGCGGGCGGACGGGCGGGCGACCTCCAGCGAGCGACGCAAAAAAGTATAATTTAACTGCGTTGTTTTTCCGCAATTTCTGCGTATGACAAGGCACGCGACCCCGTCGGGAGCTTTATACTCTCTCTTTATGCCGCGGGTGGGGATGACTGCCCCCCCCCCCCCCGCTGCGTGCTTGCTTAAAGAGCTTATGCATATCGGCTTTGCGAGCCGGTAACGCACTCGTTGTCGTTTTATTGCTAGAAACAAGTTGAAGTAAGTACTGCTAATGGAACAGAGAGGTGAATAAATTATTACGGGTCGACGTCCGCCTCTTTGTAGGTTTGATCTTGGCAACGGACAATGCGTGCGTTTGGTGATCTACGTGATAGTTAGGGAATTCACTTAAATTGAATAGGAAGGTGTTGCATCATATATTTCCCAATTTCTAATGCAAGGAGGAATTGAAAGAAAACTACTGTACGCAGCCTCCGGCTAAGTTTTGTTAGATACCCAGGAACTGGGGAAAATCCCAAAACAAAGAAACAATTTCTATTTTGACTGAAAAGTGTAAGTATTGTGTTATTCCTCATGTGTACTGCCTGAAATCTTACTATTAGTGTCTCCCTGTTTATTACACAGCTGACACCAAGCGACTGCAATACTCCAAGGAAGTGACTCCCCGTCATTAAATATTTGCTATTCACGTCTTTGCGTTATTTAGCATCCACTTTTTTTAGAAATTTCTGGCATGCGAAGTATTTTCCTGATTGTACTGCCTGTTTTCTATATTATGTTATTGCAGTATTCGTGAATACTGTTTTTCTTAAAATATTTAACTTATTACAGTATGATTAGAGAGTATTTTGTTTGTTGTTCTTGAATAGTGTACGTGTTACTTTTGAAGAAAATAGTTTGTGGTTTTGTCCAGCAGTATTTTTGATAGTGCAGACCACTATTAATTGTTATTTACGTTATAAGAGTAGTAAGACATCATATCATTATAAGAGATTGGAGAGTTATCAAACGAGGCTGTTAAGCCAAACCAGTCAATTATTGTAATATGATTTTATGATAAAAGTATTTTACGTTTTACCCGATTTGTACTTATTTCAATAACTATAATTATCATTTAAATACAATACGTTTGTTTATTCAACATAAGAATGGTGACATGATGGTGATAGCAGTTGGTGTGATGCCATGGATTATGAGATTATGATATTGATTTCAGATATATCAAATTTGACGTTAGAAAGTCTAAGAAATATAAAATATATTTATTCTCGCAATCGAATCAAATTCTCTTACAACCAGCATAATCAAATAATTATAAGTGTTTTTCAATGGTATTTTTGCGATAGTTTCATGTAATTCTGCGCAAAGAACGTAGTCTATATGGAAATATCTAGCAAAAACGTCTTGACTCATTTTCTTGCGATTTGTAGAATATTGGAATTTTGTGAAAGTGATAATGATTGAAAAAATATTAAATAATGTTTTAAATGTAAAAAAATGTGAATCCCAGCTCTGATTAATTATTAAAGAATATTTGGGTAGGTAAATATCTTAGTGCATGTGCCTAATATTAAGCAATAATGATACAGAGAGCTAACTGTGATGAATATTTTCCTTGCACCACCAATAAAGTACCGAAAATAAATTTACTCTCTCTGTAAAATTAATAATGAAATTGCTAGAGGGTGGGGCTATGTGTGTGAACTACGTATATTGGCGGAAACAAATCTGTTTTTACTCCCATTTTCGAATGACGTTGAACCTTACTGCCTCCAGCATTCCGCAGTAATATTGCATGTAGGAATCGCAGAAATTCGCAATCAACCCCATTCTGTCCGCATATTACCGTGCACGCGGTCGCGAATACAGCAATTCCATCATTTATCCTCCACGCTCGATCTGACCCGAATGCATCGCGGAAGACGGCCGCGTTTCCTGAATTTCCCGAGTTTTCCTCTTCGTTGCGATCGTTCGTAGAGCGCACACGTTAATCAAAGATTTACGTGTTTTTTTTTTCACGCTTCCGCATCGCGCATTGCCAACATTTCATTTTGGTTTTGTGCGCTTTTTAACGGACATTGATTTCGCACTCGTCGGATATAATTTCGTTATTGGCCGCCCGCATTGAATAGCAGCCAGCCAGCAGCGTCCGGGGCCCGGCCAGCTACTGCAGTAGCTGCAGGGACTTGGTCAGTGGCTCAGAGAGATCCAAAATACGTTTGCCCCCACGATTCTATATGATTCGGTTGTAGATCGGTGCTTCAGTGGAGGTATTTGATTACTTCGTATTTATTGAAGCGGTATACGCATGAGTGGGGGTCAGTTTTCGATTGCGTTCGATTTGGCTAGAAGTTCACGACTGTATTTGCAGTTATTGTCCTGCAGGGGAAAACACGGGATTTTATGATAGTGTAATATTAAATATGAGTGTTAAGGTATCTATAAAATATTTAAAAAAGATAGAAGTTAGGTTTTAATTGTGATGAGAACGTTATCCTCATTCTCTGTTTATTTGTATTTTCAATTCAAAACCCACATTCTTCCATCTTGTGATTTTTCGACACTTGGGTTAATAAAATATTATAAAATCGACTATTGTTATACAAATTCAACTACGTGCGTGAAGTTTCAAGACAGTGAATGGGAGAAATTCAATAATACTTATACCTTAGTCTAATTGTCTTAATCTGAGCTTATGTTTCTGAGAAATATTAAGTTAAACTAATTTACTTACCTGTTGCCAACATCTAACGTACACAAAACATAATTGAAAGAATGATAGGATAATATACTTTTCTGATGTATTTTAAACAAATAATTCATAAAAATATAGAGTTAGTATTTAAGCCGATGAACTCAGTTATTTAAAGCTGTTTACAAATTCGTATCGGATTATCACCATCGTAATTGACATGTATCATCACCTTACTTTTGCATGTCTCTAGACAGATAGTTTCCTTTTAGAAACCAGGACTCAACATAAACAGTTGAGTTAAACAGGACGTCTTACTATTTTGATGAATTTCAAGTGGGCAACTACCCTTGGGAGTCTCGAGAAATGCTTGGAATTAAAACAAGATGCATTTTGTGAAAATTCACCCCCAGATTTACATGGGAATATAGTATGGCCTTGTGTGTATTATGATTGTGTTCAACAGAAGGAACTGAGATGATTAACATTTCTTTTCTTATAAGAATTCCCGAAAGCTCCTATTTACTGTTCTTTCAGGAAGTAAACATACGAACAAAATCGTGCTCGGATGTAAACGAAATGATTTTTTTTTCTTTTTTCGTTTATTTTATGATGCATCAACATCTAAGGTTATTATCAAAACCAGTGGTGTAATATTAGTACATTGTTGATTATAACAACGTTAACATAAATCATAACCTTATATTTAGAGTTACATTGCTTTATCACGTATCTTAAAGCAACAGTCAATAAATACAACTGTAGTTAGGGCGTATTACATATATTTGTAATAGACTGTGTGAATAGAAATAAAACTTAAAAACACAAAATAAATAAAAATATTATAAAAGTTAATTAAAATATAACATGTCTATTATTTTATATCAGTTTAATACCTTGAATTGAAATGGATAATATATCAAAATGGAATTTAAATGTTAGGATAAAGAAGTAGGATGTGATGGAGTTATGTTCGGAACATTCCAATCGTCAGTATTCAGCAATTTCTTGCTACACAATGGGTTGTTTTTTTAGCTCATGACGAAGAGTGAATTTAGTGTAGCCGAATCGAATGCGCTATTAAACGCGGATGGAGTCACCTGTTCTCACCGGGAAAACGAAGCGTATGTTTCAAATAATTCGTTGATATCCTCATGAATTTTACTTGCTTTAAAATCGGTCCTTTGAATTAAATACATCTTCTTCATTACTTTTCTAATGCGCTTTAGATTGTTCTCAGTTCAAGAAGACATTTAATTATTCGTCTTCTGTTGTTGATCAATAATAGAATAGAATAAAATATTTATTTTGCTACTTAGAAATACATGGAATATTTCCGGTGGTAGCGTTTTGTAAGTTGTTACTACAAATGCACAACACAAACAATCAAAGGAAGATTACAATATTTATATATTATTTAATACAACTTTACAAGTTTAGTATATTAAACATATCACGCTAAAGCTGACATAAAATAACCATAATAATAAATATATATAGGAAGAATGGATTTACTGATAACCGTTCTTGTATTTCGCTAGTAATGTTAGGACGAGGAAGAGGAAGGAAAGATGGCGCTCGGTCCGTGATTTCTTTGAAAGGGAACGGTATTTAACTGCGTACCCTCCCTTATCCCGGCTGGGGCGGGGTCCCTGCTGGTGGGAGATACCTGGTTGGGGAAAAACCCCGCTAGCCGACGGTAGGTCGGCGTCGGATCTCGCCATCTGCGGGGAACGATCACCGTTAATTTTCGAGGAAAAACACGCACTACACTTGAGTGACTAACGAACTTAGTAGTTGACGCACCTGGAATCAGTAACAACCAAGAGGAGGAGTACATTGGATAAACCACTCTATATTATCAATTAGAGCAACCGGCTGGTGAAATTTTCTAGGCCGAGGCTGAATGGACCTAGTTATCTCTCTAGTGCCGAAAGAAGGTCACTGTCGGAACTGGAACCTTATGACGTTCCAATTAGAAGCACTGCAGTGACATCGTTTGATGCCCTGAGCCACCTCAGCCCGTGGAAGAATCTAAGAAGGCCGGAAATGTCAGCGGCAAAAGCGTTGGCGACGGTGGCATTGGTGGGAGGGACGGCAACGCCCAAGTCGGCGTTTCGGGAACACGTAAAATTGCGACCCACACAATAAAAGCGGCCCTTGTGCCCCGGGCGGACGGGGGTGGGAGAGGCGCGCCCTGGTGACCGTCTTAAAACGCGGCCCGGGCGCGGCCCGTTATGCGTCGTAAACTATTTTAAACGCTTCACATTATTTAAGGGCACCGCCGGCGCACCGGCGACCCAGCTGACTGTGCCGCCCCCGCGCGGGAGGCCACGGCGACGGCTGACCCGCTGTGACGTCAGTCCTCCCCGTACGGTATGCTGCACTCGCCTGTTCTCCGTTTGCCAGTTCCTGGATTTCGTTGCTACATCGAAACTGCATCAGTGATGTCTCGGGACTTTAGATGATACGCTGGCAAGAGACAATGGTGTAGGAAAGAAATTGGAAAAGAACGTCATGAAACAAAAATATAAGAGAGATGTGAGATATTGTGTGGAAAATGTTGGAATATACTTAAAATATTTGGTAAATATGGTTTTTAATTTTTCTCTTTGGGAAATAAATATTAAAATAAACAAAATAATATCTTGATAATTTGTCGATAAAGAATATCAGTTTCAAATGTATTAATGACAAGAATGACAGGCACAAGCAGGCGTAGACATTAATGTAACATTCATGTAACATTCACAATGTAACTTGAAATTAACTTCTCCCAATAGCACGTCACACACAGGTTTTAACTGTTTTTGACATAAATAAACAAAATAATTGCTGGAATCAAAGGATTATTGGCCTTTTGAGAGACCATTTTATTATTTAATGAAATCTTCATTGTGTTCGTAAACACACTAGCGTTTATGACACAAATACCAAAAGAAATTAAATTTATGATACAAAAAGACGCATATAATGACTAGAGCAATCCCGTACTCACATTGTCCCCTATGGTATATTGTGTAAGACTTAACACTTATTTATAATTACAAAATCTAGGGATAATACTTCGAACAACTTCTTCAAATCTACGTAATATTTTAATTCTTGTCAGGTATATTTTTTTAAGAAGCACAGACGACAAATGGACTAATTAGTGGTGCTCAATATATTTTTAAAGAGTGGTCACAAAGGGCAAAACTTGTAATTATTTTTTGGTTTGATTGCTTTGTTGTAAATCAATATAATGCATATTGAAAACAATGCCCAATATTCCTTTTAATAATTAATACGTTTTTTCATTTTTTTAAATTTTCAAAATAGAGATGTTCACTGCACGTTTGTAATTATTATGTAAAAACGTAAAGAAATGAAATAATATGCTCATTTCCACACTTCAGGGCAGTTGCTAGTGGTTTGCATCTTGTCGATAAGTTCGCCAGTCGCGTAGCGACGAGTGGAGTTCTATTAGACAATTTCACGGATAAAAGTCGTAAATCGATTAAATAGAATGAACATAATTTTAGAAAATGCTAAAAAATGTTTATTTGTAGAGTGTTTCATACGCTACATTAATGACAGCAGTTTGCGTCATGGAAGGAATATTTATTTATTTTCAGAAAACATTTGAACGGTATGTGCAGTAAGACGAGCGAGAAGTATAGATGTAAAATTTTTCAGGTACCCATGACTGCCTTATAACCACTTTATTGTAAAACGCTCTTGGCCGGATTGAAAGTATTAACTCATGAGTGGAATAGTCCACGTAAAAAACTAATATTTCCGAATGATCTTTTTACTTGGCTGTCCGGGTGACGCCGCGTCCATGGCGATGGTGCCGACGTTTCGGTCGCCATTCTGCGACCTTCCTCAGGGCATAATGCAAGATCCACCCTGAGGAGGGTCGCGGAACATTACGCCCTGAGGAAGGTCGCAGAATGGCGACCGAAACTTCGGCACCTTCGCCATGGACACGGACAGGCAAGTAAATACGGACTCCGGCCGCGGAAGCCTACGCTCTCGAATTCTCTTGTTGTACTGTTAAACAAAGAACATTACTGCTATAATCCCTAAGGGAAAATATTTCATTTCTTAAAGTAGTAGCATTTCAAATCTGCTATTTATTTCCTCTACAGCTCTAAAACTGGTTGAGCATTTAATATAGTGAAGTATATTTTCACAGACGAATGTTCATATAACTTACGTTATAAATTACTGCCCGTGAATGGGAGTAACGCAGGGCACAGAACACGAAGAATAGCAACGAGCAAAGAGCCAGCGTATCCCCGCCTGAACAATGGGAGCTGGAGGGGCCGAGAGCCAAGGCATCCACACGCGGAACAGCGAAAACGCGGCGGACCGCGGGCGGTTCCGGAGGGGGGGGGGGGCGGAGGGCGGCGAATGTGTGGGGGCGGCGGCGGGCGCGAGGGCTATTCAGAGAGAGAGCGGCCGCATTTAAAAACCATTAGTCATCACATTAGGAGCGGCCCCAGGCCGATAAGGCAGCGCGCCGCCGCCGCCGGCTGCAATACGAATTTATTCGGCCGTAAATCCCGACGTCTCGGCGCGGTGGGGTGGAGAGGGGAGGGGGGAAGGGGTGGTGGGGAGTCTGCGGGTGGCGAGCTAAAGCTGGCAGGCGAGCGAATGTGTGACTGGAAGGCGGACTGTGCGCTGGAAGGCGGGTGACCGGGAGAGTGAAGATGGGGGAGGCAGTCGGCGGGTAGTGGGCGGAGGGCGGATGGCGGACGGCCGAGGGTGAAGGGCGGAGGGTGAAGGGCGGAGGGTGAAGGGCGGAGGGTGAAGGGCGGAGGGTGAAGGGCGGAGGGTGAAGGGCGGAGGGTGAAGGGCGGAGGGTGAAGGGCGGAGGGTGAAGGGCGGAGGGTGAAGGGCGGAGGGTGAAGGGCGGAGGGTGAAGGGCGGAGGGTGAAGGGCGGAGGGTGAAGGGCGGAGGGTGAAGGGCGGAGGGTGAAGGGCGGAGGGTGAAGGGCGGAGGGTGAAGGGCGGAGGGTGGACGGTGAAGGGCGGAGGGTGGACGGTGAAGGGCGGAGGGTGGACGGTGAAGGGCGGAGGGTGGACGGTGAAGGGCGGAGGGTGGACGGTGAAGGGCGGAGGGTGGACGGTGAAGGGCGGAGGGTGGACGGTGAAGGGCGGAGGGTGGACGGTGAAGGGCGGAGGGTGGACGGTGAAGGGCGGAGGGTGGACGGTGAAGGGCGGAGGGTGGACGGTGAAGGGCGGAGGGTGGACGGTGAAGGGCGGAGGGTGGACGGTGAAGGGCGGAGGGTGGACGGTGAAGGGCGGAGGGTGGACGGTGAAGGGCGGAGGGTGGACGGTGAAGGGTGGAGGGTAGACGGTGAAGGGCGGAGGGTGAAGGGCGGAGATTGAAGGGCGGAGGGCGGACGGTGAAGGGCGGACGACGGAGGGGGGGCGACGGAAGGGTGACGACAGAGGGGGGACGACGGAGGGCGGACGGCTGACGGCGCGCAGAGAGGGGAGGGCGGGTGGGTGACGAGGTGGCGGCTAGCGCGCGGGCTGTTGGCTTTGGGTGGGCGGCCGGGGGAAAGAAGGAAGGGGGCTGCGTCCGAGAGGCGAGTGGCCGCTGGTAGCGAAGTTGCGGGCGGGCGGGCGACTGGCTGGCTGGCTGGGTGGCTGGCAAGTGCGCGGTGGCAGAGGGTGAGATGTAAGGGGTGGACGCGCTCTGGCTGGCGGTGCCTGGTAGGCAAAGAAGTGCGCGAGCAAAATGGCGAGTGGTGGATCTTGCAATGCTTGCTTCGAGTCTGAAATTTGGGTACACAAGAAAAAGGTTTCAAAAACCGGTATTACTGCACCACATACAGATGTTTTAAAGTGGAAATTAAATGTGTTTCGCTTATCATTTAAGACTTTGTACTTGAAACCAATATTGAATGGTCCACTCTGGACAATGCGTAATAGCATTATACGCTCAATATTGAATGCATAATAATATTGTTAAGCGTTGTGATAATTCATGTCCCTTTAATGTTTTCGTGAAATTATTTTACTATATTTTCCTTACAACTTATTTTTTATGTATTTTGGTTACTGCAATTTTCTAATCTTCTAACTAAATATAAAGTTGTAATCAAAAGTTGAAAAAGATAACATTTTGTAAAATATTCCAAAAGAAACATGCTTGGAATTCCTCCTCTCTCCCTTCATTTTCCCGAATATCTCCCACGTACCCTCCACCTGTACCCGTCACCCAACACACTCTCTACATGTCCTTCACTTCTCTCTACATGTCCTTCACTTCTCTCTACATGTCCTTCACTTCTCTCTACATGTCCTTCACTTCTCTCTACATGTCCTTCACTTCTCTCTACATGTCCTTCACTTCTCTCTACATGTCCTTCACTTCTCTCTACATGTCCTTCATTTCTCTCTACATGTCCTTCACTTCTCTCCACATGTCCTTCACTTCTCTCCACATGTCCTTCACTTCTCTCTACATATCCTTCACTTCTCTCTACATGTCCTTCACTTCTCTCTACATGTCCTTCACTTCTCTCTACATGTCCTTCACTTCTCTCTACATGTCCTTCACTTCTCTCCACATGTCCTTCACTTCTCTCCACATGTCCTTCACTTCTCTCTACATATCCTTCACTTCTCTCTACATGTCCTTCACTTCTCTCTACATGTCCTTCACTTCTCTCCACATGTCCTTCACTTCTCTCCACATGTCCTTCACTTCTCTCTACATATCCTTCACTTCTCTCTACATGTCCTTCACTTCTCTCTACATGTCCTTCACTTCTCTCTACATGTCCTTCACTTCTCTCTACATGTCCTTCACTTCTCTCTACATGTCCTTCACTTCTCTCTACATGTCCTTCACTTCTCTCTACATGTCCTTCACTTCTCTCTACATGTCCTTCACTTCTCTCTACATGTCCTTCACTTCTCTCTACATGTCCTTCACTTCTCTCTACATGTCCTTCACTTCTCTCTACATGTTTGCAACCCGTCGTATCAAAACTCCCCGTAGAACTCATAATCTTTCACAAAACTAGTTTCATTTCAAAATCCCCAAAACCTGGTTTTAAGCGACGAGGACGCATCGTTTTCGAGTTTTGCGCGATTTCCATGATTGTTGCAATAATCTGATTTGTATGCCATAAACTGCACACGTACTTGAATATTTTTTGTCTTAAATATGTCGGATTCATAATCGGGATATAATTATCTGTCTATCAATAGTACACGTAAAGCGATGTTTTCTTTAAATTGTCAAAACCGTCACATATCCTTGGCGTAATATAGAGAGGATAATCATCTATATTTCGTAAACTGCGTTATGCGTGCCAGGATGGTGCAGGTGCTTGAAGCAGCTTCCAAGAATGTGAAGTCAAAGGTTGCGAGTTCGAGTCTCGCGTATGATATGAATATTTTCTCCATTTCATTTGGTCGTGATTGACTCTGTTCATGTAACCGACGTGATATTGATTTGTCATAGTCTCCGCATAACTATTCTACCAACCTTCATGCAGGGGAAAACAATGGCAAGATATCACTGTCATTAAGAAGCATCTGTCAAAGAAAAGGGGGCATAGAAACGTATACTTCAGAGAGTCTAGAATGGTTTACTTCATCATAAAAGAACCTTGATTTTATTATTTTAGAAAAGAAGAAAGGGTTTCTCAAAAACAGCTTTTGTGACAAGCGGAAAAAATTATGAAAAAGAAAAAGGCGGAACATGTTGAAATGTGTTAGTGGATAGAAAATAGAAGTACGTTTTCGCTATAAAATCAGTAATAAGTAAATTCACTTTAACTTCTGAAGATTATATTAAAATGTTAAAGTCTTGTAAAACATGTTTTAAGGATATTTTCGCATCTTCAGTTTTCCCCACGTAACGTGAAAATACTTGGCAAATATCAAGTTAGTCGGGGAGGATCATGTACACGCTGACCAGAGTGCAGAGAGAGAGACTGACATTTTCAGGAGAGACTTGCGGACTGACATTTTCAGGAGAGACTTGCGGAAACTTTCTTACACAAAGGAAAAAAACGGGTACGTGTAAAATTACAGCATTTTACTCCTTTTTTAACACAGTAAACAGTAATTATCTGCATTTTGTCGAGAAATATGTGATGTGCAGAATTTATTACTAACGATGAACCCACAGTTTATAATTTTTGCTTGTTTTTGTGCTGATTTCACGTTTTTGAGATTTTTTGCTCCTGAATCCAAGAATAAACCTGACAAGAAAAGAAGAGCAAAGACTAAGAAGTGAAACAGAGTGGGACATAAAAATATTCTTGATGTTTGAAGTGCTTTAACTTTTAAAAAGTTTATCGTTGGAGGGGAATTTTTAGGTTAAAATAGTATTACAAATATTTATTTATTTAATTGACGATTAGATGTCTTTTGGTGAACTATAAAAATTAATGAGGGAACGAAGAAGAATGTTCTGCCATTACACATTTTAACGCTACATGAAACACTTTTTTATTATTGACCTACACGTGAGATGAAAAAGAGGAATTGAAATCATCGTTAGATGTGTTTATAATTACACCTTTTATAAATAATGAAATAATACATGAAGAAAAATCACCTCCTTTACTTGAAAAACGGTGCATCAAATACTTCCCAGAAAGTACAAAAGTTTTCTTCCGATGAAGGGCTTCTCTCAGCAATATGGAGTTGCTTCCTAGAAATATTCATAACTCTTCTCTGTCCTTGATGCCAATACTCATTTACTCTCCAGGCACGACCCACCTCTTTTTCAACCATTCAAAGGACGAGTTAGTTCATTCCCCAAGAAAATAATTCATCCCTTCTCAGCAATAGATATTTCGTTTCCAATTCGAAGAACTCAAGTAATGGATGTAGCGCCTTGCACTTCGTATCTGCTTGCAAAGACGAATCGGTAATAAACTAGGAAGGGGAACGTTCTTCTCCGGGAAGAAAGTGACATTTACGGCTCCAGTATATTTCCACATCGGTGCGAACTGTCGAGATGGATCAGGCGCAGGCCGTCGGCGGGGAGTGTACGAGGCTCCGAGAACTTTGGCGCCAATGGAACTGCGGTTCGGGGCGCGTAAAATAGGAACGCGATGGATGTGTGGGCACGGGGGGGGGGCGCGAGGCCAGTGAAGGGGGGCGGTCGCAAATGGGTTGCGAGAAACACGAGCGGGAGCTTTAGTTCGAAATCCCGTGGCATTTGTTTCACATTCGGTGCACGCAGAATTGTTTACGTTAAATATTTAGCTTCCAGGCGTGTATTAATATAAAGTCTGTTGGCTCGAAAATGCATCGCGTGCTGTACGGCAATGGGCGAACTATGTTACATAACCGGAGGCTTACGTCGTGGACAACAGAACCAACAAAAGTAACAACGCGAATGGCCATTTATATACTAATATGATTAGTTGAGATTCAATACATTCTGCGTTTGACAAGATCTGATGATTGTTTCCCAGATATACTTACTACTAAATATATAATTCAGCGAATCATGGCGATTAAAACGGAAATACTGCTAAACCGTAAATTAACCAACAAGTATTACGTATGAATATTCTATACGAATTGATTATCGCTACATTGCAATGTTGAGAAAACTAATTTTAACTGGCACAATCACATTTTATTGAATCTAAACTTGTCTTGCTTTACATACAATAAAAATGTTAAAAAACGAGACAAACGCATGTAAGACGCTATGAAATGT
Organism: Gryllus longicercus; assembly: GCA_038098605.1. Lineage (NCBI taxonomy): Eukaryota > Metazoa > Arthropoda > Insecta > Orthoptera > Gryllidae > Gryllus > Gryllus longicercus. Next base: position 66,807 of record JAZDUA010000913.1, on the reverse strand, counting down.
TCTTCAAATGATGAGGCAACGTAAATCGAATGATTTATCAATAATTTAAAAGGTAAGATCTATATTTTTTCTTTTTATCTGCGTGAAGTTCTCTTGAAAATGATAATAGAAAACAGGAAATTAAACGGATAATGCATTTCAAATTTTTAGAAACTGAATTATCTTTGTTGAGAATCAACATTATAAATGAAAAAAATCGTGTAATTGTAGTAATTGCTCTCAACAATCTTTCATTTTTCTGCAAAGTGTGAAAATGTGAACAATTAACTTGTGCGAAATTATGGAGAAGTGCATATACATATGTAAGAGGAAACAGTATTATGTTGTATTGAAAAGAGTTAATAAATAATATTTATTAATTACATTATTGACTATGTAGTATTATATGGCAGTTTAGGGTGAGATAAATGCGACTTTTTCCTAGCTAGCGATTTTCCCAGGCCTGGTCTTGGGGGTAAAGGAAACCTGGTGAGCAGGCCGTACTCCCATCACCATATTTAGCTTTTTTGGCCTTCTTTTGTCTCACAGCAACAAGAACTGAGACGATTTCTATTAGCTACATTTTTCCTAGCCAGGAACCGAACCCACGGCTCCCTCTCAGAAAGCTAACACGCTTTCAGTGAGCCACCCAAGGGGAATGTTATTGAATGTAATTAATATATAATATTTATTAATTACTCTGGAGAATTTACTTGGAGTTCGAAGTTTTCAAATGCGTAACGCTGAATGCGTTAGATTATCAAATACCGAAAGTATCGTGAAAAATCATATTCGGAATTGATATTGGATGGAATCGAGCGAATTGTGCAAACATTTTGTGAGCTATAGCTGTCCCGTTGATTCTTATTTAGTGGATGAGACATATTTCTTAGTTCAATAGATACACAAAACATTTTTCTTATTCCCTATTTATTGTCGGACATGAAATAACATTAATAACGTTAGTGGTGTAAGCGAGAATTTACATATGCAATGGGATAGATTCCAAAATGTAAAGTTTACTGAATCGATTAAGAGCGAACTTGTCTTGCGTGCATTATATACAAATTGGCTGTTTAAACTTCCCTCTGAATTCAACTCTCTCATTACTTGACCGTAATTTGCGAAAGGAGTTCTTCCTTTCAACATAGTTCAACCATACAAAGCATTGCTCGCAATTGAAATACCTTCCATGAATTTTGCCATGCTGTACTGGAGTATTAGTAATGCTTACTTCTCAAGCAGTGCTTGTTGGATCTGGTCTTTTGCCAATTAAGTTCACAGAGTGAGATAAAGCAATTAATTTTATTTACTTTTGCCTTTCTGAACCTTTCCTTTGCCTTACATTTTACTCCCGTTTGTGTGCTGAACGTTGAAGGAAATAATTAGATTTGCCTGCAAGAGAATTACGTTAGAAAATTGCTTTTTCCTTCTCAGAGTATTACTCACAAGAGTACATGTATTGCACACGCGCATAATAAAAATCGTTGCGGATCTACAACACTTCCATTAATCTAAACCGAAATATCACAGAAATAACATTACAACTTTCTAAACATTCGGTTTCAACTAGGAAAGTAGCAAAATATTCTTGATGGAACAGATTTATATGATCACTGTCTTTTCGGAAAGGCAGGGTTAATTGTAATTAAATCGGATAAGATGTTTTTTGTTTTTCTAATTTAATTTAACCAGATCAGTGGGATTATTACTTTACAGGTGAGTATTAGCTTTTATATAATGAATGGACGCACTACAGTGGCCCGAAGGCACAAGCAACTGCAAATTAGCACATCACATCCTTATTTATGGGAAAGGACATCCCCCTTGGGTACCTCTTTGACGATGGTTGTTAATTTTATGAAACTGAAGGTAATAGAACAGCAAGATATAGAAGGAGATGTGAGATAATTATTTTTCTAGGTAATTGGGGACGGAAAAGATGTTTTAGGAGAGGGAATTTACTCTTTTTTACAAGAAAAATTAAGTTAATGGAAAAAATATCATATTATAGAGTAAAGCAAGGAGAATAAAGAGATCTAAACGCATTACATCAGAGTTTCAGATACGAGTATTTAAAATAACGTTTTGAAGGTTTCGAGATTTGATGATTCGTGTCCTTCTTTAAACACTCTACTTTAATGATTTATTGCCAGAAACTTGTAAGCCTAGAATCGTCTAGTCTCCTGAAATAAGTGGCATTGTTGAAGATCAGTTTATAAATAAAAATATTTTTCATGGTTGTTCAAATATCAAGCGGAATATTTTTCCAATAAATTGTACCTTCATTAGTCGAACACATAACTATTTTAAAGGCTTAAATGCCTCCATTCATTTTTGTATCAGGGGGTTATGTTATTAACTGAAACGTTTCTGCAACTTAAAGCATAAGTTTTCTAGCAATTGGAAACATCTAGAAAATATCAAACGGTGAGATTTGTTGCGTTTCTATTTTTTTAATTCATATGTCTGCCGGAACACATTCAAAACCGACATTCAAACAGACAAAGGTTACTTGGGCTTTCATACTGCCATTAAGTGACACGAAGTGCTTGCCACATGCCAGTGTCTCGTCCAGTTTGAACCTAATCAGTAGGGAATTCGGCGCCTCTGCACCACGAGAATGCAATGGATCAACACCTTCGGAGAATGCATTCCGAAGCGCGCGACCGATGGCCGTGTGTGTTGACTCGCAACACGCATAGCTCCTTCCGTGGAATCCACGTGTCTGGCAATGCGCATGTGCCCTATGGTCACCCAACAAATACACTGTATTGTTACAGCATTGGTTATTCACACAGTCCTCACCTTGCCGATCCCGTTCCAATCACTTGTGTATGTCGTAATGCAAGGGATATACTTTTGAGAGGTAAATGACATAACCTCTGTACTAGATATAAATGTAACAAATAATTATCTAAATAAATGACGTGCAGCTTCACTGTTTATAGGAAAAAGCGATCTATTTGCTTTAACTTACTGAAGTCTAATATCTACCTCAAAAACTGGTACTTATATTTAGAATCTTCTTCGTTATTGTCTCATGAATATTTTCTCTAAGATATGCATTCTAAGTGATAAAATGTTCCACTTGTAAATCAATATTGAACTTCAGAGAAAAATAATATCAGAAGGTAACTAATAGGATGCAAATACTGCTTGTTTTCCGCTATTGCCAGTAGAAACCATTGAAACTTTCGTAAACTTGCTACCTACGCCAACTCAGACCCTGGTTTTACCCTCCGACCCAGGTTAATTTGTTTATTGGTTTCCGCTGAAACTGAATGTTGCCACAAAAATGAGCTATTACTTCTCTCTCTAGAAATTAGTTCAAGCAGTACAAATCAAGAATTTCTCTTGCCTTGTGCAATTCATCTTTTTGTGAGTAAGAGATCGAACATTTTAAGTGCTCTATTTTAAGGAACAGGCACATAATGTTCTATTCCATTAATGTATCTGTCCCAACTTTCCCTATTCAATTTTTTCACTTCTCTTTTCACTAGGCACATAATATTTTTTCTTGTTTTCGATTAATGTGTTTATTTCGTCATTCAAAATTCTTATTATTTTCTTCCTTGTGCTCCCATACCTTTTACCTAGGATTTCACTTGCAGCTTTCGTCATAACTGTTTTCAAGTTTTCTCATTCTTGATTTATATTCATGCCGACAGGTCTACGATCCAAGTAGTCGAGTAAACGTTTGCAGTATAATTTATGAACAATATCTTAATAAATGGATTTTGAAATGGTATTTTTTCATGCTGTTATGATTTGTAAAATTTTTAATCCATTCAGTGGGAATATTTATATATTTATATGCTACCATAGAGTGATCTTAGAATATGTGAAAGCTTCTGTAGACTCGGTTACAAGAGGGACTAATTTACAATTTAACAAAATTTAAACAATTATTGATGTGTCTCTCTGGACGCCCACGTATATTTATGAATATTCTTGTGTCCTAAAAAGCTGTTTGTGATTTTTAATTTATTGTAGGTCGTACAGTTGATTAGTGTTTTACCATTTTCGTTCAGAATGCTTTCGCCGTTACATCCTTTTATTTTTTCTACAGGCGTTTCCAAATGTTTGCGTTCAAATCTTCTGCTATGATAATGTAGTCTCTCTTCTTCACAGAATTAACGATGTTTCTGCAATGTATCTTAGAAAGTTATGCTATCTTCCACTTTCTCCTCTTCAGGCGCATATATCCCCAATAGTGTCAGATGACCTCTAATAATTTACAATCATATGATTATTATTCTTTCAGTTACAAAGTTGTCGCTGTGAATGTTATTTTTCCAGGTCTGTTTTAACATAAATGCTACAACAGCAGTTGCTTCTGTAGTTTGTTGAACCACACTCTAAACCGTCAAATAGTCTCCCAAATCTTCTGAGCCTTTCAGTTTCTTTTTAGTTTCGGTTATTATACATATGTCTGCATTTAACCTGTTCTGTTCTATCATTAACTAGATCTCTTTATGATTCAAGCCTCTCGCATTCCAGATGGCGATCTTCAACCGTTCCGCAATTCCAAATTTTCGTGTAACCGTATTCTTAGCTGTGGTATTTTCAATGTTATCATTCCAGCTATTCTCTTGAAATATTATGAGTAATTTATATTTACCCTGGTTGCGTTACGAGTACCACGCAGGGTGAGATTGGTGATGGGGCTGCCACCTCACTGCATCCAAACCTGCAGACCAATTTTATTTGGCTTGCTCACCCTAGGCGCACTGCCATGTCTGCGGCTTTGAGCTGCGTCTGCCCAATTGGGAAGGCAGTTCTTGCTTCCATTCTGGTACAGAATAGGAGGGCCTCCTTTGAGAGAAAGGAGGTATTCCTTCGAACACAGGATATTCCTTCCGGCGCTTGGAGTTGCTTTGGTTAGGAGTGGATTGGGAAAGATTGAAGATTTACCTATTAGTAAGAGAGATTAAATAAAATATATAGAAAAAGAGGAGATGAGATAAAGAGTTAGAAAAGTCGAAGAAGAGAAATGATCGACTCTCTAAAGCTCGAAACTTAGTAGCGTCGGGGTCGTCAAATCACAAGAGGCCTAGAATAGCTACATACGAAAGATAGAAGAGGTGAGGCACAAGTGGAAAAAGTGCCCCACTAGAAGTAGTACCACCTGCGACATTGCCGCCAATGGGTGGGGGGGGGGAGTAGGATATTGGATGTGGTGCAGTGTGATGAGCAGTAGGTTGGGGAATAGGATTGATGCGGACTCGTGAGACCCACTCGTGAGACCACCCACCCGGCTCCTCAGCTGAGGTCTGTACAGCCTGAGTGACCCTACTGGGTAGCAGCACTTACCGATTCTTCAACCCATCAGCAATTCTATCCCTGTTATAGCCCTTAGGTTCATCGGAGTACACAAACCTCCTCGCCCGCACGGTCAGTGCTACTTTAAGGCGGTGTCTCCTGGAGGATGACTGAAAAAGGCAAGCGAGTAATGCAGACCAAAGAGAAAAATTAAACACTTTTATACAGTTTCCACGCGTATTATGTTTAGTAGATGATCAATTATTTTCTTAGTGAGTGTAATGAAATCTGGGTGAGGCGATAAATAACACTTGCCTGCGTTTAAAAAAAGTTTATGGTGTTTCAATTTTTTCAATGGTTTGTATAGGAATAAACCACGCTGAAATCGAAAATAATATTTGTTTTCCGCAATCTCGTCTAGTTTTTGTGGTATTGATCCTATGACTACTATGCATACTGTTTTTGACATTAGGACATTTTATGTTTATACAGGGTCACATACGTGACAACAACAGTAGATGATATGAAAGTGAATTGAACACAAGATAGTTTCAGTGCAACCTTTGTTAATAGAAAATTATATTAAAAACATAAATATTGTAAAAGAAGTAGTGTCCTCTTATTTCCTTTGTCAATGCGTCCCTCGTGAGTATTAAATGTGAAAGATTGAAATAAAAGTGGCTATTTGAACTTACCTTTATTATATTTTTATATTATAAAAGTATTTTTGCATTAGACAATTTATTTTGTAGAAGTGAAGTCTTAAGCGCCATTCGCATATGTATGGCTTCAAGTTCATTTCTATTCAGAAACCAACAAAAGTCCGCCATAGCCATCATATTGATGTTCCAGCGACCTCGATACATCTCTTCCTTTGAAATATAAAATAAAGTCTCTCGACATTAATTACCTTGTAATTTCTTCATGCAACAGTAGAAATATGTTATATGTTCCTTCCCTAGCCTCTACATCACAGGTATACAAAAGGATAATTGCCTTTATTATTCCCTTGTTCCATCGTATAACCCTACATAACACATGTTCGACACCGTAGCTGTGGAACTAAGTTCTTGTCCTCTCTCTCAATTTTATATCAAAATAAGAGTGATAGCTGGGTTTCACAAATGCTGTACTCGTAATGTTTGATCTTTGAGCTGGCTGGCAATGACACTTTACCACACATGTAGCAATAATAATTCATGTTAATTGTCGAAATTAAGTTATGTCTAACATATACTATACTCAAGTAATTATAACAATGTCCAAAAAATTAAATATTTCATATTAGTATTAACAGCGAATAAAGACCTCACATGTCAAAAACGTGTATTGGCTTGTGGAGAAAAAACTGGAGCTGATGCGTAAATATGTGCAGAGAGACAGGGGAGAGATAAATAGGGAAGGAGGGAGAGAAATAGGGAAGGAGAGAGAGAAATAGGGAGGGAGAGAAAGAGGGAGGAAGAGAGAGAGAGAGAAAGAGGGAGGAAGAGAGAGAGAGAGAAAGAGGGAGGAAGAGAGAGAGAGAGAAAGAGGGAGGAAGAGAGAGAGAAAGAGGGAGGAAGAGAGAGAAAGAGGGAGGAAGAGAGAGAAAGAGGGAGGAAGAGAGAGAGAGAAAGAGGGAGGAAGAGAGAGAGAGAAAGAGGGAGGAAGAGAGAGAGAGAAAGAGGGAGGAAGAGAGAGAGAGAAAGAGGGAGGAAGAGAGAGAGAGAAAGAGGGAGGAAGAGAGAGAGAGAAAGAGGGAGGAAGAGAGAGAGAGAAAGAGGGAGGAAGAGAGAGAGAGAAAGAGGGAGGAAGAGAGAGAGAGAAAGAGGGAGGAAGAGAGAGAGAGAGAAAGAGGGAGGAAGAGAGAGAGAGAAAGAGGGAGGAAGAGAGAGAGAGAGAGAAAGAGGGAGGAAGAGAGAGAGAGAGAGAAAGAGGGAGGAAGAGAGAGAGAGAGAAAGAGGGAGGAAGAGAGAGGAGAGAGAAAGAGGAGAGAGAGAAAGAGGGAGAGAGAGAAAGAGGGAGGAAGAGGGAGAGAGAGAAAGAGGGAGGAAGAGAGAGAGAGAGAAAGAGGGAGGAAGAGAGAGAGAGAGAAAGAGGGAGGAAGAGAGAGAGAAAGAGGGAGGAAGAGAGAGAGAAAGAGGGAGGAAGAGAGAGAGAAAGAGGGAGGAAGAGAGAGAGAGAGAAAGAGGGAGGAAGAGAGAGAGAGAGAAAGAGGGAGGAAGAGAGAGAGAAAGAGGGAGGAAGAGAGAGAGAAAGAGGGAGGAAGAGAGAGAGAGAGAAAGAGGGAGGAAGAGAGAGAGAGAGAAAGAGGGAGGAAGAGAGAGAGAGAAAAGGGAGGAAGAGAGAGAGAGAAAAGGGAGGAAGAGAGAGAGAGAAAAGGGAGGAAGAGAGAGAGAAAGAGGGAGGAAGAGAGAGAGAAAGAGGGAGGAAGAGAGAGAGAAAGAGGGAGGAAGAGAGAGAGAAAGAGGGAGGAAGAGAGAGAGAAAGAGGGAGGAAGAGAGAGAGAGAGAAAGAGGGAGGAAGAGAGAGAGAGAGAAAGAGGGAGGAAGAGAGAGAGAGAGAAAGAGGGAGGAAGAGAGAGAGAGAGAAAGAGGGAGGAAGAGAGAGAGAGAAAAGGGAGGAAGAGAGAGAGAGAAGAGGGAGGAAGAGAGAGAGAGAAGAGGGAGGAAGAGAGAGAGAGAAAGAGGGAGGAAGAGAGAGAGAAAGAGGGAGGAAGAGAGAGAGAAAGAGGGCAGGAAGAGAGAGAGAGAAAGAGGGAGGAAGAGAGAGAGAGAGAAAGAGGGAGGAAGAGAGAGAGAGAGAAAGAGGGAGGAAGAGAGAGAGAGAGAAAGAGGGAGGAAGAGAGAGAGAGAGAAAGAGGGAGGAAGAGAGAGAGAGAGAAAGAGGGAGGAAGAGAGAGAGAGAGAAAGAGGGAGGAAGAGAGAGAGAGAGAAAGAGGGAGGAAGAGAGAGAGAGAGAAAGAGGGAGGAAGAGAGAGAGAGAGAAAGAGGGAGGAAGAGAGAGAGAGAGAAAGAGGGAGGAAGAGAGAGAGAGAGAAAGAGGGAGGAAGAGAGAGAGAGAGAAAGAGGGAGGAAGAGAGAGAGAGAGAAAGAGGGAGGGAATCGAGAGAGAGAGAGAGAAAGAGGGAGGAAGAGAGAGAGAGAGAGCTCTCTCTCTCCCGCGGGTCAGCGACGAGAGCTCTCTTGCCCCTCTCTCTGCTGGAGAGAGAAGAGGGAGAAGAGAGAGAGAGAGAAAAGAGGCGTCTAGCTCTCTGTCCTCTCTGCTCGTCTCTCTCCCTCTTTCGAAGAGAGAGAGAGAGATCGAGAGAGAGAAGAGGAGGAAGAGAGAAGAGAGAGGAGAGAGAGAGATTCCTCTCTCTCTCTCTCGCTCTCCCTCTTCTTCCTCTGCTCTCTCTCTCTCTCTCCCTCTTTCTTCCTCTCGCGCTCTCGTCTCTCTCCCTGAGAGAGAGAGGAGGAGAGAGCGAGATCTCTCCCTCTTTCTTCCTCTCTCTCTCTCTCCCTCTTTCGTGACATACCCCGCTGACCATTCGAATCTGGATATCGAATGGAGAGGTCAGGCTCTAATAGCGCGCTACGAAGCTCTTCATTGACTGCATAGCGTCGCATCCAACTATTGCTGGCGCGCGCAGTGATCCCGCAGCATCAGAGATACAGTCTGCGTTCGGATGTCGGACGCCAAATGCCATGGTCCTCTCCGAGCCGCGGCTGCCGTGACCCATGAACGACAAGAATGCCTGAGGCTTTAGCTGAGAACATTTACGACTAGAATTTCTCGAAAGGTTGGATACCTCCATGGACAGTTGATAGAAACAATGTCAAAATTAAGCGCAGTTAACGCAATTTTTTTCTACGAATTGTTTGGCCATGCATGGTATTTTATCGAAAATTCCTTGCATAAATAAAACAATGATTCTTATTTGCGTCGCAGGTCAAGGAGACAATGTTTCTCACGTACAGTACTGGGAGTACCAAAGATACAATCTATAACACAGTGTTCTGCGTTCCCAAGATACCGTAGAAAGTACCGTAAATACAAGAGTACATACATAAATACAGTAGACAGTTAATAGATAAATACAATAATACATAGAAAGTACAATACATAAATACAAGAGTACCGTAAAAAATGAACAACTGCAGCGAGATAGAAATTTGTTTATGATTACTTATAGTTTAAGGATATGTTGCGAAAAAAGGTTCTTTGGATATAACATCTCCCTAAGAAATACAAAATTTAAAATCGATCGGGACGCTATAAATGTGGTGGTACCGGAACGACATCTGACAGTGCAATTTGATAGTTTTCGCGGCGCGTAATTCAGTAGCGCAGTTTGAGTGACAAAATGGAAGCAGTCGCTCTTCCGTTTTTGTGAAGCAAGTCTGCGCTACGCGTAATCGCATTCCTTGAAACTCCTTTAAATCCTTTGAAACTTCGGAGGTATAATGATAAAATAAATATATCTGGCTGCGACGCGCGCTCAGTATATACGCGTTAGTAATTAGGGAAAAGCTACAGGAGTTCAATTGAAAAGACGCTGCGAAATTCGAATAAATCCACCATCAATGAGTAAAATTAACCGAAAATACTGAGTTATAACGACGAACATAGGTCATGGTGCAAATGAGAGGAAAAATAAATAAACGAGGAAAGGGTATAAAATACGTGAAGTTTTCGAAAAAACTTATAAAAATTGTTTTCCAAAACATTCATTTCGTCCACTCAATTTTGAATGTTTACTCGTATGGTTAAAATTATGAAATTCTTAATGATCTGTCTATTCTATTAATTATTTATCCCTAGCATTGTGACAAGGAAAACTTGGAAGAAAACCCCAATAGAATTGCTCAATATCTACTTTTTTGAATGTCTGAGGTAGTTATTGCTAACTCAGTGCTCTGTGACGTCACAGAAATCTGCTCTCCTGCTCCGAGCGGAGGAGCAAAGGAATAGCCAGACGCGGCGAAGGGCGCACAGTGTTGCAATTATGGTATGGAAGCGGGGGAAAAGAGTTCGCTTCAAAAATCGATCATTACGTTTTTAAATGGTAATTATTATTTAGAATGTTTATGATTCTATAACAATATGAAGAAATATAGTATAATAGAACATACTTTATTACATAACTCAAAACAATATCCGACTCTTTATGATAACCAGTTCTGTAACTCCACATCATTCTTCTATTAGATAACTTTTTTGGAAGAACCAATTTTAACATTTTAGGACAATAATATTTTATACAATGGTGTATAATATAACGAATTATTTCATTCTTTATTTTTTGTGTACATTTGTGTTTGAGAATATTGTAAATCCTCGTGATTTTAATATATTTTTCATAATCTTCAATCTGCAAATTACTGTACGCATCCGATGTTTGCGGGCTATCTAACAATTCATAGAATTTATTTTTATCTCGTAGGTTTCTCTGGATCCCAAAGGCTCATAATTCATCTGCAGTTTGGTCTTTTTTAAAATATTGCATTTCTTTCAAACACACTTAACACTTCAACATTGTTCCAGTATCAATAAAAGGAAACCTTTCTTCCCAAACCGAAAGAAAATTAACGGATGAAGATGGTCTCCCACTCATGTTCCCTGAAAATTCAGCAAAGGCCATCTTGTTTTCGTTATCAGCCCCTCCCTCTCTTCCCCCTTCCTCTCTTCCCCCTCTGCTTCTCCGTGTGCGTGCTCTTGGAGAGGAATTCTCCATGACGTCATTTCTCCTTCAGTTGTTCGCTAACGCTGATCTTAGGATATTGAGGATTGTTTTCCTGATTTATTGTTCCTGGAACGGATATTCTTAAGTAATGTTTTGCGTTATCAAACACATCAATAACACACTTTATTCCTATTTACCCATTTGCTAATTATGAATATTATTATTGTATGTGGATGCTAATCACAAACGATTGTATTGTAATGTAAACTATTTTCTTGTAAAATATTGGGTGACGAAACTAGTGCTGGTAAGAAAGAAAATACTCATGTGCTTGTATGATCGTCATAATTCTGTAATAAGATCAATATAATATATATATTTATACATATATAAACGACTAAATATATATTTCGATTTCTATATATTTCCCACGGGATTTCTTGAAATAGACAAGTATCGTTTGAGTTACGCCTTTTTCAGATATTTTCATTGAAAGGTCGGCGTGTGCTTTTAAAATATTTGAATTTGTACGCATTTTACGTTATGTAAAAACAGTTGTGGAGACAATTACATTTTTCATGATTCATAATGTTTAAAATGTAGTTGTTTATGTCAATTGCTTTTATCCCTCACGTTCATTTTCCACTTCTCTCCCGTAACTGTCGTCACAGCTTGGCACGCGTACCATTATCTGCAAGAACGCGGTGTTCCATATAAGCCTTAGGATATATGAGACACGTGCTTCCTGCCCGCTGCATGGCGCGGCCCGCCATGATTCAACGTCCAGCCGAGTAACTTGGCAAGTGGGATAATAACATGAACCTGGGACAGGTCTCGACCCTCAGTCAATTTATCACACAACTTCCACTTCCGTCTACAACTGCCTTCCCCAATTTCTGTATATTTTGTTGTCATCTAGCAACCAGTTTACATTCGTCGAATTTTATATTTGCATAATACTGACGACAAACACCCCACGTACTGTAGAACTGCCAGGTAAAAATCCATCATCAGAAATAACAAACTGTATAGTGTCGGTCCGGATGGCCGAGTTCGTTAAGGCAGTAGGGCCGTAGCGATCTCCGAAGAATTGCGGGTTCTAATCCCGCCTCGGGCATCGTTGTTTGTGTTCGTGCTTTAACCCCCTATCATCACCATATGTCATCTTCGCAGTTACCATACTTAAATGCAATATTGGTCGCTAATGACCTCGATGTTGATGTGAACTTAAATGACCAAAACAAGTTCGTAACGTGGTTGTTACTACCAGGATCTGAACAATTCTGTAGCGCTTTCACCGTTTTCCAGAGGAGGTGTGCCAAGACAGCAGTTTGTCGTAGGAAGCATATACTCGTGCACACACTAGTCACTACTAGACTGCTTAGTTTGCTGAAAGCCTTCCAATCGCTTGTCGCTCCTTGATATATCCGAGGCGATATCACGGGGCTACTCAGGCTCGCGTATGTAATTATATGTGTGTGTTTGTTTATATTATTGCAGTGATGTGGGAGAGTATTTTATTCGTTATTTATGATCAGTGTACCTTTTTTCTTTTGAGATTACAATTTTGTGATATTGTTCATTGCATTTTTGTAAATGCAGGTTTTTAGATTAACAATAATTTACTTTATTTTGTACATTTATTATGTTTATATAGAAATAAATAACAGTGTAAAAATATATGAATCTATTCTGAAACAAAATAAATTTTCTTTAATTAAGACAGAAACCATATAAACCCTAGAAGCAAGTTCGGATTAGAGTATCAAAGGATTAAAAAACACGCCATGTATTTGCACTAGAGATTCGATGCATTTTGTCTTACGGTAAATGCCTGCGTATTTGCAAGTAGTATTATCGAACCCAGCACTGCCCTCCCGCTTTCCCAGCGACAATGCTTTCTCAATGGCAACACAACTTGTTGCTCGCCGGCCGCATCGATTGCCGATGAGGCGGCCGCCCCGCCGCGAGCGCCCCCTGGCCAGTGGGCGACGCGAGGCACGCGGCGGAGGGGGAGGCGGCGACGGCGGCCCCGGCGGGCGCGAATGAACTCGGCGAAAGTCTCCCAAGACATCGGATTGGATGGCGAAAACGTTACCGCGCTTGCAGGGTAGAAAAGAGGGACAGTACGTAGAAAGAGAGAGAGAGAGAGAGAGAGAGAGAGAGAGAGAGAGAGAGAGAGTGACGAAGAGAGAGAGAGTGACGAAGAGAGAGTGAGTGACGAAGAGAGAGTGAGTGACGAAGAGAGAGAGTGACGAAGAGAGAGAGTGACGAAGAGAGAGAGAGTGACGAAGAGAGAGAGAGTGACGAAGAGAGAGAGAGAGTGACGAAGAGAGAGAGAGTGACGAAGAGAGAGAGAGTGACGAAGAGAGAGAGTGACGAAGAGAGAGAGAGTGACGAAGAGAGAGAGAGTGACGAAGAGAGAGAGTGACGAAGAGAGAGAGAGTGACGGAGAGAGAGAGTGACGGAGAGAGAGAGTGACGGAGAGAGAGAGTGACGGAGAGAGAGAGTGACGGAGAGAGAGAGTGACGAAGAGAGAGAGTGACGAAGAGAGAGGGTGACGAAGAGAGAGGGGGAGACGAAGAGAGAGTGACGAAGAGAGAGTGACGAAGAGAGAGAGTGACGAAGAGAGAGAGTGACGAAGAGAGAGAGTGACGAAGAGAGAGAGTGACGAAGAGAGAGAGAGTGACGAAGAGAGAGAGAGTGACGAAGAGAGAGAGTGACGAAGAGAGAGAGAGTGACGAAGAGAGAGTGACGAAGAGAGAGAGTGACGATGAGAGAGAGAGTGACGATGAGAGAGAGAGTGACGATGAGAGAGAGAGTGACGATGAGAGAGAGAGTGACGATGAGAGAGAGAGTGACGATGAGAGAGAGAGTGACGATGAGAGAGAGAGTGACGATGAGAGAGAGAGTGACGAAGAGAGAGAGAGAGTGACGAAGAGAGAGAGAGAGTGACGAAGAGAGAGTGACGAAGAGAGAGTGACGAAGAGAGAGTGACGAAGAGAGAGTGACGAAGAGAGAGAGAGTGACGAAGAGAGAGAGAGAGTGACGAAGAGAGAGAGAGAGTGAGAGAGTGACGAAGAGAGAGAGAGTGACGAAGAGAGAGAGTGACGAAGAGAGAGAGTGACGAAGAGAGAGGGGGAGACGAAGAGAGAGTGACGAAGAGAGAGTGACGAAGAGAGAGAGTGACGAAGAGAGAGAGTGACGAAGAGAGAGAGTGACGAAGAGAGAGAGTGACGAAGAGAGAGAGAGTGACGAAGAGAGAGAGAGAGTGACGAAGAGAGAGAGAGAGTGACGAAGAGAGAGAGTGACGAAGAGAGAGAGAGTGACGAAGAGAGAGAGTGACGAAGAGAGAGAGAGTGACGATGAGAGAGAGAGTGACGATGAGAGAGAGAGTGACGATGAGAGAGAGAGTGACGATGAGAGAGAGAGTGACGATGAGAGAGAGAGTGACGATGAGAGAGAGAGAGTGACGAAGAGAGAGAGAGAGTGACGAAGAGAGAGAGAGAGTGACGAAGAGAGAGAGAGAGTGACGAAGAGAGAGAGAGAGTGACGAAGAGAGAGTGACGAAGAGAGAGTGACGAAGAGAGAGTGACGAAGAGAGAGTGACGAAGAGAGAGTGACGAAGAGAGAGTGACGAAGAGAGAGAGAGTGTGACGAAGAGAGAGAGAGTGTGACGAAGAGAGAGAGAGTGTGACGAAGAGAGAGAGAGAGTGACGAAGAGAGAGAGAGAGAGAGATGAAGCTTTGAAGTAGGCTAAGGTAATAAAAATGTGATTTTCAGACTTGTAAAAAGATTTCAATTTTAGAAGTTGGAAAAACTTTCAAATCTTATGAAGGAAATCTCGAACACAAATTCGAGTATCTATGAACTTGCGGATCTAGGTCTTTCATATTACTTCTTAAAGCGTACACACATTTCTTGCCAAGCTGCGCTTTTGGCATAATATAACGTTTGCTTGCGAATTATTCGTTTTCTTGATAGCGTTAAGTAGTGTTTAAACTGCACTCCATGTTTGGAAGAGACTATGTGATTTTAACTTTTATTTAGTAACGCATAAGAAAATAGGTGTAACAATGACGTAAATGGTTTGGCAATGGTCTTAAGAGAAACACATTAAAGACATTATCATTATATTGAGGTATGCAATAATACGTGGACACATCAACGTAGATAAATGATATTTTGGCAGTTCTTGAGGTTTTGGTTTGAACAACGATCAACACCAACTGATGCCACTGCAGTCCTTCTGACCTGGAGACCGTAAGGTTTGAGTTCCGGCGGTAGTAGCGTTTTTTCAACTAGCTAGGTTACGTCGAATTCAGCCACTGTCTAGTGAAGACTTCTAGCAGCCGGTAACTCGGATTTTTATTTGTCTGTGGTTTCTCCCATCAACACGAGGCCCAAGCCGGATACGTTTCCCATCAAACAGGCCATGGATCGCGCTTTGTCCTGTCCTCACCACTTACTTTATAAATGCACTTACGAGCACTACATTACTACATACGTAAGGTGACCAGTGAGGAGCTTAGATATTGACCCGGTTGGGACGTTGCCTAGCTGGTATGGGAGAAACGTGTGCGGAGACGCTCCGCAACCCGACGTGTCGGTCAGCGCCAGATCTCACAAAACTGTACCGTAGCTGTTTACGCACCTGGAAACACTAAAATATCCATCTATCAATAATGATTTAACTGAAATAACAACTGTGAAAGGATTAACTTCGACCTCTTCAGCAACACTTCCCAAATGCACCCCCTCCGGGTAGTAAGACAGCCGCGGAAGCTACCCGTTCATGAGACGTACGCTCGAAGTAAACATCGGCGGCAGCAGTTTGTGCGTGAGCGGGGGCAGGACGGGGAGGGGCGGGGTGTTGCGGGGCAAGGGTGGGGTGGGGTCGGAGGAGAGGGGGAGCCGGGGCGAAGAGGATGGAGCGCGCAAGGGCGTGGCGGGTGTGGGGAGGGCGGGAGAGGGGCGGGGAGCATTCCGGGGGCCGGGTGGAGCCGTGGTGTGGGCGGGGCGGGGGCGAGGTGAAGGCGGCTAGGGGGTGGGAGCGTGGACGACGAAGGGCGGGGCAGGGGCGGGGGCGGAGCAGGGGTGGAGCGGAGGCGGGGAGGAGGTGGGGCGAGGAGGGGCGGCGAGGGGCGGGACGGAGAGGGGTTGGGAGCGTGGACGACGAAGGGCGGGGTGGGGGCGAGGGCGGGGCAGGTTGGGTGCGGGGCGGGGGAGGAGCCGAGGCGTGGAGGGATGGTGCATGGAGGGACGTGGCAGGTGTGGGGAGAGGCGGGAGCAAGGCTGGGAGCGTTGCGGGGACCGGGTGTGGCCGTCGTCAGGGCGGGGCGGAGTGGGGTCGGGCGGGCCAGGGGTGACGCACGTGAGCGGGGTGGGGGCGTGGTGGAGGCGGTGAGAGGGTGGGAGCGTGGTCGACGAGGGGCGGGTCAGGGGCGAGGCGGAGCGGGGGGAAAGGAGTCGGGGAGGGTGTGGAATGAGGAGAAGCGGGGCGGGGACGGAGGCGGCGAGGGGTTGGGAGCGTGAAGGACGAAGGGCGGGGCGGGGGCGAAGGGGGGCTGCGTCGCGCCGGCGGGATCGAGGTCGGTTCCGGCGGTCGCCTCCCCCCGGAGACCGCGCCGTGGTTGCGCTCTCGCGGCGACTTTACGGCGCAGATCTCGTCAGGAATTCACGGCGACGCGAGGCGACTCGGCGGGCGCCGACTTCGCACGCGCTTACGGCCAAGCGGCCCTTGCGGCCGGGCGCGGCTCAGCCTACGGGAGGGAGGCGGCCGGAAATCGCGATGAGTGCGGTCGCGGAGTTCAAACCCCGTGATCTCCGCGGTTGAAATACATGGGCGAGATACTCCGGCGCACCGATTTTTGCTCGTTCTACCCAACACCCGTTTGCGTCACGATACACGTCACCTCACCACGGGCCCTTCGTTTGAAAAGTCAGACCAGACTCTGGCCGCCATGTTGCAGGGACAGCGAGAAGTGTTGAAAACCATTTTGAAAGTTGTACATAGTAACTGTTTTAAACGATAATCATCCGAACATCTCGCAATGAAGGTGTACAAGTTGTAATATTTGAAAGTAATGCTTCACAAACAAGGTGACAGTGTTCGTATCTAGATGTGTTTAAAATTACCGCTAATATTGTGACGCAAACTGGTGTATGAAACTGATTGGCTGAAGTTGGATACGATCCGCTGGTGATCACGAAGACTCGCGGTTGCAATTACAACATATGGGGAGACGGAGGGATTAGAAATGAGGGACACGGGTGGTAAAAATGTTATCGTTTTTGTGTATAACTGTTTTGCGGGCAGGGTAGTCTTGCGGGTTTCAAATACCTTGTCGTTGACGATAGCAATCAACATTTTTCGGACACATTTTAATATAGGAGAAGCGCCATTTTAATACCATTTGGTGTTAAAATGGCAGGACGGACAAGTGTAATAAGGATATATTGATATATAAAACTATAAAACTAAAAATTGAGATGGCACTTGAAAAAGAGAACTTTAATTATGACAGCTGACAAGATTACGCATGTAACGTATTCTGGCATTCGAAATCTCTGTACATATTGAAATAAAAAAGAATGTGGTTGATTCTAGTCAGCAATATTTTTAAACATACATACATTTTAGAAACACAAGAGGGGAATATCAAAGACCTAGTTGTTGAAAAGAAAGAAAAAGTGGAGTACGACCACGTGTATTTCAGAAAAAGAAGAAAGCAATGAAGATTTGTCGTTGGTGGTTGGTCGTTGTTGGTGGTTGGTCGTTGTTGGTCGTTGGTCGTTGGTCGTTGTTAGTCGATGAAACCATGGGTGTATGAATGAGTGGGTAATTTTATGTGTGGTGCCGACTGGTGGTGCCGAAAGGTGGCGATTGCCGACTAATGAACGGTTTATAATGATGCCGATAGAACGGGAGAGCACAGATCTTTGGGGGAAGGGAGCAAGGATATTCCGCAGCTGGTGGTGCGTATGAAATCGCGGGTTACACCTAATGAAGCTTTTATGTGGCGAAGAGAAAGGCCAGATAGTTCCAGGACAACAGAGAAGCGTATATTGGGCCAACCTTAGCTGTGTTTAGGGAAAATAAAATATAGGCAATTGAATACTTCCGGGCAAAATGGTTGTAATCCACATATTAAAACCAGCACATAGCACTATGCAACATGAATTGTAACTACGTTGGAGAATGTCCCTACCAAGAGAGTGTTGATTAATTAAACTTAAGGTTAATTACTAAATACTATTTAATTTAAAGAAATAATAAACTTCAAAAGACATTAGTGTTACAATCAGTTTGAAGAAAGCTACGAAGGCGAATGCATTTTACAGCATTTGTGCCCGAAGGTATTCAATTCTAAAATATAAAACAATGCTTTAAAAATATTGTTACATTGACTCTCTCATAATTGACATTTTAAAATACTACATACCGATGGTGAAAACCTGCGATTTTTGTGGCATTGGCCGAAGCAGGGGGCGAGTGGTTGGGACGGCGAGGAGCAGAGGAAGCCGCCATGTGGGTTGAGGGTCTACCTCCACCTCCGAAAAATTCCTCGCCTCGCCCCGAGTCACAGTTTCCGCAATTTCCTGCCTCTTGATACCGCCTCCTCGGAGACGGCGGCGGGGGCGGGGCCGAAAGCGGTCCGTTGGCGGGGCGGGGGGCGGGGGGCGGTGGGCGTGGGCGGGGGATAAGAAGTCTGCGGCGCCGCCTGGAGCGGCCGGAGGGCTTGAGGCGCGGTGCGTTCTTACCGCCTCCAAACTCACTCCTGCACAGTAGGTCAAAGAGCCCCAAAACCTGGTATTAAATTTAAAACTATTGAGCTTATTTGCAAAGAGACGTATGTCCAAGAAACACAGTTTTCAGGGAGGGAAAGTTTTCAAATTCAGTTCAACTTGTTCAAGATGGGACGGTTTTTGGATATCGTTTAGAAAAGAAGAATCGCCATTTTTGAAGACAATGTTTGGTTGCTTGACAGAAAAGCATATTAAGAATGTAGGGATATGTAAACGTAGAAAACAAACAAAAATAAAGCATTCGTTGAAATCCATGTAATTTTTAATAAACAATAGAAAGTGATCGATTCAAGTCAGACATTTTTTTAACCTCCTTATATTTTAAGAATTTAAAAGGCGTGGCATTAGATTTTAGGTAATCAAAGTATGACGTAAAATATAACTGATGGAAATATGTTTGTTTGAACAACATAAAAATTCAGAGACAAAAAGGTACAAACAAGAGTTGTACATGTTGTCCTGGAATTTGAATTACAATAAAAATACATTTTGACAATTTGGACTTACTTTTAAAGTCTTACATATTTCTAATTAAATGTCGTTGCAGATTCACAAAATGTCATATTATTTGTTGAAGTTAGTAAATCGGGCAGTAGAAATAAATTTGGAATTGATGAAGAGGCTGTAATTACCCCTTTGGAATATTAAAATTCTGAGAATAACATGCAATTAGCAGTGGATAATATTGAGAAATATTTGGAATTCTTTAATGAAGTTACTATACGTACAGAAGTTGGTGAAGTCTTCTCCCGAACGTAATTACACGTTTCTGAATTCTTTTATCTTTCTTCTTATTTTTCGATGAATCTTCCAATTCATGGATCCATCGACCCTCTCAATGTTGCGTTCAACTATTTCGCCACAGCGAACTCCTCCACCAACTGCGCTCCTGCTCCTTACTCCATTGCCGCTCCAAACCACTTCCATGCCGTCCGCTCTCGCAACAGCGCCTCCACCGTCCCCGCCGCACTCTGCCATCACAGATAGCAGTGCCTCCATCATGCAGCCACCGCCATTACCATCATCATCACCTCCACTGCCGCCTCCATCACTGCCTCCTCCATCACTGCCAACTCCATCACTGCCTCCTCCATCGATGCCACCGCCATCACTGCCACCGCCATCACTGCCACCGCCACCGCCATCACCACTACTGCCTTCACCGCGACCGCCATCACCGCAACCACCATCACCGCCATCACCACCACCGCCGCCACCGTCACCGCCATTGCCGTCTCCGCTACCGCCGTCACTGTCACCGCCACCGCCGTCACCGCCACCGCTGTGACCGTCACCGCAACAGCTGCAGCGGCCACCACCGTCGCCACCGCCACCGTTTCCTCCACCGCCGCCTCCGACTCTCTCACCACACCGCCGGTGCTCAGTCGTCTCAGACATCACCTCCGCCTCCGCCGCGGCGCTTGTCAAAGCGAGAGGAAGCGCCGAGTGGGGCGGGGCACTGAGGCGGGGAGAGATATCGGTGGCGCGGGCGCGGGCGAGGGCGCGATCTGGGCCGCGGCCGCCAAGTGGCAGCTGAGCCGCCAGCTCCGCCTGCCTCGAGCGCCCCCGAGAGGGGGAGAGGCGGCGGGGGCGGAGACGGGGGCGGAGACGGGGGCGGTGACGGGGGCGGAGACGGGGGCGGAGACGGGGGCGGAGACGGGGGCGGAGACGGGGGCGGAGACGGGGGCGGAGACGGGGGCGGTGACGGGGGCGGAGACGGGGGCGGAGACGGGGGCGGAGACGGGGGCGGAGACGGGGGCGGAGACGGGGGCGGAGACGGGGGCGGAGACGGGGGCGGAGACGGGGGCGGTGACGGGGGCGGAGACGGGGACGGAGACGGGGGCGGAGACGGGGGCGGAGACGGGGGCGGAGACGGGGGCGGAGACGGGGGCGGAGACGGGGGCGGAGACGGGGGCGGAGACGGGGGCGGAGACGGGGGCGGAGACGGGGGCGGAGACGGGGGCGGAGACGGGGGCGGAGACGGGGGCGGAGACGGGGGCGGAGACGGGGGCGGAGACGGGGGCGGAGACGGGGGCGGTGACGGGGGCGGAGACGGGGACGGAGACGGGGGCGGAGACGGGGGCGGAGACGGGGGCGGAGACGGGGGCGGAGACGGGGGCGGAGACGGGGGCGGAGACGGGGGCGGAGACGGGGACGGAGACGGGGGCGGAGACGGGGGCGGAGACGGGGGCGGAGACGGGGGCGGAGACGGGGGCGGAGACGGGGGCGGAGACGGGGGCGGAGACGGGGGCGGGGCGGGGGCGAGGGGTGATCTCGATGGGGCCGCGAGGGCGCCGAAAATGGAGCGGCGCGGCGCGCGACGTCTTTCGAGCGCGATGAGACATTGGTCTTCATATGGAGCGTGCGGCAGAAGACGGCGAATGTTTGGACGAGATAGTGGAATGCTATGTCCCCGACGGGTTTGATATCGAAGTACGCCGAAACGGTTTCATGTGAGCAAATGCTCTTTTGACGGTTTGTTCTCAGGACGAAGGAAGACAAATGTCCTCAGAGATGGTGGATATTGGCTTTGGATGATAACGTCATTAGATAGATCTATTGAATTGAGTCCGTCAGTGGTTATGGAAGCACATTCCTCTACGTTCTCAACATTGTAAATGATCTAGACAGGCAATTCGATTCTCGAGGATAAGATTAACATGCCATAAGATTGTATGGCGGGGTAATCAGTGCAAAATTTAAAAACAAGTGTGAAAACTGAATACTCTAATAGAGAGCTGATAAATTTCAAAAGAAACTAATTGGTAAAATCCGTAAATAAAGCGATATAAGTAGTAAAGAAAACGAGATGTCAGAAGGAGAGACAATGACGCTATCAACCTGGTGTTGGCGAATTAGAAACTAATCGACAATATGGACAAGATCGTTAAAATTGACGACATTCAAAACTTTGACACGTGCGGTAAAGTTGATGCAGTTGGAGAGGTTGAATAGACACCTTACACGACGTCGACGATTTCGTCTGTTATCGATGTTCACTGATACAGAAGATGTTGACTAAGTCGCGGGGCTAATGACGCCAAGGCGGGCGCTGAGCGTTGGCGACGTAAAATCCAATGGCCTCGGCATCCCGTGGAACGTGGAAATTGCCCGTCGCGCGGGTGACGCAAGGGTCGAAGTCGCTCGCGAGCGAGTGCCTCTCGGAGGGGCGGGGGAGGGGGTGTCGTTGCGGTGGCGATAGATGAGGCGGAACGGGGTCGTCGATGGCGGGGAGGTGAAGGGAGGGGGCGGAGGTTTGACGGAGCGGATCGGCGCGATGCGGAGGGAACTGGCTGCCGTAGACTCGGGTGCGTTTATTCCGTGTCGAGGTAACGACGCTGTGGAGGCGCACCGGAAGTCGATACGGGTCGGTTCTCTATCTAACGCGTTACAAGCGCTGCAGGTTCTTGGTACATTGACGGGTTTGTTGGGAAGCTCTGTATCTCAGGAATGCAGGAAGTATGTGATAATTTTGTATATTAAACATAGTTGCATGTTTACTTGAGTATTTAAGTGGTCTTAAATGCAGTATTATTTAGTTTCTGAAAGTATGACATTTTATAATAAGTTGTATTTGATAACTGGTGCGATAGAGCACCTACTTGGATCAGAAATTGGAGCTTCACAGTTCGGCAACTCGAAGCTTCGGAAACAGAGTTGCGAATTTCTGCCTCAGCAGGTTGGAGCAATGGATAGTTTTGTACGATTTTCTGTTATATTCAAACCTGAAAGCGTTTTCGTAGAAACTGTCAAGAGTCACAGCTCGCAAACCTGTTAATTAAGAATAATTTGAATTAAAACATCAGCCAATATTATCGAATATACTCTCATTACCGTATAACACCATGTTTGGATGAAGATCCTAAAGCTACACGGATTTCGTGATTTCTTGTGGTCAGTTTCAAGAGGATTCATTTAGCATGTGCGAGAGCAATTCATTTTACAAATGCCCACGTAAGATACTAGATCACCTTGCAATCGTTAGGGCGTGGCGATAGACTGATTCACGATCCCCATTGGCATCATCCTATTGATCTAGAAAGATTTTGTCAGTTCTACGTGAACGCAAATCTCAAGATAAAACTAAGATTGGGTCTAGCTTTATATAATATAGAAGAAGATACATTTCTTTGTTTTGTGTTTTAAAGGAATTGTATATAAGGTATGTGAAGGTAATATGGCCACGGTAAGTGCTACAAATTTTTCCTGTTTATATATTTTAACATTGGGCCAAATTAACAGCATCATGATGAAATTTAACACTTTTGCTTTAAGTTGAAATTTGCTATATCACAGAAAAAGTTATTCAGGAACATTTTGTTTCTTTTCTTACAAAACCATAGTGATGGGCAGATAATATGCCCACATGCAGGTTTTATGACCATTGCCAGATTAACTGGTTTCTTTTAGCATGGCCATGGAACTAGGGCTAGCTATTCTATTGTATTAGCTGAATGTGGTGTCGCAAACTCTTTAAACATTCATTTGTAGTTTGACTTTTCTTTTTTCTTCTTTCTTCGGTTCAAAGTCCTCTTTATTCAGTTTAGATGTTCCTTTGTCTTTAATCGTTAATCCTACACTTTCTTTATGTACAAATTTCCCACACACTGCATTGACCGCATGTTCTAAATTGCCTCCTCAACGCAAAGATGACTATACCAGCTTTACTCATTTTTTTGCAGCACTTGTTTCCTTCAGTGTTAACATCTTTTGTTGGGTTTAATACATGGAAACGTTGTTTCTTTTCAGGATTATCTTTATTCTTTTTATTTGCCGACTGATCCACTTTATTATTTTGTCTGGAAGTTGATGGATTGTTTTGAAGGTCGTCTTATGTAAGAGTTGAAAATAAATACTTTTTTAAAACAATAGTGCGATAGTTTATTGCTGGAGAATGAAGTAAATATGACCGTAGGTGCTGGTTAGATACCCATCACCTTTGGCCATATTGACTGCCAAAACAATGTTATCAAATCTATCCCACATTGGTATAATACTGAACAAATTTAACAGAATTAATCTGATTAGATTGCTTATTAAATACGCTACGTATTAAATATGCTTATTAAATACGTTGATGTATACTGCCAAAATGCTAAATCCTTCTTTAAGTGTAACTAATGATAAAATTACCTGGAAAGAAATTATAAAGACAGTGCGCCTTCAGAAGTTTTTTGACAATGGAGGCTCCAGTGTGCGAATGTACGCGTCAACGAGCCTGGTAGGGGGTTAAAGAACTTCTTACACTCACTCAGACAGCATGCTAGTGCTATCTATAGTAAAAAATTTCAGCGAACGACATAGCCGCTACTTAGCCATATTACCACCACTGGCCAAATTTGAACGGCTTACCTTCAATTAATTTAAAGTTTACAAATACAACAATTATTATTAAAGTAGCATTGATACTATTAAACAAAAGGTATTGTATGCGATGTAGGTATTGATGTGTAGGTATTATGGGTTTCCACGAGACTGAGAGACAATATGTCACGTATTCAAGGCGAGTCTTGAATCTAATATTGTGTATTTGCGTAAGAGCAACTGGTGCGCCGTATATATTCTCAGAATAAGACTCCATTGTTCGTCCTATTTTCATTCCCCAGTCTCCTGTCTCACGCTGTATTTCTGTAAGTCCATTTGTCTGCGCAAACGCTCCATCCCGTGGGCCGCCGCTCGTTTTGTTCTCGTTGCCGAGATGAGTCGCGAAAATGCAATATCCCTGTACTCCGCGTATTTGCCGCATCTGAGCTTCACATTATTCCAAAATGTTTTAACCTCTGTGCTCAGAACGTTGTTAGTATGACGTGAGTGAGTGAGTATTAATTCTGGGCTCGTCAATTATTGAGCTATTGAAATAAGTCATCATTGTGTGTTATTTGTTTTTCGTCTGTGATTGACTCAAAAACAGAAATACATCGTCTACTTGAATAGCGTGAAGCAGGGTGCAATAATACACAGACGAGGGTGGGTTTAACTTATTGGTAGTTTATAAATAATGAATCCAACACCAAAATAAACTTTCTCTACAATAGTTACATAAACGAAATAAATCGACGACAGTACTAGAAGTAATTTTCATTCTACGACTACACGCTCTCTACTTAAATATCGAATAGATCCGATCGCGTGAAGCATCAAAGCGCCGCAGCCGCCTAGCTGGGCTAGCTGCGCCCACCACCCTTTTCTCTGGGTTTTTACGCTACGTCACAGCCTGACGCCCCACCCTCACCCAAGTTGTCTGCTAAGCGGCGAGCACATGGCCACCTGCATCTATGTTTGTGCCCGACGCTACAATAGGAATAATAATAATAATAATAATAATAATGATAATGATGATAATAATAATAATAATGATAATAATGATAATGATAATAATAATAATAATAATAATATTCCTTTATTAATATGGCGACTATGGAAACTAAGGAATTCACTTGTTTGCAATGTTTGATGCCATGGAGACTGCCGACGTGAGAAAAAGCGCAAAAATCAACAGTCAGAACGTTCTTGAGTGATGGCGTAAAATTGGGCGAAGAGTTTTTGAGGCAGAGATAAAGCAGAACGCTTCGTGCAGCGTTGTGTAATTGAGTGGAACATTTTAAGTAAAAATCATATCAAGTAATGTCGCATTGGCGGAACATTAATTAATGATTAATTTGAAATGGAGTGGACTTTGTATTTGGGAGAGTCATCATACCTGAAGATTCTGTATTTTTTGTACTTGAGAACAGTGAATCGTCTGTATGGTATTGGACTTGAATGAAGGAATTACGCTTATTTTAAACGTGAAGGCATGTTCATTGTGATCGTTATTAATATTGTTAATATGGCTAGACGTTTGTTAATATTTTAGTTTAAAGAATTGAATAAGTTAATTTTTGATTATGAATACATGTCATTATTTATTTTTGAATTTGAAAGGATTTTTAATTAATGATATTTTGTTAGTTATTCTATTCAGATCTATGGTGAATACTATAGAATAATCAGCCTTGAATAAATATGGAATGAATATTTTACTTTCACTTCCATTAAGTAGAATTATTACATTTTAATTCATAGAAAATGTAAAAACATCTCACAATTTATTTACTGAAGTATAGTTCATGCTATATCCTGTGAAGTGTCGTATTGCTCCGTCACAGGAAGGTGAAATCTGGCGCCGATTTGCATAGCGCCTTGGGACAGTTTCCCCCTCCGACGATTTCCTCTCTCAGCTCTCCCAGACGGGACAAACACTGATTTTTATGTCTAGTCGGTCGTGTGACGTGTTCTCGTGCCCGTTAGTGTAGATGTGTGTTTGAGGGATGGAGAGGACAAAGAAGAGAAAGGAAAGATCGCGCGAGATTCGTGGCCCGTTTTTTAGACTACTGCTCCGGCATTTGCTTTCTCTCTCTTTGATTTACAGGGAGTACTTGCCTCCTCTACGTAAATTTCTTTTTTTTTACTATCGTCTGTATGTTCTTATTGTGTCAGATACATTACATCGCGACCTTCGTGAAGACTTCCTTGACTCTTTTTTGTTGCCTTCTAGGGAATGTCCCTTTTTTCAGATCCATAGGTATGGTGATTGTTCGGGGGAACATCATATTTCCGGTTTTCTTTTTCTTTTCAGTTTTCTTGCCTGTTTGTGTGTTGGTCTTTCTTCTCTTTCTTAGTTTTGCTGTTACAAGACACTCGGTTTCACCTTCTCTCTTAAGCTGCGCTCCTACATCTTGCGTTACCAGGAATCACAACACGCATATAAAATTATTTTAATTATTAGTATATTTTAAATATAACCTTTAAATGGTGAATCAAAAATGTCGTATTTTTCAATTAGTGGTAATAGGTAACCATTAATTGTTATTGCAATTCAATAATTTTACACCGAAAAACCCGAAATATTTTAACGCAAAAATTTATTTCTCTGGTTTCGCGAACATACTATTTTATTTTTGGGCGCTTGTTCTGACACAGTTATATATAGCTTTACGAAACACTAATTTATACTTCCACCCACATACGCAATATCGGAATTCTAAAATCCGACTGCACTGCCGCCACATACCAACGCATACACGCATCTGAATTCGTTTATTGCCAAAACAACAAAATTCATTCCATGATCTTTCTGCTTGCTATTCCTGTTTACAAACCTGTTTAATTCAACTCTTTCAAACAGTTTCGAGAAAATGAAGTTTCCAGACAGTAAAATGTCTCGACCTACATGACCAGAAAAATAAATATCTAATGAGCGTGATTCAAATATTAATGTGTCAGTCGTGTTCAATGCGCGTCCGGTGCCTGGGAAAATAAAACAAAACAATGAGAGCGCGCGGGAAAAAAAAACAAAAAAACTTGACAAACGAATTCAAAGCTCATCGGGACGCGAAAAGAGCCGGAGAAAGAGGGGGTGGCGGGGAGGGGTGGTGGGAGGAATGGGTGGTGGGGTGGGGGGAGGGTAACGACTGCTGCGGACGGGCGCGTGCGACGCGAGGCGAGGCGGAGCAGTCGCGAAATTGAAACGGGACGCGGCGGGGCGGAGCGGAGAAGGGGAGAGGAGGCGGAGGCGGAGGTGAAGGCGCGTGTCACCGACGGGGCAAATGGAGACGCGAAAGAGAGAACTGGCGTGGAACGGCCGTGGGAGGGACAGGAATTTCATAAACGTAAGAACAGCCGACGTACTGGTTTGAAGTGGCAGAGCACGTCGTCTATCAAAAATGATTCCATGACGAATTGCTGTCGCAGTGATTGGAACCTCAAATATTACTATTGACACTATTTTAAAATTGACTGAGCAATTGTATTAAGCAATATTACACCTCTTAAACGTCTCTTTGTTTCGAAATGGGCCGGAGGGGTAAAAATAAACGATGTAAACGGAACAATAGGGTACCTCATTAGCGTATGTTGGAAAATCTGATGATAATAGATTGTTGAATGAATCGAACTGGACACTGAACAGGCTCAAAATATCTTCCAGAACATTGTCCTGTATTCTTGGAATAAGCAAAGAGGAGTCATTATTTTGTGTATCTATGAATTGGCAAAATGCTAATATTGAGAAAGCTCAGAGGGAAACAGTGAATACTGGATGTCATTGAAATGCAAGTTGCAACATACAGAATGAGAACAATGGCAGGAAGTGAAGGGGAAATGATTCAGATATACTAAAAAGGAAAGGAACAAATGTAAATATATAAAATAGGTATAAGAATCAGATCTATAAATATACACTAAGATACAAAAGACAGTGTACCTTGAGAGCAAAAGAAAGATATTTTAAGGTGGTGTCTCTAAATGACGAGAACATAGCAATTGGTAAAGGGTTGATGGTAAAGGTAAAGGGTTGTTAAACACAACAATTGGTACCTAACTGGTAAAGATATGATTCGTGATTCAAGAGATTATTATTAAATCTTCCAAATTTCTAGTTCCTGTGAACCGTGTAGAATTATGATGGGATTAAAGCAGACTAAATTGCCCAAAGCACTCTCGATGAAAGTAAAATCACAGTTCATATGTGATCACACCTATAACTAGACTTGCTGGCTCCAAGATTGACGTACCTATAAAAACACGAAGAACTTCAAGAGAAACAACGAGAGAGCGCATTTTGGATGTCTGCGACAATAACGACAGATGTCTCGGCAAACGGGATAAAAAGAGACTCAAGAAAAAGAGATATTGGGATAAGGGAGATGTCTGTTAATACACACGACAGCACGAGGGCGGCAAGGGAGACGCGAAGGATGATAATGGCGGGGATAAGAGAATGCACAGGGGAGAATGTGAGCGCGGGACGACAGAAACAGCAACGCCAGGCGAGCAGCGAGGCAGAGAAGTACTCTATTACTAATGTAGGAACACAGACTGGAAATTTCTTGAAAGCACAAAAACAGAATGTGCATGGGGAAGAGTAAATAAATATGAAGAGGGGAATAATCGCCGTCAGTAAATAGAAAACATAGGTAGAATAAACATAAAAGATATTCAGCGCAATAAAACAAAAATCTGGTATGTACACTCAGATCCATACGACAAGATTATACAAAATTGTCATTAAAATTTTTACGAGGGAAATGATAACTATCGAGTGCACTAGTTCATGTGAAGCATGTAGTATGTTTATATGAAGTATAAAGCATGACAGATGCGCAGATCCACGGGGAGGCAAATGAGGGAAATTTCCCCTCCCAAACTTTTTCAGTAACTATTAATTTTAACTTGTCAAGGAACTTTCAAGAAAAACAAATCCGTATAAACAATAAAACGAATAAAATTGTAGCGCAACATGAGCTGATTTCTGCGTCATTCTGCATAATCTGTAATATGACACATTCGACCGAAACATTTTGAATAAAAAACATTTTCCCCTCCCAAGATTCGTCTCTGGATCCGTCCCGACACAGGATTAAAATGGGTCAAAAGGGGTGAGTACTCTCTCAACGGGAGTAAAAGCAGAATTCGTAGTTGAACGAAAACTAGACCAATCTGTGGACCCCAATATGACGTTACTCTAAAGCCAAAATGAATACAAAGCCACGCTTGGAAAGCATCCGGTGTGGGTGTGTACGGCAAGAACGACAGCGTACCCTGCAAATGGGATAAAAAGGACGGAGGAAGAAGTGATATCGGAACAAAGGAGAAGGCAGTTAACACCCACGCGACCACGAGGGCGGCGCAGAGGATAATAACGACTGGGTAGGGAATGAGGCGGGGAGAGGTTGGAGGCCCCGGTGAGGACAGCGTCAGGAGAGTCCCGTGGCAGTGCGAGGGGTTGGAAGCGTGGCGGGGGCGGGGGAGGGTGGGGTATGGGTAGAAGAATTGGTGGTGATGGTCAGGGGTGGGCGTCAGCGGGTTGGCAGCACTGGGGCGGCACGGGTTGGGGAGGAGCTGGTGGCGACTGCGTTGTTGGTGGTTGAGGGTCAAGGGCGGGGTGGCAGCGGGGGCGGGGCGGGGGGGGGCGGGGGGGGCGGGGCGGGGGCGGGGGCGGGGCGGGGGCGGCGACGTCGGCACAGCGCTACGCTGAAGGGGAGAGCGAACCGCCCGCCAGAAAAGGGGGGGCCGCGCTAGTTACTTCATATGCAGCATTTTACGTTTCGACCGAAATAAAACGACTGCGTGAGCTGTTTTTGTTGCTTTGGGTTTTTTAACGGCGAGAGCAATAAAAATAATTTCCAGAGCGCTAAATGAGACCGTTCCGCGGAATTCTGTAAACAGGCGACGCGCGGCGCCGGGGGGGGGGGGAGGGCGCGGAGGAAGGGGAGCTGTCTCCGTTTAAATAACGGCGTACGCCACCTCTCCCTCCCTCCCCCCACCCAAGCCACTGACCCCACCCGAGCGCGAACCGGAGACCGGTGTTTAATGGAGAAGTAAATTAATAAAGCGGCTAATTAACAAATGATAGAGGCTTTCATATTACATTAGAGAGTTAATATATTTATACAAACATCCACGCATTAAAGGGTACGTAATGTACGTACGCTTAACGGTATTAGGCTCGTTCGGGTGGCGTGACACGTGTGGAGAGGCAGGAAGGGAGACAATAAGTAGTGCTATTGCGTTCGAGAGCAGTGGGGTAGAACGAGGGTACAATCAGAGTTGAGAGGGGAACATAATTGTGATACATAGTATTAGATTTTGTGAAGGTGCTTAAGGGAAGGTTCGGAAAAAATCTGGATATTCAATTTTCGAAAGAGTGAAGTGTATTTTATTGCTACTAATTACAATGCATGCAATAAAAAAATAATCATAACAATAAAAACAATAACAATTCTTCGAAATCTATTGAATTCTGATAATTATTTAAATAATTCAAACAAATGCGCGATTGGGGTGCAGAAATTGTAGTTTTAGATAATATATAGCTGAGATAATACAAAGCTTGAAACATTGCAATTTGCGGAACAAGCCGGGCACAATAGCAGTAATTTTCAATGTTCGAGCGAGTATTGGTGTGCGCACAGTAATTGTTCAACTCGCATTAACTTCCTGCGGATACAGAATTCTTCAAAATTTTAATACGCGGTATTCACAATACCAGTACGAAGTAACGACTGTTGTAAAGTCGCGTTGAAAAAGTTCAATATCCCGAAACCTTTTAGAATTTCTTTAAGCCAAACCAATAGCATTAACTGCCAATCCTGCAACTGCTATTCAAAGCTATTCTTTCACCTGAACGTGGACTACTCCACACATTAAATCAAACAATCCCCTTCAAAGGCCTCCTCTAGGTTTAGAGCACATACCTCGCCCCAACACAGAGTTGGCGGATCCCACCGCAATTGCTCGTTAGAGAAAGAGCGGCCAGAAAGAGCCAGAGAGACACGATACGGCGCGCACCGCACCACACTGCACCGCACCACACTGCACCGCACCTCACCGCAGCGCATGGCAGACCGGCGCGAGACAAAGGACTGCCTCGGGACGCGCGAGGAGCGCCCAGCCGGGCCGGGCCGGGCCGCGCCGCGCCGCGATGCGCGACACGAGAGCGGCCACCGCTGCGGCCGAGCGACCCGGGGTCAGCAGCCGGCAGCTCGCCCGCTCGCCTATCCTCCATCCTTCCTTCTGCCCGCTCTCTCACTCGCCCGTCCACCCGCCTACCCATCTGTCCACCCACCTACTCATCCGTCCACCCGCCCACCCATCCGTCCGCCTACCTGCCCACTCGCCCTCCCACTCGCCCTCCCACTCGCCCTCCCACTCGCCCTCCCATCCGCCCACCCATCCACCCACCCATCCGCCCACCCCTCCGCCCACCCCTCCGCCCACCACTCCGCCCACCCATCCGCCCCCATCCGCCCCCCATCCGCCCCCCATCCGCCCCCATCCGCCCACACATCCGCCCACACATCCGCCCACACATCCGCCCACACATCCGCCCACACATCCGCCCACACATCCGACCACACATCCGACCACACATCCGACCACACATCCGACCACACATCCGCCCACACATCCGCCCACACATCCGCCCACACACCCGCCTACCCATCCGCCCACCCATCCGCCCACCTATCCGCCCACCCATCCGCCCACCCAGTCGCCCACCCAGTCGCCCACCCATCCGCCCACATATCCGCCTACCCATCCGCCCACCCATCCGCCCACCCATCCGACACCCATCCGACCACCCATCCGACCACCCATCCGACCACCCGTCCGACCACCCATTCGCCCACCCATCCGCTCACCCATCCGCCCACACCCATCCGTTCACCTTCCATGTCGCCAACTCGCCCCTCCGCTCTCCCACCCTCCCTTCTGCCCAGTCGGTCACTCCCGTCCACTCATTTGACTATGAGTGTTCAACCCGCCCATTCGCCCACACGCTCATTGGTCCACTCGCTCTCTCGCCTACTCACAATCCTCCCCGCTCGCCCATTAGCCCACCCACGTATTCACCCACTCTCCCATTTGCACAACCTCCGATTCGCCCACCGACTCACTCGCGCACCCAACCACCTTACAGTACTAACCATATACCCAAAAGCTTGCTCAGCATTCTGACCATCAGGCCTCCAACTTCTAATTGCCCGCCAGCTTTAAACCTCTTGTATACCTTCCCACTCTAGTCCACCTTTGAAGCATCTTTATTTGCCTGACCATCCGACAGTCCCCACCACCAGGTCATTAGCCTCAACCATCCTGTGAAAATCTCACGCCACTCCTCAGTCTCCAACCTTCTTCTATATACCGCCCTCAACTGCCTCTTGTACACCTCGCCCGCTAAATTTGCCCTATCATGCAAATGTGATCCGTTTAACACATCAACCACTCAACCGCCAAACCATTTAAGCACCCAACTACTTGACCTCACAATCTCGACCGTAACTAATTGTTCACTCTACCACAAGATCACTCGACCACTTGATCACTCAACCACTTGATCACTCAACCACTTGATCACTCAACCACTTGATCACTCAACCACTTGATCGCTCAGCCACTTGATCACTCAGCCACTTGATCACTCAGCCACTTGACCACTCAGCCACTTGACCACTCAGCCACTTGACCACTCAGCCACTTGACCACTCAGCCACTTGACCACTCAGACACTTGACCACTCAGCCACTTGACCACTCAGCCACTTGACCACTCAGCCACTTGACCACTCAGCCACTTGACCACTCAGCCACTTGACCACTCAGCCACTTGACCACCCAACCACTAGACCACAATCACTTGTCCACCCAAGCACAAGCTCCCAATCACTTGACCACCCAACCACTTGGCCAGCCAACCAGTCCTTTGTTGCCCCCCCCCATCTGCCCATCCGACCCAGCTAACCATCAACCCTAACTACGTGCCTGTCTCAAACGAGTGCCCGTTCTTCTATACTCCTACCACTACTCGTGCATGCCCTGCAGCTCGCTCGCCGTCTCATCTCTCTCCCACCCTTCCTCTCTCTTTGCCTAACATCACCTCTTCTCATCCTTTTCCCTCTCCCGACTGCTCGTCCTCCCTTCCTCCTCGCGCTGTGCGGGCGCGGGGAGGGGGGGAAGCCCTCCCGGACGCGGTGCTTCGAGCCCTTTCATGGGGCGACGCCCGGCGCCGCTCGCCCGCGAAACCGAATCTCCGGTGGCGCCGCCTTCGCCGCTCGGCGCCCGCGACGCCCCAGGTCCCCGTCCCCGGCCCCGGCCCCGGCCCCTCCAGCCACTCTGCGTTCAACGGCCGGCGGTCCCCCCGCGACTCTGAGTTCAGTTGGGGATTCTCGTTTCGCGCGAGTGTGCTTCCGTAAGTAATAAGCAATTGTGCTGCATCTTTCACAGACACTGCAGCGACCGTGAGTAATAAACTAGGTGGATCCGTGCTCACTTTGTAATTGTTTTAAAAGTGAGAATAGTTCATAGTGGAACTCCTGACAAACGGCCGTTTTGATAGTTTTGGGGATCCTGAGGCCTATGTATTTGGGGTCCGCTATTCTTACTCTCACCGATACCCCCCTCCGCCAATTTAAAAACAAATTTTGTTAAAAATACTAAACTCATCACTGAGTGACATTCTCTCAGTAACCAGCAACATTCCATATTACAAATATTATCCAATCCACAATACATCACTCCCTTATGCCAATTTTTTTGCGTGAATTTTAATCATACATCACTTTTTATTGTTTTTTTAAAATTTTAATTTTTGAAAAATTTAGTATTAATTTTTGTAAGAACTATCGGGGGCCCTTGAACATTGGGGGCCCGTGCATTAACACGGTCTTGCTGACTATACTGATACGGAGTAGAATACTCTTCAGACAACTAATAAACCGTCCAAAACGGCATCATTGGGAACATTACGATAAAAGAAAAATTTTGCGTGTTGTTAAAAACGTGAACTACTGTGAGGTAGTAGTCATACTGGACGCCTTCCACTGGCGGTGCCCGTGTTCAATAGCAGGTGATACCAAGAGGAATTTGGGGTGGGCCAAACCGGTTCGAGGCGGGCTTTCTCAGGATATTCATCTTTCCCTTGCCAATATTCATTCTACCCTTATTCTCCATTAATATTTTCCTACCCTATGCTTCAAACACCGTGCTGTGATATGTTCTTTGACAGGTGCATCAGAAATGTCTCATTGTCTCGTTGCTATTAACAGACGAGCGGATCACATGACTTCACCTCAACAAGTATTGCTTGAATCACTTGTATGTTAAAAAAATTCGCACCGCAATTTTCCGGCGCACCATTACATAACTTTCTCTTCTTACGACGTACCTTCGTTAGGGCAAGAAAATAAAAAGGTGTGTGTTCGAGTACTGTGTGCTTCACGCATACAAGAAGACGAACGTTCATGTCCCTCAGGTTAGCTTATTGAACTTGGCATGGTCACGTTCGTTTGTAGCCAAGCTCATTAGTTTCATAATCAAATACCACTTACTGCCCATTTATATGGTTTCCGGTCATGTTCTACGATGTGTAATGCGATGATCTCTTGCGCCATTTGGGACTAATTGTGGGCACTGTTACAGAGTGTATTTCCAGCAATTCCCTGATTGCATTAACTCACATTTAATCTCTTCATTTTCACCATCTCTTTATAACTACTAATTTTGTTTTCGCCATTCAAGAATATTATTGGAACATAATGTACATTGTATATCGTTACATTGGATTGTTCTATCGAATGTGTTTGTTTGGATTTTGATAACATGTATCTGGGAATGTGTGGTAATAGAGCAGTGTTTTCATACATTTACATGCGTTCGATATCTTCCTCAGCTGTGAAGACCTCTATCATTCATTAGTTTATTTGGGCTCAGACGATAAAAAATTTCAGGGTACTTGCGATAACCTCTCCAAAGGCTGGTTAATGTTTTGTTCATCATTTTGACATATGTCCAACTAGAGTCCCATGAAATATAAAATGTGTTATATATTAAGTACTTCTTTGGCAAGAACTTATCATTACTGTTACTTTGTCAATTAAACTCTTCTTTAACATCGAATGTTATTTATCAGATTTATTGCACGCATCTGTATGTAATACGAAAACAATCATATGTAATACGAAAACAAAATTTCGTAAATTAAAATATACATTTTTAAGTGTGGCCCAGAACACTAATGCCAATGGCAACTCCAGACGTTTGCGCATTTTAAAATACTGATTTTGTAAATATGAATTATAAATTAAAATACTCAAAAAGGAGAAATGGTCCTGCAAAAAATATTCCTTTAAACCCGTCTCTTTAGACAGTTTCTCCTTTGATATTCAATGTAGATACGAAATGATTGTAACGTAGGTACGAAACAAAAAGTTTTAAATATATCAATTATAACTCATAGTTACTTCAATATGTACTTATGAAAGCAAAATAACTACAAAACTAGAAGATGTAACTAGTACGTACTGTACACAACGTTCGGCAATGCTTTAATGAAACGTTGAAACACAGGTTATGGCAAAAGTAGGCCTGGAAAAAAATTTATGTGGGGAATATTTATCGGGATATTTATGTGATGAATGAGAATCACTTGTATTCATGAAGACTCATTCTAGCGGCTGGTTTAGGAATCACCGTTCTATCATTTACAGTGACTATGACGTCATCTAAAATAAGGTATTAGGACATGTCCCCAAGTCACGCCACCAATCACCAAGTCATCGACGTTTACGGTACGGTGCAAGTTATTATACTTGTAGACACTCTGACCTCAATCATGTAGAACGTGTTACAACTTTGCTAGTTATTTTATACATAAAATATTCAGAGTTGATTTAAAAAACGACCAATTTTCCACTAACCGCAAATATAGTGGTTTAATTACCTTCGGTATGTAGCCTCTCTAGGCGCCAGTTTTGTTGAACTCTCCTTTTGATTGCAGTGGTAGAAGTAGAGGTGGGGGCGACTTATTATTTTGTTAGCAATGCAGAAAATAAAATGTGCAGTTCGTTTATCGTTGCAAAAAGGTTTCTATTACTCGGAACGAAAATTTATATTTTTTGAAATGTTGCTAATCTCGCGCTTTTTAAAATTTTATTTTTATTTATTTATTTATCTTTAACTTTTACTCATCTTTCAGCTATTTGTAGTTAAAAGATGATGGGAAGGGATTCTGGATCTCAAGATGCGTGCACAGATGATCTTCTCCCCCATACGTCACATACAGTTTACTGTATAAAATATGTTACTGTATAAAATCTTTAATTTTT
This sequence comes from Gryllus longicercus, assembly GCA_038098605.1. Classification (NCBI taxonomy): domain Eukaryota; kingdom Metazoa; phylum Arthropoda; class Insecta; order Orthoptera; family Gryllidae; genus Gryllus; species Gryllus longicercus. The sequence goes on along the minus strand of JAZDUA010000913.1, from coordinate 30,466 downwards.
AAATATCCGTCAACTATTTATAGTTAAAATGATGGAAAGGGATTCTGAAACTCAAGAAAACGAGCGCAGATGATCTTCTCCCAGATACGTAACATATAGTTTACTGTATACCCACATACGTCACATACAGTATTGCCTAAATAAATCTAAGCGTAAATCTAAATTACACGGGATACACATAAATTCGTTCCAATAGGATACGGCGGCGGCGATGGTGTAATGGTTAGCGTATCGGACTGTTATACCCAAGCTGGCGGGTTCAAACCCGATCGACGCGATTTTTAAGGGCGAAAAAAATCCTTCGGAGGAGAAGTAAAGCCGGCTGTCCCATATTAGTAGATTTACTTGCATGTAAAAGATCCTCAAGCCTAAATGACGCAACTGATCTAAATTTAAATCGCCTGTTTCTCGTCCAAGAAATACCCCCTTTCTCCGCTAGTGGGTGAAAGGAGCGTAGCGAAATTTGCGTGGTCAGACGGAAGAGCGGGCCTGATGGTCCGAGTCTCGCCACGTAAAATAAGGCATTAATTCAATTCGTTCCAATAGGAAGCTCCTCTTTTAGCGTCCGCCATTGAACTCGTCCGCCGCGTGGGCGCGGGCGTCCGCCGGTGGCGAGTGGCGCACACGTAGTCGCATCCCGCAGCGGAGGCCCCACGTCTTCCGCGCGGACAAAGCGTCGCGCGACGGACGAGCGGCGGCGGCGGCGGCGGCGACAATGGGCTCGCGCGCCTTTGTGGGACAGAAGCCGCGCGACGCCCTCGCGTCCACGTCGCCCCCCCCCCTGCCCCTCCCCCCGCCCGCAGTCCGCCGCCGCTCTCAACCTCCCGCAGCCGCTTCCTCCTTCCACATTCGCCTGCCTGCTACCTTTGGCCGTGCCGGCTCGCAGCGAGCGCTTGCTCCAGCCTTCTGCTGCCGCCACAGCTGCTTTCTGGAGCCGCCTTGCTGTAGCCGCTGGTCGCCGCTCAACAGCAACCGCTACTTCCGTTCACTGATCTAAGCTAACTGAACCTCTGCCGCCTCTACCTCCTTGTGGAATCCTTCTGAGGTGTTAACTGAGGATGCCGCCACCCTTGAGATCCATCGCGTTCTCTACCTCCCTGTGGAATCCTTCTGAGGTTTTAACTGAGGATGCCGCCACCCTTGAGGTCCATCGCGTTCTCGTCTCGTGCGCCACCATCCTTACCGCTCCTGCCCCTGCGTGAGTTCCCGCTGCTCGCCGGATTCCGTCTGCTTATCACAGCGCTTGTGGCTGCAATCCGGCGCTCACCTCTGTCTGTCGTTTCCCTTTGGTGTCCTCCCCTGCAGCCGTTCGCCGACCGCGCTGAGCGCCTGCCTCGGCCTCAACCCTCCGTCGCCCGGCACCGCAGAGGCCGCCAGCTCCCGCCCGCCGCCCGTCGCTGGCGTCTTCTTTCGCGGGGGCGGGCGGCGGCTTTTAGCGGCGGCGCGCGCCTAATTCACGCGAGACAAAGCCCCCGTGGCGCTGGCGCTGGCAGGCACCGCGCCGCCCCCGCGCCGCCCCCGCTTGCTCTCGACATCCCACGCCGCCTCCTTTGGACCCGGTCGTGCTAAGGGTCGCCTTCTCTCCTCGTCCCCCCCCCCACCACGCCCCCCTCTTGGTACTTTCTCAGCCCCCTGGCGCTGACGCTTCCCGGCGCCGATCCCTCACGCTGCAGACATTCGAAGCTGCGCTCACATCTCGCGTGTCATTAATTATTGCCACGCCCAACTTGAGCACAATGCCTCTGTGCCGGCTGGTGTAGCGTCGCCTGTCTCCGGAGGGTCCGGGATGGTGCTTGGATGGTTTGGTCGGGGATGCTGCTTGCTTTCTTCGAGCGACGAATATGGCTTGTTTGGGAAGGCAAGCAAAACTTTCGCTTTTGGAGATGTGTGAAAGAAGAATTTCACGAGGGCGAAATGAAGGTGGTCAAGAAAAGAACTAAATAGTCCTTTGGTAACAATAAGAACACATTACATGGCGATTAAAAATGTATATATCCCCCTATTCCAATTTATTGTTTATAGTTTTGAATTACGTATTTCTGTTACAGTTAATTAAACAGTATTAAATTTCGATATACACATACACGGTAATATAAAACAAATCATGTTAGTAACTTGCCCTACGTTGTTGTTAGCGATTCTGTACAAGAATGTACTTTTGTTTACAATCTTCTCTTTATATCCCAATTTATTTCTAAACCTTTTGCGTTTGTAGGAGCCAATTATATCTATCATTTCTCTTTACTTTTTCTCTATATACTTTCTACATCTGTGAATGGAGAAAAAAATTAATTTTAATCCTATCCGAAATTTACCTAAATGAAAAAGTCTCAAAAAATTAAAGCCTGAAAATACTCCATGCATCTGATTAAACTAATAGACATATACTCCGCAGTCCGATAAATGGATAGAGTGCGACAATATTTAGAAAATACGTAGATGAAAAATTATAGGTTTACTTCTGACAAATAATCTTGAATTATTAGATACAACACGAAGTATTATGCATCATTGAAGCAAACTCTTACGTAGATTTGTTTTTTCTAATCAGTGAGGTCAGTTAATTTTGAACCTAGGACCAAATAGAACATGTTCTAAAGCTTTTATAAAACACCCAAGCGTGTCCCCGTATGCTTTCGCGACACCTCCAACTGTAACTTAATCTTAAAATAATCTCAGCACTCGGTGCCAGTTTACATATTCAACGAATCCCTCTCACCCTTCCACTTCGTCTTATCCTCTGCCCTTGCCAACTGCTTTGCACATCGTGTTCCCTTCGCCGCTCTCTTCCTGACGCCGCGCTCGCCCTCCGCCGCCGCGCCGAGTTCCTGCCCTCCCCCGCCGCCCGCTGTCTCGCCCTGGCCTGCGGCGGTCGTTGTCGCAGGCCTGCCCCGGCGCCGCCCACTGTTGTAAGCGCCGCCGCCCCCTCCCCCGCACCGCCGTGCAGTTGACGCCCCGCGACTTGTTCTCTCACCGCCTCCCCCACCCCCGCCACCCCCGCCGCCCCCGCCGCCCTTGCCGACCCCACCACCCCGCCACCTTCGCCGCGCCCGCCGCCCCCGCCTCCCCCGCCGCTCCCGCCGCCCTCGCCGACCCCACCACCCCGCCACCTTCGCCGCGCCCGCCGCCCCCGCCGCCCCGCCAACCCCGCCGCCCCTGTAGCCCTCGCCGCCCTCACCAGCGTCCGCACCCGCCTCCCTTCTTCAGCAACCCTCGCCGCCCCCGCCGTGCAGTTGACGCCCTCGCGTCTTGTTCTCTCGCCGCCGCCCCCGCCGCTCGCCACCGAACCAGCCGCCCCGCCACCACCACCGCCCCACCAGCCCCGCTGCCCCTGACGCCCCCGCAGCTACCGCTGCCCCAGCCGCCGTCACCCGTGCCCTTTCCGCCCCTCTAACCCCGCCGCCCCCGCCCCCACCACCTCCGCCAACACCGTCACCCTCGCCGCCCCCTCTGCCCTCGCCGACCCCACCACCCCGCCGCCCCCGCCGTGCAGTTGACGCCCTCGCGTCTTGTTCTCTCGCCGGCCTGTTGCCTCCCCTCCCGCCACCCCAGTGCTGCGCTGCGCTGCTCTTGTAACCCTCGACGTCACCCTCGCGGCCTCGGGCGCTCCCCAGCGGCGCGGTCTGTCTTCGTCACTCCGCCGCCGCCCGCCCCCCGCAACCCCTCCCTTTCCCGGCCCTGCCACCGCTTAAGGTCCGCGCCCTGTTTTTGCTCCTTTTGTTTCATATCTCGCCAAGACCAACAGACGTTACAAGTGTTTTGCCGACTAGCGGTTTTCAAACATTTTAGCTCGTTGAATGCATCTGGAAACTGTTTATTTTTTTCGCGGAAAACTCAAAACTTGACTTTTACTAATAACTGTAAAAACACTCGTGAAAAGAATCAACCGCCGGCTTCTTGATTTTTTGAAGGCACCGTCGTAGAAATAGAAGGCCGCAAAATGTGACAATAATTCATTCCATGTTGAAGGAAATCGAACAAAAGTTCATTTTGCTTTTGGGCTACCAGCAGGAACTACTCGTTTACTTGAATACCTTTCCTGTAGTTCAGCGATATTGAAGCGGAGCCATTTTTGCCATCCCTTTCTCTTCCTCCTCCCCAGCGCATTCCGGTTGCCAATCCTCAAGGGCCCCGTGACTTCTCGCCTTACTGCTTTCATTGTCGTTTCTTTGTCCCCTACCGGAGTCTTTGCTACTCCATTCCTGCTTTCATAACCGCACAGTCTACCCGTTACCACTCCCAAGCTCTGCCTTTTCCAATCACTTCAAGTTACCCATCTCTTTTATTACCATTGCCCGTGATTTCCAGCCATCCTCTTTCCAAGTATTTACTACTCTAAGTTTTTGCATTCACATTGCTTACTTGCAGTACCGAATGTTTCCGGCGTCTTCACAGAGTTACCCATCACTTCCCCTTTTACTTTCTATGCATATCCACCTTCTCGTCATCACTGCCACCTACACTAATATCTGCGCTCCCAACACCTTTCCCATCTTCTCTCTTACCTCAGACACTATCACAGCCGCCGTCATCAACGTCGCAGCCAACACCACTTTAGCAGTCACCGCCTCCGCCACTTCTGCCGCCATCGCCCCTCCACCATCTCGGCTCTTCAGCTTTCGCCAGTGCGGCCCTTTGGCGCCCCTAAGCTGGAGGGGCGGCGACTGCGGGACCTCTGCGCTCGTGTCGCTATTGTCCAAGTTTTAACAGCCTGGATGGACGGCCTTCATATTGCATCCCGTGATGTAATTACCATTCTCTTTCACGCACGTATCTCGACAGACATTTTGTTTCAGTATTTATAACGCTGTTGAGTATTATATTTGAACAGGTCCCCATTTCGCTCGCTGGAGGAAACGTTGTGTGTTCTCTGAAAAAGTATAGTACTCTTTCATGCTACCAAACTTTATTTCGGGGACGTAACGCGTAGTTTGTGGAACATCAGCGGGGTTTCTAAAATATATGAAAGAAGGCTTAGAGGCGAAACCGCTCGTTTTTGTGCCACGTTTTGTGGGTTGTCCTTTCACGTACAGTTAACGCAATTATCGCTACTCTGAATTATGTAAAAGGTTTTCATATTACTGTGAGGCAAATATCCAACTTTGTAATTTTTTCTGATGAAGTGTAAATCACGAGATGTTCTAAAAACAAAAAAATGCTAACGTTGGGTGTTGATGTATATATGATATATGTATATGTATGTTTAACATCATCAGTGTATAGGATTTATGAATTAAATTATTGTACAATATCAACAAACTGTTTATACACATTAATATTTTCAATCACATTTATATTTTCATTGTGAATATTTAAATTAACGTGATGAAATCTATTGAAAGCATACATGAACTGTAATCTATGAGAAAGTTCGTCTGCAATCATCTCTTACTTAAAAAAAACGATACAGAAAGATACGTTTTGTGTGTTCGTCATCATAAAATACCGTATTTGCACTTTGAAGAAAATGATTTTCAAAATATTTAATGTTTATTGGTGCAAGTAATAAATATTTTTTCTAGGAAAAGTAACGAAAGGATATCTTTTTAAATAGTGGAGGAACGTAACAATTTCCTGAAGAAACTATGACGCATTGTTCTATCTTTCGTCACTTCTTTGTTACAAGCAGTAAAGTAGCCGCACATTCAACATTGTTTCCGAGTCGAGGCCAGGTTTTCAGAGGAACGTTTTTATTACAATTACTTGTTGTACGTATAATCCAGCAGCTTTTGTTTCAATTTTAATGATCTACATTTTTCAAACAACGGAACATTTGATTAATCTTCAAATAAGCGTTAAAATGCTTAACTACATTTTTTATTATAGAATTTATTTATATCTCTTAATTTATACATATACTTCAACAGTAATTAAAGTGTGTGTATCCTACCCTAAATGCTCCTATATCGGATTTGTTTAAATGATTCAATTACTATACTATATATAATTTTACCATTAAAACCAGTACCAATTTTTATTGACTACAAAATTCACAGGGCTGACTCAATGCATTTTTCCAAAGAAATACTTCGCTCAATTGATATATGTCAAACTAATATTGAATTTTAATTCACTCTGCAATTATATGATTATAATATTTAAGAACACATAAGAACAGAGTAAAACATCTGAACTTTGCGTGTTTGTTACTTAATAACTTTGTGCGTCAGCAAAAATACTTCAACAATTATCTGAAAATATTCCCGGATTGCACTCAAGGTACAAATAAGTTATCTATCGAATAACTTAATAAATTCATACGTACTACATTACCTGTAGGACACATTAAAATATAATGTGCATGCATATTTCAGTGCTTTATTTCCTATTCAACGATTCGTTTCAGCATTTAAATAATCAATTTCCGGGCAATTACGAGGTAATCTATGAGGTCACGGTTGTCTCTGAGGGACAAAAACTACCTTCGCCTTCACAACACTGACAATCGTTTTGGTAAAATACAAACTCACTTCTCACTTGTTTCGCAGCACGTGATCACTCCTGATAAGCATTATTTCGTTTCAGTAGATTATAGATGCTATTGTAGAATAAACTCTGTTACACGATCAACGAGCCCACTTCGGTTCCTGTGTTCGCACAAACGAATTGCCGAGCTATGCCTCTTTGAAGGCCGCGCTCGAGACAAAATTTAGTTCCTATTGCGTCTTGTGTAGAGATCATTCTACACACAGAACTCATTCGTAATCGAGTAGGGACTTTTCAACTACAAAATAAGGCTAGTGGTTAGTATAGTTGTGCAGATATGAGTGAAAATGGTGTAAGTTTTCTATATGCATCATTAGAAAAATACATTTCCTTACCAGGTAACTTGCAGATTTCGAACTCGGGTTTCGGGTTTCGAAAGCACACCTCAGTAAAAATCATGCATTTCTTTCTCTTGGTGTATCAACTACTGTATTTGATATCATGTATTTACTGTGTGATTATGCGTAATATTTAGCATCTCATTGAAGTTTGTATTGTCCGATTCTGCAAGATAATTAAAATGTATTAAAAAGTGAATTTAAACTCCGTCAATGTTTATCCTTCTTTATGTTCAGAAAACAATTTTTTAAAAATTAAAATATAATTTTAAATGTACAATATAGTATGTACCGTGGTTAAATATATAATTGCTTACAAAAGATTTTTTTATACACGTATACAGAGAAACATGAAATGAAAATATCATTCACAAATTATTATCTTAAAAATGTAATACTCAAAATAGACATCAAACGGCAAATTCCGGGAATTCTGGTGTTGACACAAAGTAGTATTAATTATCTGCATTATGAGAAAATAGCTTATGTGTAATAAAGAACTGCACCCACAGGTCAATTTAAATGTTATCTAACTTGATAAGGAATTTTAATAAACACTCCCTCTATCGCACTTCAAAGAGACCACGGCGTTTATTAATAGAGTTGATTTCTGTGGAAAGTGATTTTGTTTCCTGTATACCGTGTGGCCCACCTAAGATGTTCCCTTCAATTTTCTCCTGAACCGTTGCAGATACTGAGATGCGGTTTTCACTAAAACTACTGTATGCAAGGGGCACATATGGTCATGCATAATATTATTCTATTGCATTTTTTATTGCAGAGATATTGACCCAACTTCGATTTTGTAAATAGTACTCTATAGATTTTTTTAGCTCATCGTAACAAGCGTGAAGAGACGAGTTCATAAATATGCATATCGCCATATGTTAGATAACAAAATTTTCGAGAAATTAAGAGTTTTAAAGACGCACGCTGACTGCTGGTTTCCGTAATATGAACGAGAAATTCCGGGTGATATGCGGCGAGGCCATTCCGTTGCATCGGCCGGGTAGAGGGAAAACTGGAGATGCCTCGAAGTGACGTAAGAAGGGTAGGTAGAATAAAAGGGCGGTGGAGAAAGGAAATGCAGTCAGAACTAAACGTGGACACTCCAGATTTAGAAGAAATAGTGCAGAAATATAAATATAATAAATAGTGCAGTGAAATAGCGCAGAAATTTCCGGGAAGATTTATACGAACGAGGAGAAGCTAGACCTAATTCTGGTGTACGGTGAATGTGGCAGAAATGCAAAAATAGTGAATTGCAGTATGCTGAAAGATATCCAGATCGACGGCGGCCTTCGCACATGACTATAATGAGAATCTGTAAAAGCCCTGTGCAGAGAGGCGACTGGAATGCAAAGACTCGTTTGCGGAGAAAAAGGGCAACGAATGAGGAAGCACAGGCCGCCGTTCTTGCAGCTGTTCACAACAATCCCCATATCAACCACCGAGACATTGCCAGAGATTCCGGCATTAGTCGTTCGAGCGCCCTCCTTAAAGAGTAACAAGTTTCACCCCTACCACATTTCGTTGCACCAGAAGATATATAATGGCGGATACCAGAAACGTGTTCAGTTTTGTCATTTTGCTCTGGAACACGTGCGAGATCAGGACGTTTTTTTTAAGAAGATTATGCTTACTGATGAAACAACATTTACGAATCACGGTCAGGTGAATCTACGCAACATGCACTACTGGGCAATGGACAATCCTCGCTGGCTACATGAAGTTGAGAACCAAAAGAAGTGGTGTATTAATGTCTGGTGCGGTATTCTTAACGACACTATCATAGGTACCTACTTCGTGGATTGGCAGGAAACAAATACGCAAGATTTCTTCGTGAAGCATTGCCGCTGCTTCTGGAGGAAATTCCCCTGGATATGAGAAATGGTATGCGGATGCAACATGACAGATGTCCAGCCCACAACGCGCTTTTGGCTAGACAAGTGCTGAATGAGAAGTTCCCCGGCCGATGGTTTGGGCGCGGTGCTGTAGTAAACTGGCCGGCAAGGTCACTTGATCTTACGCCCCTGAACTATGTGTATGGGGAACGATAAAGAACGAAGTTTACTCACATGTACCAACAACATCTGAAGATCTCAGGCGCATTACCGCATCTTGTCATGTCATTTCACGTGACTCTGAATTTTGTTCGAAGGTCTCTTTACAAGCGTCTTCAAATGTGTGTTTCCGTTGATGGTGAACATATTGAGTACATGTTATAAATCAAGCTGTTTCTAGAATTGTTAACTTACCTTTTGTTTCTGTATTTTAAAGTATTTTTCTCACTTTTATTTACACGATATTTTTGTACTGGCAGAGGTTTCTGTCTTTTTAGTCACCAAATAAAATAGCACAAAAAGGTTATCCTATGGCCTCTAAGACTAATGTTGGTGAAATGTCTTGAGTGCGAGCTTCGAAAATATTGATGAGGAAGTAGTGTTTGCCTGATCTCGGTTATTTCTAGAAGCATCAAAACACTGAGTACCAAAACTTTAAGGAGTGGAGTTGGAAAAAGCATGTGTATAAGTGGATGTAATAATACAACGCATCTAACGACCGTATGCAAATTATATTTTTATGTGTGTATATATCACATTAATGCAAATAATGGACAAATAAACATTCATAAATTGGTTGTACGTAACAAAATCGTAGCAAGTTTCTAATTTAATATTTCAAAGATACATTAACAATCAATATATTAAATTAAAACATCAATCGAAACTAAACATATTGCTTGCTCAAAGCACTTTGGAACAGGTGTTACACAACCTGTATACAAGTTTTAAATATATTATTAAGTAGTGTTTTAATTTTAATAATAAACATATTATTTTAATGACGATGCTCAGCCCCTAAATTGTACTTTATCACATGCCCACCTTATGGATTTGTGTTATAAATATGGAATGAGTCAACATTCTGTTATTGCAAATAAATTTACCTACAACTAATACTTTTATTTTTTGTTGCAGGTAAGATGATAAAATATTTACCAGCGTAATTGCAGTACCTAAAATGGTAAGTTAAGTTTCTTTCTATTGCTCAGATGATACGTTACATTTAAGATATATTAGTTTATAAAGTTTATAAAAGTATATAAAGTTTATATATTTTTATAAACAATTAGAACATGAGGAGTGGAGAAATTGAACGTAAATGACGTGAAAATTGGGTGTTCCAAAATGTAATGTCCTTATTCTTGCGAAATTCAAAACTTGTATTTTGTAATATTTCCGACGGAAAGAAATATAATAAAGAAGATATGGAAATTTCAAAGGCTTCTCAAATGTCAGTCTTGTACAGGACGGTTCAAAATAAATGCTTCAAACTGTTAGCGTATGTAGTGGGATGAAAAAGTTCACTTTTTTCTAATGAACATATAGAGGAATATATTTAACATATTTACATATATTAAATTCATAATATTGCTAAAATCTATTAAGTTCTGGAATCGATAATAGGTTCAGGCATTATGCTGATTCCCTTATTCACTAGTTCTCAACCCAAACATGCTCCGCGCCATAAAACGTATATGGCGACTGTAGATGTAGCTATAACTAATATGTATGTATTCTAAAAGAAAATATCAGAACCCACAAAACTCTTCAGTTTGATGTAACACAAGGTAGAGGGTTCAGAGTAATCGAATTTTTAGAGGGAAGAGTGACACTTGCATAACCACTATGGCAGCCACTACGGCACTGTTAATGTATTCCCTACTGCATTATTGATATTTGTGAAATATTTTAAATAATAACTGCTACCTAAATTGTTTGATATTCTTTAAATAATTACAATATCTAAACTCTGCATTTTACAATGGTATCCCTTAGCCCGTCATTGAGATTGCATTCGTCTGGTGCTTGCTTTGCAGCGGTAAACACACACTTCAACTGTTAAGTTTTTCTTTCTAGCAACATGTGCGCGACACTTACATAAGAGTGGTGTTTGCCGCGTTGCGTGTTACCTGCGGAGTTTTATGTCTGACCTTTACGCGCTGTGATCTCATCACCTGGCAAGTCTCACTTAGGAGCAATGTGGTTTCTGTAGATGAAATGCCCTCCGAACAAAAGAAAGCTTTTACCTTGAGATATTCGATGTCGCAAATGATTGCACGGTACTTGAAAGGAATTCCATTACCAACGTAGGAAATAAACTACTGTCCAAAGATGAGGTTTTTTTAAATTTTGAAATCCTTCAATAAATAAGGTCGATGAGTAACAAGATATAATGTGTCCCGTCATTTTCGAATTGAAGACGTTTGTGGACTTGTATGAACAGTTTCTACGAAATATTGCTAATAATGAATTTTGATGATGGAAGTAAAACTTACTTTTACCGATGCTTTGAAATGAACGCAACAGTTTACTTTATTAGTTGTAGTTTGGATTCTAATAGATCAGGCTTGCTCAACCCCTGCTCCCGAAGGCATCTCTTTAGGCGTTTGTGGACTTGTATGAACAGTTTCTACGAAATATTGCTAATAATGAATTTTGATGATGGAAGTAAAACTTACTTTTACCGATGCTTTGAAATGAACGCAAAAGTTTACTTTATTAGTTGTAGTTTGGATTCTAATAGATCAGGCTTGCACAACCCCTGCTCCCGAAGGCATCTCTGAAGGCGTTTGTGGACTTGTATGAACAGTTTCTACGAAATATTGCTAATAATGAATTTTGATGATGGAAGTAAAACTTACTTTTACCGATGCTTTGAAATGAACGCAACAGTTTACTTTATTAGTTGTAGTTTGGATTCTAATAGATCAGGCTGCACAACCCCTGCTTCCGAAGGCATTCTGCTCTCAGGAGCCGAACCGCTGCCGGCCGGAGCTGCGAGTGAGCAAGTGGTGGGGGTAGGCAGCACAGTGGCGCAACGCCCAACGGGAACGATACGGCGCGTAGATTGAAATCCTGAACATCTAATGCAATGATTCATTCTGCGAAGTAATTTGCCAACTTATTTAAATGGGTAATGTTTCGTTTTTCTGGCTTCAAGAGCCATAAATCACTGTTTGTGTTCTTCTGTGCACTGTCATGTATGGACATATTTCCCTTTTTTGATGATATTTATGTTCATTTTCCACATTTTTAATGTGAATAAAAGCTACCTAAAATAGCAAACCTCTCTGACCATATATAAGGAGTAATCATGAGATTATTATGGGTCTTGTTAACCATAATGAAAAGAGCTTAATGTTTTTATACAATGTCAGAAACGATTGTGAATAAAGAGTGTTATTTTATTTGATATTAGTAGTATGTAATGCCAGAAATTAGAGCAGAAACTTAATCGTGACTTTTTAGGAAGATTTTTCAGTTTTTATAGTTAATTCTTATACGTTTAAACAAACTTAATAAATAATAATTTATTACGGTTATCAAAGAAAAACGATTATATATTACAACTTTGTGTTTAGCACAACACTAAATTTGTGATTACATCGCAGCAAAGTGAATTATAGTATCAGCTCTGCAAAGAATTACTTGGTATCCAAAAAACAAAGATGTAGGTATGTGTTATTCGTTTCAAGATTATATTCCACATTCCCATCTATTACCAACAAACATATCTAATATAACGCAAAAGGCAATATTACATGAACTGTGTTTTCAAATCTACGATTTGCACATAGTGGTAAAATCCTGCTTTTTGTTGGAATATTCAAAATATTTTCAGACAGTAGAGGAGTGAGACAACATTAAAGATAAACATAATATTTTTCGGACTCCAGTGACTGCGCAGAGGTGCCGACACGATCGCCCGGAACGTGGCTGAAACAAGAGACGGGCGCCCCAACAAGAGCGCGCTGTTGTCGAGTCGCTCCTCGTGTCCCTGGCAGAGCGGGTTTCGCGCGCCGAAGGCTCCTCAAAGGAAGCGCTGCAGTCGCCCGGGGGCCGCGTCGCTCCGTCGCAATTCGCCGCGCCTTTCGCCCTTCGCCTCGAGGCGAGACGGCCACCCGCGTCGCGGAGACATCTGCCCGGCGGCGCGCGGCACGCGACTGCGTCTGTGGGGCGCGCGAGGCAGTGGGCGGTTTGGAAGCAGGGAGGGAGGCAGGGAAAGAAGGTAGTAAAAATGAGGAAAGGATCAAAAGATTGAGGGAGGAGAAAATGAGGAGGGAAGAAAGGAAGAAGTGGGGAAAGAATAAAAGGAGAAAAAGGGGAGGGAGAGTGGACGGACTCGTGGGCTGGCGTTCGGGTAAGCGTGCATTCTGGTCGGCAAGAGCAAATGGGTGAGCGGGCGAGTGGGCAAGCGAGCGAGTGGGTGAGTGAGCAGGCGAGCGGGCAAGTAGGCGAGGGCAGGTGGACAAGTGGGTGAGTGAGAAAGTGGGCGAGTGGGAAAGTAGGCGAGTGGGAAAGTAGGCGAGTGGGAAAGTGGGCGAGTGGGAAAGTGGGCGAGTGGGAAAGTGGGCGAGTGGGAAAGTGGGCGAGTGGGAAAGTGGGCGAGTGGGAAAGTGGGCGAGTGGGAAAGTGGGCGAGTGGGAAAGTGGGCGAGTGGGAAAGTGGGCGAGTGGGAAAGTGGGCGAGTGGGAAAGTGGGCGAGTGGGAAAGTGGGCGAGTGGGAAAGTGGGCGAGTGGGAAAGTGGGCGAGTGGGAAAGTGGGCGAGTGGGTAAGTGGGCGAGTGGGTAAGCGAGCGACTGGGCAAGCGAGCGAGCGGGCGAGTACGCAAGCGGGCAAGTGGGCGAGCGGGCAAGTGGGCGAGCGGGCAAGTGGGCGAGCGGGCAAGTGGGCGAGCGGGCAAGTGGGCGAGCGGGCAAGTGGGCGAGCGGGCAAGTGGGCGAGCGGGCAAGTGGGCGAGCGGGCAAGTGGGCGAGCGGGCAAGTGGGCGAGCGGGCAAGTGGGCAAGCGAATATGCAATGGAGCGAGCAAGTGGGCAAGTGGGGTGAACGGGTAAGCGGGCGAGCTGGCGGCGGAACGTTCGGCCGAACGGATGCGTCACGCCGTTCCGCGCGACCGCCCAAGCACGCACGGGAGCGGCGCGTGACCTCCGCGGCTCAGACACGCGTGCGCCGCGGGTCACACGCATCGATCGCCCCGCGCATCGCCCGCTCCGTCTCGCGCCACCCACCGCGTGCTCCCAGCCGACGCCCTTCTCTCGTCCCGCGACAACTGGGACGATGATGGTGATGACGTTGACGACGCGGACGTAAATGGCGGATGAAGAATTGCGGATGTGCGATGGCGGATGGGGGAGAAGGATGGCTGATGGGGGATGGCTGATGGGGGATGGCTGATGGGGGATGGCTGATGGGGGATGGCTGATGGGGGATGGCTGATGGGGGATGGCTGATGGAGGATGGCTGATGGAGGATGGCGGATGGGGGATGGCTGATGGGGGATGGCTGATGGGGGATGGCTGATGGGGGATGGCTGATGGGGGATGGCTGATGGCTGATGGGCGATGACTGATGGCTGATGGGGAATGTCGGATGGAGGGTGGAGGATGGATAATGTGGTATGGCGGATAGAGGATGGTGTGGTGGGAGGGAGGGGTATCGAGGCCGGGTGTCAGAAGGGTTGGGCGGGCACTTTCACAAAGCAGGAGGCGGTGGGTCGTGGACACGCCGACCGAGTCCTTGGCGGGGGCGGGGGCGGTGGCGGCGGTGGCATTTGCGGCGGGGCGGGGCGGAGCGGCGAACGGCTGGCGGGGGCGGGGTTGATGGGCCGCCGGCTCAGTTTCTTCGCAAACGCCGCCTAAACGCCCTGAAAGCTCTGCCGACGTCGCGCCCTCCCCCCCCCCGCTCCCCATCCTCCCCGGTCGTTCGCGGCCGCGCCGCTGGCGAGACGTAACAAAAGCGGAGCGCCGCCTGGGGAGGCCGAGGACGGGACTCGCGGAGCGGAGCGGCTGAGGACGTGGAGAGGGGAAGCAGTCAGCTAGGCGATGCCGGGGAAGTAAGAATGTTGCGAGGGAATGTCGGGTAAGATCAAAGAGATAAACTTGCAGACTGGCACTGCGATGTTGGTGTAGAGAAGAGAGAAAATTGAGAAATGTTAAAAAAAGGAAGGAGAAGAAAACGAAAAGGTTAAAATCAGGGTAATCTGAGAAGGAAATGAATAATGTGTTTGTAGTAGTGGTAGACAAACTGAAGGAGAGAGAAGGAATTGAAGTATTTGAGGGTCTCTTTGGTTAAGGCTAAACATTGCAAGCAGAGGGATACATCTGCTACTATATTTTTAAATAATAATAAGTAATAGTTAAACAATGTGGCATATAATTATGAGGAAAGTTATCAATGTGAAGCGTACATCTGTAAAAGTATTTAAAATTTCTACGGATGAAAACCCGTGTAAAGTTATATTACTGTACTCGCAGCCACTACGTAGAAGGATATCTGTAACGTCAGCTTTCCTTGGTCCTCTTTATACTACTGCACGCATGGTCTTCTGTCTCGTGCATCTTGCGTGACGTCCAAAGTCAATACACAAAGACGAGTGGTTGTATAACCCAGACGAGAATCAATACCCCACTTCTATGATCGATATCAGCTCGTATAAAAATATATATTGTTCTACTTCAATCGATTTCAGAAGAAAAACATTCGACATTTCGTGCTTTCGGCACGTGAAAACCAAGATTCCTGTCTAATCTGTTTGTCTGTAATAATGAGAATATAAGCATTATGTTTTCTTAATTCTGAGAAATATAGATTCTCAATTGATATCGGAGAGAAATGATTTGATTACCTTAGGAAATATTCTTATTCCACAAATAATATACATGCAAGCAAAATTATAAAATCCATATCTGAGCCTGTAGTATAATGTATTGAATATAAAAAGAATTATAAAGTAATCGTTTCGTAATGAAGGTTACTCTAGTGTATAAATAAATGCATGTGAGTAAATTGGGTTAGTTATTGAGTGACATGTGAATAGTAATAACATATTATTTGGAATCATTAAAAAAGACAATCCGAGCCTACTAATTTCATTTTCAATGAAATGTTCATACCCACCCAGCGATTTCTGAATAAGGAGATAACAATCTCACCTAAACCACCATGTGCCCTAGAAACACCTTCCCTTCCCAGCGCGATGTGGAGTAGCGATATCGTCTTTAAGTCGCCGGACCGCGCGGCGATAGCGCGGCGAAGCGGCGAGTCGCCCGGCGAGGGCGCGGCGGCGGCGAGCGTCACGGGAGGGGGCGGGGAGGAGGAGGGGAGGGGACGATGGAGGGGCGTCGCGGGACGTCGCCACGACGCGTCTGCCGGCCGCCGCAGCGTCGCGTACGGTAATGTCCTTTTAACTGCCGTTGGGATAGCGGGTCCCAACACAGTTAAAAATGGGGAATGCACTCGACGCTTTACTGCGTTATCATGCGAGCTGTAATCTTCTGTGGGAGAGAATACTCAAAAGGAGTGAGTGCTCGGTCGAGGATTGGCAGCGAGGGTTCGGAGCGAGGAAGCTTCTTTTAAAGCAATCACTCGGCTGCGCTTGCTTCATTTATGATCAACTTAAAATATGAATGGAATCGTATAAATACGAGCCATAAACGGACGGATTTCATTTCGGAGGTCTGTTACACTAAACCACAGATTTTAAAAATGCTGTGTTTTGGAAAGATTTGTTCCGCTGCTGTATTGGATTATTTAGTTTAGTGTTTTGAAAATTATAACACTGATATTAACTAACCCAGCGTCTAACATGGGTTTTTAGACATTTTTAACTAACATGTCTAATCCAATACTGAGTTATCGCCTTTGTGTCACCATGTTGGTGGTATGGGATGCTCAATAAAAAATGCAACTAGGCGTAAATCACAGGCCTAAGATTGCATTCCTGGTCAACGAGAGTAATTCTTTAAACAATTTGTGTGAACAAAAACGTTCTTTCGTAGCTTTTCTGTATTCAAAGTAAAGTACTTTTGCAGTGTGTTCCTTTTTTTGTAAAGAACTCTTCTGACCAACTATTTACTAAAAACTTTTAATTACAGTATTCAGCAAATTGATGGAAATGAGCATGTGTTACGCATTGAACTGCAAAGATCAAAATTATATTTAAGTCCCAGAGAGAGTTTTTTGTAATGGCTATATCACACATGTGAAAAAGTAATCTAAAATTAGTAATAATAAATAATAATATTTTAGGATTTTTCGTGTAGGGCTAATGACCCTAGCAGTAGACGTGCCCGGAAATATTAACTAATCAACCATGGTAATGATGACGACACCATATGGACTAATCACCATAGCTGTTGACGTACCCGGAAACATCAGTCAATCATTCCAATACTTCATCAATTCAAGGAATATTTTTCGTGTTCAACAATAGTAGTGTACTTCATCGAACGTATAAAATCCGTGCCATCGAAACGGGTTTCGGACAAAGCCATTGCTAAACCGAGGCCGGTGACTAGTATATGGAACCCCAAAACAAACGTTATCAATGGGTCAGGGGCAAACGAATCGATTTGCGTGAAAAGAGAGACTCAAAGGACAAACAATACCTTATTTATTTGAGCACGCGAGTTATGGTTTTACATTGGCGCTTATTAATATGAGACCGCTTGTTCATGAACCGCCGAGAGGTGATTCGGCCCCGCGAACGCCGAGTAGCAAACATGGAAATGCGGCGGCGGGTGCGCGCGTGCGTGCGTGCGTGTGTGTGTGTGTGTGTGAGGGGAGGGGGGAGGGGAACGCGTGAGTGAGAGGATAGCGGAGCAACGACGCGGCTGGGTGAATGACGGCCAACGCGCTTCATTTGCTTAAGCGCGTGAAAAACAAAACCTTGGCAATGCAGCCCGCTCGGTCGCTACTCTGCCCGCGGTTCCCATTTATTTACAGATACGTTCATTGCACTGCAAATGGACTTCTGCCGGACGGCAGCCATCGCTGTTACGAGCGACAATTGTATAATACAATTATCTGTAAATACGGACACAAAAGAAAATTAACGAAAATTTATCGCCAATTTAATAATACCTTTTTTTGTTCGTTTAGATGGAGGGAGCGGCGCCGCTTCAACTAGTTTGTCGATTTCTGGCTCTGTTCTCTCATTCAACAATTTTCCTCTTTCGTTGTTAGTAATTTAAATGTCATTTGTTATGCACATTTGAACAGATTGCTTTGCCTTACAACTAATTAGTTGTTATAATTACAGTGGAAGCTATTGAATTGGTTTGTAATAAAAGAAGAGAGAAATAAACTCAAACACTAGTATTTGTTAATGAAGATCTTGTCAAAAATTCTGATTTATATACAATTAATGTAAGTTCCTAAGTACTAAAGATAAATAATATGACGTTATAAGAGAACCAATTTTGAAATGTAAAAACTGAACATAAGATTAGGCAGGAACCAATGGAATGAAATTAGACCAATAAAATATAACAGAAATAGTATATTAATAACATATATTGCATGGTCAGTAGTGGCTCATACGCAAATAATAATGTAAATAATAATGTTAATATTAATAACAGATATTAATTAATATTAGTAAAAGATAGTGATATTAGTAAACGCATAGAAAAACACGAGTATGTCATAACTATGCTTCTTCTAGTTTATCTTTCAGTTTTACTAAGAACGAAGAATCAAATCCTTCAATCCTATATAACAATTCGTTGTAATTAACTTGGCAATTTCCACTGCCATGGGAGATTTTGGTTTCCCATTCTTATTATTACTTATGTATACGTCCCCTTGAATGGGGTATTATTTATATCAATACTATGGTTTTTGTTTTATCTGTAGGTGACACAGGGCGTTATGGGTCTAGCGAAAATAAAATGCAAAAAAAGTTATTTATAAGCAGTTGCATCCTATGCGTCAAATGGAATTTAATTTAGTGGTTATTTTTACTCAAGAAAATAAGACACAACACATGAAATTGAAGTTAAAGTAGGAAATAAATATTGTGTTACAATAATGTGTGTTATGGAATTTGTACAAACATTGAAAATGAAGTGCTACTCTGCACTTTTGGCACATGATTATTCTGCGTTGGTGAAAAATACTGTATTTTCTTTTAGAACAATCTCTTCTAATGTAGTTTACATCAGAATCTTTTCTTACTTCTGATTGCAATCAACCTGTCGGGGGCTCCGGCAGGGAAGACTTCGAGGAGCCTTTCCGTAATACAAACAGCAAAAATCACCTCCGACTTATGGTAATAAAATTTCCAAAAACAATTATAACGAAGCTACTTACAAGAATATTTATTAACAACACAAATTTTAAAGTTGTAGGAACTTGAGTTTTTATGTATTGGCATTCTGTGGAAGTATTTGAAATGGATGATGCACAAGCTGAATTAGCGGCAGGTTTCGTCAATTTCAAATGGATGAACACACGTGTGTGCTCATTAAAATTATTTTTCTGAATAAATTTGTGGGTAACGTTTCAAATTGTTTTGATGGCATATTCTTTGTACTCTATACCATCTAATTTAGCAAATAAATTGCCTAAAATATCTGTAATTTCTTAATTTGTAGTTTGTGCTGTTCATTTGCATTTTCATTCTTCACAAAATTCTTGAAATTGCTTCCACAAACTTTCTCTATTTCTTTTGCTGTTTTTGGCACTGAATCTTTAATAATATATTTTATTTTAGAATTTTAAATATTATCGAATATTTTAATATTATACTGATGCTCATACGCTATTATGGACCTCAAATAATTGCTTTGGATAACATCAAAAAGGTAAAAATAGCGGAGAGAAAAAGGTAAATAAAGTGATAAATTTATGGCGATAAACATCTGTGATTGGTTTAATTTGACTATATTCGTGCTTCTCATTGGTAATTTTACGACACAGACAGACATGAGTGAAATAGTCATAATAATTTACTAAGATTTTCTGAGCTTCTGATCACAATTTAAGAAATATGAATTTTATTGTATACACTCTATATTTTAAAGGACTGTGAAACTGAGTTTTAAAACTCCGTATTTTTAACCTTCAATTACCTGAAATATTTTTGTGAACTCATTGTGTCTTGGTAGACGAGCGTGTTTACAGCCAACATCATCATACTAGTATCGAGTGACTTGGGAGTACCATAGATTAAAAGATAACAAGGAGTGACAGAATGAGCATTAAAGAATAATTATAAATAAAATATAATTATATAAATAATATTAATTATAATTATAAAATATGAGTATTTACTATAGACAGCAAACTGCACAGTCCCATTTAAGGTTTAATTATACATTTGATGATTATTATCATGTCATGTTAATGATTCCTCTGCAGTATTTTTACCTTACTGGATTTAACCTTTACCTTCAGGTCACTTTTATGTGTTCTGAATTTACTTGTATCATTAGTTCTCATAGAAATTATTTGTCGCTCGTACATTTATACATTTTTTTCATTATCCCTTTTCTTAACATTTTCATCACGATAAATTCTTCTGACATGTTTCTTCTCTTGTATCTTCCGAATATTTTCAGCATTGTCATCACTAGTTTTCTGTAACTAAATTCTTCGTAACTCTATACAACTTTATTATTCTTTCGTTTTTCGTTTCACTTGTTTATTTCTCAGGAAGACCATCATCTTAGGATCATGTGACAGGTATGCGTTAAGATACATTCTTGGCTACCCAGAATGAGCCGCGTCTCGGTCAATTGTGCTGACGTTTCAGCCATCTTGCTGTGGCCTTCTTCAAAGCTATATTGCGAAGCGTACGAACGCAGGTATGTGTTAAGGATTGTGCTTTAACGACTGCTCGCTTTGTTACTCATCCGCATTTTTCTCTGACCACCTCCCATAGTGTCGGTCTTTGTGCAGCAGCTGACGATGAACCACGTGTCGTTTATTTCCTTCCGGGGGTGCAGCTCGTGTTTCTGGCGCTGGGAGAGGAGGTGGCGACCCTCTCGGAAAACCATTTGTCGCGCGGCCGTTAGCACAGATAAGCAGGCCAATAAACGCCTTGGCCGCCTCGCCCAGTCCTCTATCGCAGTCACTTTCTCTTCTTTCTTCTCTCGCGCCAGGTTCACTCTCAGACAGGGCTTTGCTGTATGCTTTGCTTTGCTTTGTCGAATCTGTTTCCGAAGGATGCGAAATTTTGCAAGGGAAATGAAGAATCTTAATTTAGAAGTGCTCTGTATAGTATCATAAATTGTAAGCAATTGGCTTTTATTTAGTTTGATGTAATAGAAAGTGGTATTGCACAGTAATTTAAAGTACGAAGTTAACAAATTTTGTAGAGTGTGTCAGTGGACAATGAAGTTTCTCACGGGAATGATCTTTTCCGGGAAGCAATCAGTAACGTTTGTGGAGATGCCGTTCGTGTTCAGCAGAGAAATACTTACCAGTCAGGCTATATTCGAAGTATTCTACTGATTCACTTTCCCAAGAGATCTTATATCAATTAACCCACTCAACTGTATGGGGAGTAACATTGGTTTAATCATACTCTCTAGTAGGCTACTAACCACTTCCAACCTCAAATGTACCCTCTCCAGATGTACCTCCTCCTTTGTAGGATCTCCTGACTTCTCCGGAAAGTTCTGCACGTGTTTGTGCCCGTGCAGTTTGGTTGAGTACAACTATGCAAATGAATAGATTTCACACGTATTAAGCTGGTATTGATAACTACTAACTAAACAATTGTCATGTAATTTGGCTGTTAGTACATTGTCTTTTAATATTGATATTGTTTCCACAACACTTCACTTGTTTCGCTTTTCTACATTTCCACCGTAGAGCTTATTTGAAGGGACCTCCATGACGCTCTGCATGCAGCCACTCATCCAATTTCTGGTTGCTCTCTCCTTAAATTATCCTCCCATCCTTTTAGTTGTCTTCCTGGATTACAACATCCGATTCGTGGTTTCCATACGGGTACTTTATTAGAAGGTATGAACCTAACCAGCGATATTATTAATAAAACTTAAATTACTTCTGGAATCTTTAGTGAAAAATAGAACTCATTACGTTGCTAACAGATGGTTGTGACAAATACTTGGTCAACCCCAACTTTCATTATATAGTGTAAACAAAAAATAAGGGAAATTGTAACTTTTTAATTTTTTACATTCCTTAACATAAATAAGGTTCTATAATTTTATTCATTAAAAGCATTATGATTTCAATTAAACTCTTAGTGAGCTATAAATTGCAGCTATGAAATCGGACATACATTCTGGTAATAGGCTTGCTCAGCTCGAAACAAGGTGGTTCAAGTAAATCTATAAATATCGATATTACTATTAAAAGACGCATATACTACCTCGCTCTACTCTTCCTATTCACCATTCTACCTGGAGATATCATCAGAAATTTTATCGTAACAATCTATCCTCGGTTACAAGCAACTTTTCTCCGTTGCAGCACACTTTACTTGCCCATCACCTGCACAACGTTCAGCCCGCCAGTTCACTCGCCCGCCCGCAAGTCGTCTCGCCTAGGCTGCCGCCCCTCACGAGCCATCGCCCACGCCTCCGGCCCCGCGTCTTTTTATTTCCTTGTTTCTATCGGTGCGTCGCCATGGCGACTGAATCGATGCCGTGGCGGCGGCGGCGGCGGCCGCGTGTCAGGCGGCGGGCGACACTCGAGTGCCGGGGCGAGGGGGGCGGGCACCTCGCGGATGCGGACTCGCACGTGACATGCACGCAGCATGGCGATTGCTCGATGATCGATTATTATTATTATTATTATTATTATTATTATTATTATTATTATTATTATGTACATTTCATTATTTGGTCACAGTTGTCAGTTTTAATACAAAAATACATTATTAATACAAATGATGTTCAAAGAATTGACTGCACCAGGTGAAAACTAATCCGGATATTCCATTATACGCCTTTTTTCTCTAACTGTAAACACTAAAAAATACCTATACCAATTATGTTACGCTTTAACTAACAACTGTGACCAAATAGTGAAATGTACTTAATAATAATAATTATTATTATTATTATTATTATTATTATTTTAATTATTGTTTTAATTATTGTCTTAACATTTTGAGATATCACTTTTCTACGTCTATTACTGGAACAATTTTTATATTAACTCATCTATGTCGTGTTTGCATACGTTTGATCGCTCAGTCAAGTATAAACAGAAATATTAGAAATATTAAATTTTTTGTTATAGAATTTTTTAATAGCACAAAGAGATCCATAAATCACGTTCTCGTCTACTACGATTAAGTTCAAACACATCGCATTTCATATACTTTGGTGACGTTTAGGACGATAGAAATTTATCATTCATTGTAACAATCAAAGCGTCAAATATCTACTCTTAAGTGTGTAATTCCAGTTCTGTCATTTGAACGTTTGTCGATAATACGTGGTTAAATCATTTTAAATTATGATATACTCATTATCTCATACCACCAACTAATGTTCTTTCCATTGATTGGTTCATTAGTGATTTAGTCCCAAAAGTGTGTGTTTTTTGTCGCCTAAGTTGGCGGTGATCTTTTCCCCCTGGATGGCGAGATCCTCTGCCGTCCTGCCAGGGGGCTAGCGGGGTTTTCCCCAACCAAGTATCTCCCGTCAGCGGGGCACCGACTCAGCCGGGGCGAGCTGTAAACTCCCAACCGGACTTTCGGCACGTGTGGTAGTGTAGTGCAAGTAGGTGTGTTCGTGGGCAGGTGAGGTTAGGGCAAGGAAGAGGAAGGAAAGATCGCGCACGGTCCGTGGCCCGTTTGTTAGGGTACTGCTCCGGTGTTCATCTCGTATTGATCGGAAAAAACACGGAAAGCCATAGATCAGGGCAGTCAACCTCTAGAATTTTTCTCCAGGTAGCGACTGAATTCGATTTAGATATCTAGTTAGTGTCGAAAATCCGTTGGGACTCAGACCAAACCCTCCCGGTTAGAGGTACTGCAGTGACGTCAGTTTATGCCCTGAGCCACTTTTGCTACTAGGACAGAGAGACTCGATGCAGTGGATTAATTTCTTGTGTGAAATTAAAGGTTGTGGCTCTGCTTTGAGAGCATTTTTGATCCACATTATTAATTTCCGATAGGCGCAGAATTTGGAAGAAAACTATGCAGTTTCCGGCCACATGAAAGACATCTATGATTATCTTACGTAGCCTGGAACATGAAACAATACAAAAACAATCAAAGTTTCGATTTGTCTTGGTAGGTCGGCGTCGGATCTCACCATCCAGCGGAGGAAAATCACCGCCACACACACACACACACACACACACACGCACGCACGCACGCACGCGCGCGGGAAAACCTTCACTACGCTTACGGGACTATTGATCTTAGCAGTTGACGCGCCCAGAATCACTAATCTATCAAAGCGGAGCAGTATCTTAACATACGGGCCACACACGACGCGCGATCTTTCATTCCTCTCCCTTGCCCTATCCTCACCCCTTACTTACACTCACTTACGCCCACATGCACCACACTACCACATTTGTCGGGATACAGTCGGGAACTTAGAACGTGTCCGGACTGGAGCGGTGCCACGCTGGTGGAAGATACCTGGTTGGGGAAAACCCCCGCGAGGCGACATAAGTCGGCACCGGATTTAGTCAGCCAAGCGGGGAGGATTACCGCCACATTCCGCGATAAAAAGTCCACTACACTTGCGGGACTAACGTTCTTAGTAGTTGACGCGCTCGGATTTACTAATTTATCAATCAATCAATCAATCAATCAGTCAATCAATCAATCAATCAGTCTAGTTCGGGTGGTGGCGACTTAACACGTGTCTGGTCCCCAGTCGCCGCGCCACCAGTCAGAGGCAGGGGCAGTGGCTGTTTCGCGCATGGTAGCCATGCGTATCCCGTCTCCATCACAGAACAGAATTACAATCCCAGCGCAATGATACAATCGCGCTTTGAAGCGTAACTTAACACAGCAATGCTCAATCCATTTTCATTGAATGGTCTTGAGAGCTGGATTGTGGCCACTGGCGCAAACTACAGGAGATCGAGCTAGCGGTAAGACTTCGAGAAGGACAGAGATATCGACGTTCTCCGTTTCTATTGGCTTAGAATTTCCTTAAGTGACTGAAACTGCCGCCTAAAGGATATAAAAATATCCTGAAATTTGCGGTATAGCACAATTTATTTTTTCATTTCAATTTTGTTTTAAAATATTTACTTTGAAAGATTGGAGGATAGAAATATGAACGTAAAGGAATGATGCATCAATAATATGGAGAGAGTAAGCAACACTTTGTCACTTTTATTGTCTAATATGTCATGTGTGTTCTTTCATTTTTAAGTAGCTTAATTTGAATTCACTGTTTGGGAGAGAAGATAAAGTCAGCATGTCTAATAACGACCTTCTCTATTGTGCTTAAATTCTTCAAGTCTGATCTTAGTTCACGAAAGTTTAGTTAAACATTTATGATTCAAAAATTTATTTCATTCTATCTTTAGCTTAAATGCTTTTTTATTACTAGAGTGAATGAGAAGAAATGTGTGACTGTTTGGGAGAGAAAATGAGGAGAAATGAGAAGACTGTTTGGGAGAGAAGATAAAGTCAGCATGTCTAATAACGACCTTCTCTATTGTGCTTAAATTCTTCAAGTCTGATCTTAGTTCACGAAAGTTTAGTTAAACATTTATGATTCAAAAATTTATTTCGTCCTATCTTTAGCTTAAATGCTTTTTTATTACTAGAGTGAATGAGAAGAAATTTTTGCAATGATTTTACAAGAATTTTGAAAGAGATACACTGCGATGTATCTCATCAATAACATACGTTGAAAGCTTTTGATTCACAGCAATTGTTTTACAATTAGCGAGCAAATCTACTGAATTGCGGTGATAACTCTACCATTCAATATTGCTAATTATCATAATTGGAAGTTTGGACTTGCGAATTATAATTTATTTTGATGTTAAAAATGCAGATTGACATTTGTAGGTAACAAATCAGCATTGAGACGGATTAATTAATAATGAATAGCGCGACGGTTTTGTGCAAAACTTGACCTGTCAGAAGTAATGTTATTTGTTGATATGTGATCAGCTAATCAGATTTCCGACCATTGACTTTATAAACCAAACATCACTTTAATTAAATTATATAGTACCTCTCAGTATTGTTTTCATTTCAAACACATGTCCGCAGCAGGTGAACTCGAATGTATTTTCCCAAAATAGGATTTTAGATAGCATCAAAACGAATGTCTATTACACACAAACAACACTAAAAAACTTTTCAGTGCCTACTTTTATGGCAGATCTATTAATTTGTTACGGATGGTTTATTAGCTTTTTGTTGCCTAGTATGTATTTTGTTGCCTGCACGTATTTATGTGAGGATCATGTCTGATGTTTATTACCAGTTGATTTGACAACGCAATCGCTCACTTGGTTCATTCGCACTGGGGTATGATGAATGTAAATAATGTTTCGTCTCGTACGGCAATGCAGATAAAGAAAATTATCTCACGGACACAATTGTCAAGAAGGCGAATGTTTCTCACTGAAATGGAATTCAAAGGCCACTGCCTTTGGAAGCTCAGCTATGTTAGAATATTTAATGACGCTGCAAAAATTGTGCCCAATGGAACACATGCTCGGCGGAGAAACCTCCTGGTGATTCATCCGGCCTTGAATGCGGTTTAGTACGCAGAAGAGCATGTATATCAGATTGAAGGATTGGAATGTAAACTGGTGTAATCGTACTGAAATAAAAAAAAAATCCTGACGTCGCAAAAATGCAGTAACACGTGTCGGATGATGTTCTGTGCTATGGTTAATATGTACTGAATAAAAAGTCGTCATTGTATGGTACAAACGTTCACATTTTTTCGAGGCAGTTGAAGAAACCGTTCGACATACAGACGTCAAAACCGCAGTCAATCATCGGTAGCCCTTCGGCAGTCATTCATGTGTTCGTATGTTATATGTTTCTTTCGGGAAATAATTTGAGGTGGGCGTTACAATATCGAGGTGTGGTTGAACGACTAGTTAAAGAAGCTATGTCTTTACATCCACGCACGACTATAAGAATACATAATCTGCTTTAGAGTTCCCTTTATAATTGCTATAATAGCTTGAACAATGACGATACGGGCATGCATTTGTTGAACGTCACTAACTTCTTGAATGAGATTTACACACTCGTTTCCTAGAACCACCGGTACAGACATTGATGAACTACTGGCACGTCTTGTCCAATGTGTCTCTAATTATCCGATTTGGTCACACAGTATCCCACAGTCTAATTCATTCCATCGCCCTCGTTTGCTGTACGAATGCCGCTCAACTATACCGTCTTGGCATGATGTGAATGTCCAAAAGCGATCTAGAGAACAATAAGATTCTTTTGGATATAGTGACGTCATTATGCTTTGAATATCTTACTTCACTTCACATTATTCTCCATCGCAGTGCATCTGATTACATGTTCAGCTCTCTATACAATGTAATTTGTAAATATCTTGCTCCATAATGTTATATTACCTTTGTTGATGTGTATTGGTAATTTTAAAATTTTGTGCCTTGTTTTACATACTTTAAATTTTGTATGTATGTAATATTCAATTTAAAAATCGGTCATTTTGTGTGTTCAGAGAATAAAAGGAAAATAAAGGGATCTGAGTTGATCATCTGAGTATAACCGTTTATTAACTTAATAATTATATCCTCTTTTCGAGATATGTTGGGTATCATTATCTATTGCATAAATAAACTTACTCTTCATTTATTAATTCCAGTGACATAATAAATTGAATCTATATTTGTCTCTTGTGTGAGTGCAAGTTCTGCACATCAGTGAATTTCTGTGTTTGTTCGATTATTCCAAGCCAAAAAATTGTTTTCATTAAAGAATTATTTGCGAGTTTAATAACAAGGACATTAAGTTACTTACGTGCAAATATATATATATATATATATATATATATATATATATATATATATATATATATTAGGTTTATCTCCACGCTTACAAATAAACGGGCACGGTGTCGCCATCGGGATAACTCTTTCACAGCCCCCCCTCTAGCTTCATCACTCACTCTAATCTCCGATTCCCTGACCACATTCTACACCTACCCGTGGCACCCACACACTTCCAAATCCTGCCATCTTTCCCACCTGTCACGTTACCTCCGCAAGCACGCAATTTTCTCTTCCTGTGCTCCCCCTCCACGTCGTCTGTCTCTCGCTCCCCCCCCCCTCCACGCTGCCACGCGCTGCCCCTGCCCGCACACGTGCGCGCGTGCGAGAGAGAGAGAGAGAGAGAGAGAGAGAGAGAGAGAGAGAGAGAGAGAGAGAGAGACCCCCCTCCTTGCCGAGCCGCCATTGTCACATGGAACAAAGCGGCAGCGCCGGACAATGCGCGATTGTATCGCAATCAAAACGCGCTCGTTTTAATTTCGCGGAAACGGCCGCGGGACAGGGCTCGGAAGCTGTGATGACGGCGGAGACACGGGGGTAGTGGTGGTATTGATGGTGATGATGATGATGACGATGATGATGATGACGACGGTGGCCTCAAGTGTTTCCAAACTGGTGGGGGCAGCGGTCGAAGTGTGGAAGTGATATTTGTGATGGGGTAATGTGGTGATGAGTGGTTATGAGGTGATGTGGGAAGTGATGAGTTGATGTGTGTGGAGATGTGATGGTGTGGTTGAGGTGAGGCGATGTACGTGGAGATGAGGTGGTGTGAATGAAAATGGGGTGAGCGGAGTGGGATGGGAGATTTGCTGGTGGGGTGGGAGATGTGACGGTGTGGTAAAAGATGTGATAGTGTTGTTGAAAGTGAGGCAATGTGGGTGGTGGTGTGGGTGGACATGTGATGTTGGGATGGATGCATGATGGTGGGTGTTGAGAGTTTGATTGGGGTTCAGATGTGAAAATTGTCGGCAGTAGCAGTGGGTAGTGTTAAAGGTGATAGGTTTGAGAGTCGCATATTCCCCAGCAAAAAGTAATTCACTGAATTGACAGTGTTTGCTTGCTGCCTACAACAATGCGTCTGTGATGAAAGAAGAAATGGAAGCAAAGTTTTTCGGCCAAAATAAAAGTAGAAAGGGAGCGTTGTTCTCAAGACAATACAGTTGAATACCATGCAAGAGCAATATGTAAAGTAGTGTTAACGCTGCTTTTATTTTGAGAGAAATGTTATGTGGTAAAGTTGTAAGGGAAACCGCAACAGTGAAAGGGATAATTCATAAACATTCAGAAGTTAGCGTGGGAGAGCACTTTCATTGTTTACTGATTTTTGTCTGTAACGTCTGTAAAAATAAACGGTTGCACAAATAAATACCATGCGTGATGTTAATATAATAACGGTACGTGATCAAAGACTACTCGACACATGTTTCTCACTGGTCAAAAGTGGAATAAAATAACATCCACATATATTTTCTCGTATGACTAAAACACAGTTATATATTGGCCGTCACGTAATTTGGATGATCGCCCATTAGGATTTGTTGACTAGAATTTAACTGAAGACTTTCATGTTGTTTGTGCATTAGCATAAAAGAAAACATATTTTGAGCAGGGTTCAATTTAATAAAATGTATACATAATGTAAATAGTGCAACACATTCGAGGTATACATGTTATTATACATTTAGATAAATGTTGTAGTTAATAGATATCACTTCAAAATAATTCAAAAGGGAATACAATTTTTGAAAGAAAGAATATATTATTTCTAATAGCTTTGGAAAAGTGCTGAAGCATTGACTAGTTCATCAGTACTTGACGTTGGGTTATGCCTCTAATGTCGGTGTGTGACTGCATTCTCTTCGTAAATACATCAGTTTTAAGTCGTTCATAAGACGAGAGCTTTGACTTAAATTACTATTGGATTTAGATCAAATTTCAGGATAATGCTGACTATTACACTTCATGGGTGGTTGATTGATCTTGATACATTTTTAAGTTTGTTTTGGCACTAATGCGCTACCTAACCGAGCACGTCCTATTGTGTTTCACTCAGGTTAAACGGTTTAATTTTTTTTCTTTTAGGATAATTAAACGTTTGCTCAGTTTTTGTGAGAGTAATTAAATTGTGTGAATTGATTTTTTTTCTTTCAAATATCCATATTGAACTTTGAACTGTGACGTTAATTCTTAGGTTTAGTGTGGGAAGAAGTTTCTCTTTGTAGATTATCTGTCTGTCTCAATGTGTGGGACCCCTTGGCTAAGCTGATTAGCTGATGGAAGTTCATTTGTCAGGGAAACATCAGAGGTACAATGACAGTGTTCTATCACACCGCACCGAAACGCGTCTGTCACCTTTTACGTCTGCAGCAACATCTCTCAAATTCCGAAGGCAATACTATTCCCGTCATTTCCACAACCCCCGCAGCCCCTTAGATGTCCCCGTTGCTTCCGATCTCTCTCCGCTCCTGCCTCACGCCGTGCACACCGTGTCGTAACGATGCTTCTGCCGGCGTAGAAACCTTATTGCGTAGCTGTATGTCTCGACTGCTTTTCTTTGTTGCAGTAGTTTGTGTCCTTTGTTCATGACCTAGTTCTATTCGGCTTTTCTCCTTTGCTCCAGCCGCTCCCTCCGCATTCTTGGTTTTTACCCTCCCTCCGCTTTCTCCGTTATGCCTGCACTCACCGCTTCTTTCTCCAATCTCTCCGCTCCCACCACTCCCATGTTTTCGTCGTGTTCTCCGCTTCATCCGCTCCCTCCGCTCCTTCCGCTCCCTCCGCTTCCTCCTCTTCCTCCTCTTCCTCCTCTTCCTCCTCTTCCTCCTCATCCTCACTCCC
>JAZDUA010001618.1:0-40666 GCA_038098605.1 Gryllus longicercus | reverse complement strand
TCCAACTTTTGCAATTTTGGAAAATTCAGAGTGCACCAAAAACGAGACCTGTGCGTAACTACTCGTTATTTCAAAATAATTACGTGGACATTTTTAATGATCTGATATTTTAAAACAGATTTTATTTTTAACAAACATCTTTATCTTCCATATTGCACTTTATTTTGACGTTATTTTTTTGCAATTTTCGAAAATACAGAGTGTTCTCTTACAATGAGACCAGTCCCAGTTTATTGACCGCTTTTGATACATACGAGGAGAAACTTAAAAGAAAAAATGGAGCTGTTTTTGAGAAAATAATTGTTATAACATTGCATATATTTGACGCAAAATTACGCGAAAAGAACTCATATTTTTAAAACCATTATTTCAAGACCGTAAAATATAAATGTTATTTCAAGAGCTACCCTTGAACAACACATTTAATTAAGGAAAAATCTCTTCTTCAATGATGTGGTTGTAGGAAGACACCAATAAAACATTTAACTTTTACAATTTTCTGAAAATCAAAGATGTCAACGAAAATGAGGCATACGCCATTCTTTTAAGCGCGCTCTACGCTACCTGAGCACAATTTTTAATAACAAAATTGAGGCTATTTTTGAGAAAATGTTGTGGCTTCACGTTAAGTCCTTCAAAATTCAAAATGTTGGTTTAGATCAATCGGGAAATATCAGTTTTGGAGAAAATCATGAGAACTGTTTAGCGCTAGCGTTGACCACATGCAGATAGGCACACGGACAAACACACTTTTGATGTCAATCGATATTTCGGTATCAAGGACCCACAAAACGTGGATTCTGATTTAACAATGTGTTTAGAGGAAGCCATTTACTACTTACGGGAACAAGAGTCACCCTTTTTTTCAATACCAGGGTACGGCAATAAGAGTTTATGAGTAGAAAAATCGCCAATAACCAGCGCACGATTACAATACTTTCTCTTCTAACGAAGTAAGGCAAGAAAGTAAAATAGAGAACGAAATCTAAGAAAGAATAGCATTGAAAGTGTTGTTTTATGACACTCATGGTTTATAATTGCTGATTAGTTCAAGAAGTCATAGAAGAGAAAATGTGACAGTATAATTGCGACTTTCCAAGTGGCGAGTATAAATCATAAACGAGACCCAGAAAGTAGTTAGGAGTAGACTCGAAACCACACAGGAGGAGCAAGTGAAGGAATGCGAGATCTGGCCGAGCAAGGAGCCATGGCGTCTCCTCCCCCGACCGTCGCACCGCAATCGGCCGCGTGTCGAGGGCGGCGCTCCGCGGGCGAGAGGAAGGGCGGGGAGTGGGCGTGACCTCTCGGGCAGCTCCGCGCCCGCGCGCGCCCTAACAAGGGCCTAAGTCCGCCAACTGGCGCACAATCGCAGGTTCCGATCCCTCGGCTTTTCAAAGCAGCGCAGCCGGCCCTCACGTCTGCGCCACGCGCCGCCAGCGCTCCACGCACTCCAGACACGAGCAGGGAACGAAATAATGAGGAGAGGGGGGGGGCGACAGGTGGGATGGGCAACTGGTGATTTGCTGGAGGAAACAAGAAAATACTGGAGGTAGGGCAAGAAATGAGAATATCACAGATAATGTGAATATAAAGTCCAACGAAATGAAGAAAAATAAGAAAAAGAATCCCACAAAGAGAGTGCATGAGAACCTGATAACCGAAGATGATTGAGTGGAATGATAAGGAACTGAAGAAACAAGTGAAGTGAAATAAAGCACGGTCGTCAATAAAATTAGAGAAATGAATAAGTGGACGTACGAAGAAAAAGAGGCAAAGCTACTGTAAGAAGGCACCAACATTAAAGAGAAAGGTCTTAAAGATTTAAAGAATTTCTGGTAGAAGGAAAAACTGCATTTATATATTTAGACTGGCACTCACAGCAAACATTTCAAAATATTAGAAGCAAGTAAAACATTCTTTTTGTACAGAACTATTGCCAGGTTTCTCAGAAGGAAGATTGATAATTGGCAACATACTTGGCAACTGTTACTTCGTTCAGGTTTTTTCGGTATTTTCTGCGAGCAACAAACATATTTTAGTAGTACGTAGCGGCGTGAGCTACGAAAAGCAGTCTTTTGATTCCAATAAAGAAAACAGCACATTCAACAAACTCGGTCCTCGCATCACTCGCTACCTCTCCTCCCTTTCGCCCACTTCCGCTTTCTCCCTCCGCCCTATTTGCTTGCGTTCGCGTTTGCACATTTCCCTCGGCTCCTCCCTGCGCGTCCGCGCGCCCTTCCGCCCTCCCCTTCCGCCCTGCCCTTCCGCCCTGCGCAGCGCGCCGCACCTCTCATTAGCAGCGCTTGTTCCCGGCGGATCATTGATTTTTTTCTTCGCCGCCCACCCGCGCACCCGCCGGGCGCGCGCTCGCTCCTGGAAAATCACGCTCGATGGAAATTTAATACACAAGTCGAATTATCCCCCCCAACCGATAAACTACAATTAAATTAATGCTCTTTATTATTACTCATTATTGAATAAATAACGACACTATTTTTTAACATCTCATGATATTTGTAAATAATAATTTGTAATTAATTTGTTATTTGGTATTAATTTGTAATTTGTTAACAGTTTGTAATTATTTAAAACTTATAATAATAATAATTATTATTACAATTATTATTTCTTCGTATTCTGTAACAGGAAAGACCACCGGCAGTTAGACTAATGAATGGACGAAAACGGGGTTAATGATGTTGTAATTCCAATTATTCGACATTATTCAATCCATACATTACATCATTAACTGCGTTTTCATGATGTCACTAGACTAATTCCGAGAGGTCTTTTTATGAATATATGAGGGTGTGCAATAACACTAGCGAAACACTATTATTATCATTATTATTAATACTAATCCATTATTATTATTATTATTATTATTATTATTATTATTATTGGGTTATCATAATTCTGCATTCAATTAATGAAAAAATTAGCACATCTATGATGATTTCTCCTATGAAGCCGTGATACATGAGCTAAAGAGATTTTAAAAATATGAATCAGGTCCGATCATATTGATAATGGTGACAATTACAACTGATATAATTCTCACAGACATTCATCATCAGACTCATTTTTTCTGGAAAATTATTCGGAAAAAATATCTACTGAATAATTTCCCCCTTCTATTAAATAATTCTAAGGAAATACGAGTAACGATTCAAGGATTAAAAACAAAATACGTACTACCTCTTGACACAAAACCTTGCATAAGTAGTGATAAAGAAATAAAATATTTGCGCCTGAACTTACAGTAAATTATCATTTTTCACTATTAAATAAGCGACTTCGTGAGTTTTCTTATCATATCAGAAGTAATCAGGTTACCTTGGCAAAATTTGGATTCAGATTTAGTCTGTACAAATAAAAATTTATTAGTGCAGATGAATTTTGAATTCTGATATTCTAAGCATGTGATATTCATTACGTTTTGAAACTAGTTATGCTATAATAGCGCATACTTCCTCGCATTGTTTCAATTTTTGCAATTTTAGAAAATTTAGAAAGTTTAACGGTAATTCAACCTGCACCATTATTTTGAGTGACCATCGTTCTATCCGTCACAACAAATTAACGACAAAATTTGGAACAGTTTTTGAGGAAATGTTCTTTTTTACAATTTCCATTAACTTCAAGCAGAAATTACGAGAAAAAATCTCTTTTTTTCCACGATTAATTACTTGTGTTTTACGAAACTAATCCCGTTCTACAATAAATAACCTTTTAATATCTTCACTTTAAATTTCGCACATACAGCTTATTATCAAATATTTTTAATACTTATCATACTCTTGTTAACACTGACACTCTCACTGTAGTTTTCTTGAGAATTTATTGTTAAGTTATTTTGAACAGAGGTTTTCTGAGGAAATAAATGTGTACGTAAGCACACTTTAGCGTAAACATTTTATTACTGTTAATATTGTCATAATTATTATTAATAATAGTAATATTAATTGGACAAGAATGCCTTAATAATGCCTCTCGCGCAAATATAATGATTAATGATTGTCCATTAATTTATTTACATGTGTTACTAAACGTAATACTATGGCCCTGCTCTTAACAATAACACTAAATTACATACGCAAAACCTACATTTCTTGAAGCTTTCGCTACCTCAGGAAAGGCCTTTTCGTCAGCAGCCCTTGTGACACTAAGATCATCGGAGGGACACCAAATCGAAATAACGAGAAGTACCCAACATACCCCGCTAAAGATGGCCATGCTCCAGATTACAACTTATTCTGTCCTCAACACACATTAAAACGGTTCAGCATGCAATTGAAACTTCGTATATTCATTTTAACGAGTAACGCTCAAGCCATCAAAACGTGATCCAGTATTTCAAAATAACATAATTTACCCGAACAATAATTTCAATAAATTTTTACAAAACAGAAACGCTTTATAAAACTTTAAAACAAAACCTAACGAAAACATATTGCATATATCATAATCAACAGTTTATTTTAGAAACTAAACGAAATATTCATGCCACGTATTTACTGTCAAAAATATACATCGGCCGAGGAAAATATCACCCGGTTGAAACAGACGCCATTTTGTCCCCAAGGAATAAACAACGTTAATTGACAACCCATGACACCTCCGATTTGATTGATTCATTTGTAATTCCGGGTGCGTAAGCGGCTAAGATCATTAGTCCCGTAAGTGTAGTGCATGCGTCTTCCTCGAGATGTGGCGGTAATCTTCCCCCGCTGGATGGTGAGATCCGGCGACGACCTACCGTCGGCTAGCGAAGTTTTCCCCGACCAGGTATTTCCCACCAGCGGGGCACCGCTCCACGCAGCCGGGAGAAGCTCTAAGCTCCCGACCGGTCTCCCGACCCTAGGCAATGTAATGTACGAAAGTGGAAGTAAGGGGTGAGGAAAGAAAAAGGAAGAGGAAGAAAAGATCGCGTCGGGTCCGAGGCCCGTTTGTAAGGGTACTGCCCCGGCATTCGCCTGGTGTTGATCGGAAAACCATGGAAAACTACCGATCAAAGAAGACTCTTGAATTCCTCTCCATACAGCGGCTGAATTCGACTTCGCTATGCAGCTATAATCCGTTCACCGCAAGGCGGTTGGTAGCCTCTTTGTTGGGGGTAGTCTCGGTATTCACCTGTCATTGAACGGAGGAACCACGGAAAACTACCGATCAGAGCAACCGGCCACTAGAATTCGTCTGTAGATCAGTGGCTTAATTCGACTTAGCTACGTAGTTTTTGCCGCAAATCCTGCCACCGTCGGGACTCGTATCTAGGGCCTCCCGGTCAGAGGCACTGCAGTGACATCAGTTGATGCCCTGAGCCACCTCTCCGGGAACTAGTGCCAATAATCCTCCCACCATCGGGACTCGTATCTAGGGCCTCCCAGTCACAGGCACTGCAGTGACATCAGTTGATGCCCTGAGCCACCTCTCCGGGAACTAGTGCCAATAATCCTCCCACCATCGGGACGCGTATCTAGGGCCTCCCAGTCAGAGAGACTGCAGTGACATCAGTCGATGCCCTGAGCCACCTCTCCGGGAACTAGTGCCAATAATCCTCCCACCATCGGGACTCGTATCAAGGGCCTCGCGGTCAGAGAGACTGCAGTGACATCAGTCGATGCCCTGAGCCACCTCTCCGGGAACTAGTGCCAATAATCCTCCCACCATCGGGACTCGTATCAAGGGTCTCGCGGTCAGAGAGACTGCAGTGACATCAGTCGATGCCCTGAGCCACCTCTCCGGGAACTAGTGCCAATATCAACTCGCACCATCGGGACTCGTATCTAGGGCCTCCCAGTCACAGGCACTGCAGTGACATCAGTTGATGCCCTGAGCCACCTCTCCGGGAACTAGTGCCAATAATCCTCCCACCATCGGGACGCGTATCTAGGGCCTCCCAGTCAGAGAGACTGCAGTGACATCAGTCGATGCCCTGAGCCACCTCTCCGGGAACTAGTGCCAATAATCCTCCCACCTATGGGACTCGTATCTAGGGTCTCCCGGTCAGAGGCTCTTCAGTGACATCAGTTGATGCCCTGAGCCACCTCTCCGGGAACTAGTGCCAATAATCCTCCCACCGTCGGGACTCGTATCTAGGGCCTCCCGGTCAGAGGCTCTTCAGTGACATCAGTTGATGCCCTGAGCCACCTCTCCGGGAACTAGTGCCAATAATCCTCCCACCTACGGGACTCGTATCTAGGGCCTCCCGGTCAGAGGCACTGCAGTGACATCAGTTGATGCCCTGACGACGCCTTCGAATTTCTTGCTGCCCGAAACTGTCCACTTCCCCGCGCCGCCACGGCGCTGCAGACGTTATTACCCTCCCTTCCCCCTCTCCCTCCCCCGCCCCTCTCCCGCGCCGGGCAGCACCGGATGCGGAAACGCAGCGCGTTGTACTGCGCCACTGTCAAGCGATCGATGAACCCGCACTGGACGTGTTTGTATTCGGCGCCCTCCTCGCTCCCCCCACCCCTCACCCTCACTCGCCCCCGCCGCCGCCGGCCCATCTGCGAACGCTTTCCGCACGGGGTTTACTCTACCCCACCAACTTTTTTAACACTGAAGCGCCGGGAGTTTCACTTTTATATACACCAAAGCCGTCTCAAGGGAGCCACGTGTATGAAAATGAAACGCACTTGCAAACGTCTTCTGAGCTTTCAAATTTTCTAATAGTTTCGAAACGAGCCATTCCTTATTTCCGTCAAATGAGCGAAAAGCAGCATTAATTTCATAGATGCATTTTTGTCAATGGAGTTGGGATGAAAGATGCTGAATTTGAAAAGTAGTAATGAGAATGACATTGCAAAGTGTAATTATACGACTGTTAGTGTTTAAACACATCTTGAATCCATACTTGTTTTGTTTATTTATGTACACAATTGATATTCTATAATTTATAAATACAAGAGCCTGCAGATAGAGAGAGAGAGAGGGGGGGGGGAGAAAGAGAGAGAGAAGAGTGACAGAAAGAGGGAGCGAGAGACCAAAGGGAGAAAAAAAGAGGGGAGAGAGAGGGGGATAGAGGGAGAGAGAGAGGGAGGGAGGGAGAGGGAGGGAGGGAGAGGGAGGGAGGGAGAGGGAGGGAGGGAGAGAGAGGGAGGGAGAGAGAGGGAGGGAGAGAGAGGGAGGGAGAGAGAGGGAAGGAGAGGGAGGGAGAGAGAGGGAGGGAGAGAGAGGGAGGGAGAGAGAGGGAGGGAGAGAGAGGGAGGGAGGGAGAGAGAGGGAGGGAGAGAGAGGGAGGGAGAGAGAGGGAGGGAGAGAGAGAGGGAGAGAGAGGGAGAGAGAGGGAGAGAGAGGGAGAGAGAGGGAGAGAGAGGGAGAGAGGGAGAGAGAGTGAGAGGCGTGTCGCTGGAATTACGTGTGTTAATATCATGCGTGCCGAAATATAGCCGTGGTCTCTGACTGTGTAACGTCGCAGGCAAAAACGTCTCTCGTCTTTTCAATGAGAGAAGGTATCGTCCGACGACCGGAAACCGCTAAGCCCGGGGCGATGTCCACTAAAATCCATTGAAACAGGTGCTAGCAGCTGGGGTAGGGAGCGGTCCCTTTTTCGAGACAAACGTCAACCTTTCCGACTTTCACTGAAGGGCTCGGAAGAACCCTTTTCTTTCCTCCACGCTCCTTCAGCTGAATAGGTGGGTTATGGCGCAGCAGATGGGGTCATCACGTGACTGGCCACGGAGGGTGGTCGGGAGCTCGAATGAGTTGCTCTTTGGACTTTCTGAGAAAGAGAGCAGAAGACGGCGGAGGCGCTGCGTGTCCTTGGACATTACACGAATTCACACTATTCAAATAGAACTCCGTGAAAAGCTCTGTTCAGGCCAAGACATCCTTGAACATAAAGATTGTACTAAAATCCTGTAGTCTTACTTCATCGCGACGCTCCAACGGGAGACATTACCTCCCTTGAAAGAAAACATCATCACCAACGCTCCAATTGTTAATCATCACGTCATTGCACTTCGAGAAGTGTGGTGAAAGTGTTTTAATGAAATTACTTTTTGAAGTACGCTTTTTAAACCAATGAAATCAATGTTAACCTCGAGATATCATTGTGATACTTCTTCGAAGTAAGGTTGGAGAATAATAAGTACAAGGTGGTTCAAATATGACCGGGACTGATTTTTTTTCAAATACCCCGACATACGCATTAACTGCGCCGCCTGGAGAGAATCTAGCCACAACCCCCCACCTCCCTCCTTTGCAGGTTAGAACCTGTTCAGTCGCGTCTGGGTCTTGCTAGAACGATGAGTGAACAAAAGGTGCCGCGGTGCGTGGAACAACGCATTATCATCAAATTTCTCGTTGGAGAAAACGTTCAACCGTCGGAAATTTTGCAGAGACTCAAAAAACAGTACAGGGAAGAGTGTCTCTCACGGACCCGTGTGTTTGAATGGTGTAAGTGTTTCAGAGAGGGACGAGAGCGCGTTGAGAATGAACCTCATAATCGTCGGCCGCGAACATCCATAACCCCAACAAACATTGATCGTGTTAATGCGGTTATTTGTGAGAACAGGCGCATCACTATCAAAGAAGTTGCATCAGTAATTGGCATCAGTGTGGGTAGTGTAGAAGACATGATAAAAAAACACCTAAAATATAGAAAAGTGAATGCTAGGTGGGTTCCACGCACTTTGACGGACGAGAACAAATTGATGCGCATGCAAGCTGCCAGTGTTCTTCTAATGCGGTTTGAAAATGAAGGAGATGCATTTTTGAAGTCCATTGTAACCACTGATGAAACGTGGGTTCACTATTTTATTCCTGAGTCCCAGCAGGCATCACGTGAATGGCGACACGCCTCTTCTCCAAAACCCAAGAGAGCGCGGAAGATCCGTTCGGCGGGAAAAGTGATGGCAACATTTTTTTGGGACTGGATGGGTGTTATCCATGTATACTTTCTTACAGAAGCTAACACCATCAATGCAGCTTATTATTCAGCACTTTTGGAAACAGAAATCAAAGAAAAGATCCGATCCAAACGGAAGAGAGGTGGGAAACGGGTAGCATTCCTTCAAGACAATGCACGGCCTCATACTGCTAAAACAACCATGGCAACCATCAGCAAATTGAAGTGGGACCTTCTACCACATCCGCCGTACAGTCCAGATTTGGCCCCAAGTGATTTTTACCTTTTTGGACAGCTTAAATCACATTTGCATGGCATGCGATTTGCGGATAATGACGCAGTCATCCACAGTGTTCGGGAGTGGATATGCCGACAACCAAAAGACTTTTATGAAAAGGGCATTAGGATGCTCCCAGGACGTTGGAAAAAATGTATAGAATCTGGAGGGGAGTACTTTGAAGAATGACATGTACAAATAAATTTTTGCTAATAAAGTATTTCGTAAAAAAAAAACAGTCCCGGTCATATTTGAACCACCTTGTAATTCTGGAAAATGTACAACATACTATTGAGTTGTTTCTTGATAGCAAACCTGTTAACGTAATTTTGATTTCTTGATTTATCATTTAATTTCTACTTCTCTTCTTTCCTCTGCACTCTAATATCTGCACTACTTCTGTAGTATTCTATATATCTGAAGCGGCAAAACGGTTTGTCTTCCTGAACATGCGATACCTGTGTGCCTCCGTAAATAGCGTACAAGTTGGATTTGTTTATACAACTTTAAAAAATTTAGCAGTTAAAGTAAACTTATAAAACTTATGCAAAGGGAAATATCGAATGTAAATTACGTTTACTGACAATTGTACAACGTAATCTGTACACAATTTTATGAAAAGAAAAACAGGTAGAAATAAAACTTGTTATTCATAATACAATATGTATGCTCACGATATAACTTTTTATAAAATAGCAATTTGCAGAAAATTCGGTTTCTTTAAAAAAGATCATGTTCAATTTTTTAATGTTAAATGTACATTTCACTTATTCCAATATCCAATATAATTCACATCCTGGAAGGGCAGTAAATTAGTATTTCTCAAATTGAGAAAAAATAGTTTCAATAACGTGAACAATTTGTCAGAGACAAAATTCTTCAAGTTAATTAACATTCCAACGAATATGACAAAACACACAAGAACGACGAGGAAGATTAATTACAGACATTCCTTTGTACGAACTCAAAATCCGGGAATACCACAATATAAAATATATCTTTTTCATAATTTTTAAAATGCATTTTCTCGTTAATTAATGTAGCAACTGCACGTTTTATTTCCTCTCGCCGATGTAATCACATCATGTTATATATTAAATGAATGGACATTTAATTCAATTCCGTCAAAATTCTACAAAAATTGTGGGGTTACGTTTAGTGAACGCGATTATTTTTTTAAATAAACGTTTTATATTACCGATTAACGTTCCTGATGCAGAAACGAGCAATTCTGTTTGAACGTCAACAGGCGTTTGAAAAAGCCAGTTGCTAATTACAGGGCCGAATACCTTCCCCAAGTGGCCCGAAGCGATACAGAGCGGCAGGAGAGGCGTCGACGGGAGATCGGGTACATTAGAGTATCGAGTGTGCGAGCCGGCACGACAGGTCGAGAGTGCGCAATGCGTTTGGACCATCGCCCTTCCCCTCCCTTCTCCCCCTCCGCCCGGCGGTCCTGTGAGGCTGTGGGCGAGCGCCTGTCTTTCACGCATCGCAGCCATGTGCTGCGCCCCGCGGCCCAAGCGTTGGAGCTTTTTTAACATCTCTGGCCGCGGCCGCGCCGGGATACATCGCCGCCAAGCGACGCGCTGAAATCAGACGCGAACGATCTCTCTCGGATGCAACATGTGGATTGCATCCGGAGGAGGCGAAATGCGCCAACCTACTGGGCAAATCGCGACTAACCTTACGTTCTATACTATAATCTGTGTGGTCTCAGATGGATTTAAAGTTCTATAAGCATAAGAACGATTAATATTCTTCTTCTTCTTCTTCTTCATCATCCATCATCATCATCATCATCATCATCATCATCATCATTATTATTTTTATTATTATTATTTAATTTTACGTTGGCTAAACAATTAGCCAAAACTATTCCATAAACAGTAATCCTAATGCATGTCAACAATATTCTTTTCAGTCACTTTCATAATGGAACGTATTTGAAATTATCTCATTTTCGTAGCCAGATTGTTAACATATTCCTACCAAATTCAGCATGAAGGTGATTATGATCAGGATGAGATCATTGGTAGAAAGTTCAATGATATTAAGTTGAATAATACATTCCTGCGATTTACTAAAGCATGGAATAGCAACTTTAAAACATTCGGACAATTAAACCTCCAGTTAACGGATATATCACATTAGATCTTAGAAATATTTTGTATATTATTTTGCTACCTTTATAGAGGATAAGGAAAATAATTTGAATGTTTAAAAATACAACTATGTTTTTATTTAAAAAAACAATCGGCATTTTTGATGGTCTGAAGTAATGGAGACTAGTATAATACATTCAAATATCTAAATAATATTAAAATAACAACAAACAAACAGTTTAAGAAGATCATCAACTACTTGTATTTTTCATTACAATTGTTTTCTAGCATTACTCTGTAGTTCTTATTCTGCATCCTCTACTATTAAAAAACACCAAATAGAATGCATGATCAGAAGCTTTGCGTGATTAAAAATAAAAATTGTATGGCGGACAAAATACAAGAGGAAAAGATACTTCACAAATGTTCGGGAAAATTAAAACTACACAATTGACGATACATGCTCAAGACATTAATTTTACGAATGTCATCCTCGAATAGAGTAAATGAGTCATTGTTGGTCACTTGGGGGATTCAAAGAATAGCTCCGATATTCTTTTTTTAAAACTAAGTACACAGCACTTCGAGTGATATTTAGTGTGACTATTTCGCAAATTAAGACATTACGGGGATCGAATGGATTATTAAAATCAGAGGAATTACGAAAAATAGAAATATTATTCAAAATTGCTACCGAAATATGTGAAACTTTCATTCAACTCTGTTATTACTGCCTCCCGAAATAACTTACTTACTAAATCTTTTTCAAGAAGAAATTTCCATATACGTTTATTTTTAATATACTCCATTCAGTACTTTTCTTAATAATCTCATTTCAAAATATAGAGTTTCCATGACAACTAACATGAAATCAACACGAACATTCCCATTTAATTATTAATTAACTATATATTTCAAATGCTTTATTGCCTCCAAATAAGGTATTGTAGCGATACCAATTTGATCATACAAAATTTCATAAGGCTGAGGGCAGTTGGGAAATGAACAGACAGCGTTGCACGTGCAACCTCGCTTATCGCGACACTCGTTTGCGCCCCCGGCACATTAAGAAAGTCGTTACAAGGGTCAGTCGTCGAAAGATTCACTGCGAGACGCACGTGGCCGCCCCGGCCAGCTGCGAACCTTCTAGAATGCTCTTGAAATCGACATCCAGGGAATCCCAGAGCCATAAATTCTTTCACGGACAACGCCTGTCTTGTGCAAGCATGTTCTAGAAGGAATAGGAAAATTCTGGACGCTCTCAGTGACGCAAAGAGTTGAAACTTACGTG
This sequence comes from Gryllus longicercus, assembly GCA_038098605.1. Lineage (NCBI taxonomy): Eukaryota > Metazoa > Arthropoda > Insecta > Orthoptera > Gryllidae > Gryllus > Gryllus longicercus. The sequence goes on along the minus strand of JAZDUA010001618.1, from coordinate 28,145 downwards.
GCTTCCCCGTCGCAATTGGCTGAAATAACATAATGCGCCATTTCTTTTGGCCAATAGCGACGCAACTATCATAGGAGCTTGAACACACGAAAAAATTGGGTGGGGGCAAATTTAACCTGATACAATTTCGACTGAGAGAATATCAGAAGAGCTTGGGCATCAGACGGGGCCAGAAGGGAATTAGACGCAGGGCAGTCGGGAGAGAAACTACTCACTAGAAAATGAATTATTAACCGACTACGAGCGCCATCAACTGAATGAAGTGCTGTTTAAATTTAGAAATGTTTTTGATCGTCCTACGCATCCTATTAAAGACTTTAACTTTCGGATTCGTGTCACCGACGACTCACCTTTTAAAGTAAAGAATTATCCCATTCCGCAGTCTATGAGGGGGGAAGTCGATGAAACAATCAAGAATATGATTGAGGAGGGCATTATCGAAAGAGCTGTGACGGCTTATTTAAACCCGATTGTGGTAGTTAAGAAAAAGGACGGCAAAGTGAGGATTTGTTTAGACGCACGACGAATCAATGAAGTCACGATCCCAGAAAATGAGGCACCTCAAAACCTCGACGAAATTTTGTGGAAATTTAACAAAACTAAGATTTTTTCGGCCTTAGATTTTTCTAGTTCCTACTGGCAGATCGCGATTCACCCAGATGACAGAAAATTCACGGGATTTCTGTATAACGGCCTGACTTACATTTGGAAAAGAATGCCTTTTGGTCTGAGGAATAGTGGTGCGGCATTCATCCGTTGCCTCGACGAAAAATTAGGAGACAAAATTAAGCAGTTCGTCACGCCGTACATCGAAGACATCGTGATTTCCTCACAAAACTTCCAGGAACACCTTCGTCACCTGGAACAATTACTGGAATGCCTGTCCGAAAATGATATGAAATTAAATTTGAACAAATCGCAGTTTTGCACTTCGGAAATTTCCTTTTTAGGATACCGTGTCAACACGGATGGCGTGAAAATTGATCCAGAAAAGGTTAAGGCTATTGATCAAATATCACGACCACGAAATACAAAACAATTGAAGGGATTTTTAGGTATGTGCGTGTATCAGTCGAGATTTATTCCAGGTTATGCGATTCTCACCGCACCGTTAATAAATTTGTTAAGGAAAGGGACTAAGTGGCACTGGACTGACGAATACGAACAGGCGTTTAACAAAATTAAAGCGGCATTTCGTAATGCGATTATGGTGAACCACCCGGATTTTTCGAAACCTTTCTACCTCCAAACTGATAGTTCTAATGTTGGGATCGGGTGTGTGCTCACGCAAATGGGTGAATTTGACACCGAATACAAAATTGTCGCGGTCGCCAGTCGTGTGCTCAGGTCAAATGAACTTAAATTCTCTGTTACTGAAAAGGAGGCACTTTCCATAATTTGGGCTCTCCAAAAGCTGCTGGGATATTTGGCTGGAAGAAAATTTTACATCGTAACGGACCACAAAGCCCTGATTTTCTTGAAACGCTGCCACTGCACTAACGCCAGGTTACTACGGTGGGTGCTTTGGCTGCAGCAGTTTAACTTTGACATCAGGCATATTCCAGGAATCAATAACCCTATCGCAGACTTTCTTAGCAGGCTGCCCTACACTTCTAATCACATGATTCAAAATGATACAGTGTATCACATGAATGTGATTAACCTAAATGTGACCCCTATTCCGGAAATGCGGCCCGGAAACCTCCAGAAATTACAGGAGCAGGATGCCATCATTGGCAAAGCTAAATTATTTATTCAAAATTCTTTAGATCAGTCTGATCCACTCTTCGAAAAATTGAATCAGAATCCCGGGTTAGTGAAACTCTCGAGTAACCTCGTGATGTTTCGGACAAAAGAACAACCCTGTGAATATCGGATCTGGATCCCGAACGATATCACAGACAAACTGATCATTCATGTGCACCAAAAGCACGGGCATTTTGGCGGGAACAAAATTCTCAAAATTTTAATGACATTTGCGTATTGGAAAGGAATGGCTAGGCATGTCAGAGCTACAGTTTCTAAGTGTGTGACATGTCAGCTAACAAAATTCCCCAACAGGCATTACGAAGGACCCATGCATCACATAATTCCTTCAGCCCCAAATGAACTCGCCTGCCTTGATTTATACGGACCGTTACCTACGGCGAGGTATGGCTACAAGCACGTTTTGGTCATAAGTGATTCCTTTTCTAAATTCACACAAATTTATCCGATCACTAGGCCCACTGCGCAAAATTGTTTAAATCGCCTTACCAGGGAATTTTTTCGAACTGCCGGGATGTATAAGAAAATTCTCAGTGACCATGCCTCTCAATTCACTGGGGCACTCTGGAAACAGACACTGGAGAATGAAGGGGTCTCTGCCATTTTCTCTTCTATTAGGCACCCACAATCCAATCCAAGTGAGCGGATTATGAGGGAAATTTCACGTTTGTTCCGTGTCTACGTGACACAAAACCATAAAGAATGGCCCCTACTAATAAAAAATATAAATGAGTGGATCAATACTGTTGAACATGACTCCATCGGCATATCACCTTATGAAGCGCATTTTGGAAGAAAACCGGAGCATGCCTTTCCCTTGCTAGCTCGATTATCAGGACAGCAAGTTCCGAATTATGAAAACCGGTGTAGGATCATTCTGGATAATCTCACCAAGAACGCCAGAAGGAGGGAAGGCATGGTCAAAAATCCTTACCAGTTCAAAGTAGGAGACAAGGTACTCGTCAGGACCCCCCGAGTAAGCGACCAGCCCGCGGGCTTATTTCATAAATTTTTCCCTCTTTTCAGTGGTCCATTTACGATTGAAGCCATCCCGCATCCAAATGTATGCCTTCTCAAAGATATGAACGGCTTGCCAGCCGGAAAATTTAACTTTTATAATTTGCGGCCTTTCAAAGAGTAAATTCCTGACTACTAGAAACCGTCGAACTCTGCACACAATTCCGTCATCCACCCCGAGCTCACCGAACATCTCTTAATTTTTCTTTGTATTTTTTTAGATTTAATTAGAAATAGCATTTCATTCTTAATTCCCAAGGTTAGATTAGATTTTATTAAGATTATGGGTAACAGTATTCATTTCTGGTATCGCTATTTTTTTTTAATTTTTACTTAAACAAAAAAATTATCATTTTTCGAAATTTAATTTCTCGAACTCCAATTTTTTTTTATTCGGAGGGGAAGGCTAATGTAGCGATACCAATTTGATCATACAAAATTTCATAAGGCTGAGGGCAGTTGGGAAATGAACAGACAGCGTTGCACGTGCAACCTCGCTTATCGCGACACTCGTTTGCGCCCCCGGCACATTAAGAAAGTCGTTACAAGGGTCAGTCGTCGAAAGATTCACTGCGAGACGCACGTGGCCGCCCCGGCCAGCTGCGAACCTTCTAGAATGCTCTTGAAATCGACATCCAGGGAATCCCAGAGCCATAAATTCTTTCACGGACAACGCCTGTCTTGTGCAAGCACGTTCTAGAAGGAATAGGAAAATTCTGGACGCTCACAGTGACGCAAAGAGTTGAAACTTACGTGGCTTCCCCGTCGCAATTGGCTGAAATAACATAATGCGCCATTTCTTTTGGCCAATAGCGACGCAACTATCATAGGAGCTTGAACACACGAAAAAATTGGGTGGGGGCAAAAGTTAACCTGATACAATTTCGACTGAGAGAATATCAGAAGAGCTTGGGCATCAGACGGGGCCAGAAGGGAATTAGACGCAGGGCAGTCGGGAGAGAAACTTCTCCTGGGGAGTAATTGTTCATCGGGGAGAGACCAGTGTGTCTCTGCAAGACTTAGAAAACTTCAGTGCGAGCCTGAGCTTTGGGGCTGATAACAATTGGGAGAGAATTTCTCTGGGGGTATTATTCGTCGGTTAGAGGCAAGTGTTCCTCCAAAAGACTTATTAAAAGGGGCAAGACGCAGCGAGTAGACTGCAGCAGGAAGAGAAAATTCTCTGGGGGGTGTTATTCGTTGAAGAGAGGCGAACGTATCTGAAGGATTTCAAGACTTTCCAAAATTGTATTTGAGAAGGACACATAGTTATTTACTCCGTGCCTAAGGTCGGGAGAAAATCCCGACGATCTTCAAGATCTACCAGAATCTACCAGACAGCGCGGTCAGACTCCGTTGAGCGCCGCAGACGCCGTCGCTCCACTGGTGACGTCACGAGAGGGCCGCTCAGCTGTTGGAGAGGGGTGGCACCGCCACCGCTGCGTTCCTGCCAAGGCCGCAACCGCCCCCCTGGTCTCGGCCGGGTCCGTCCCGGCTGCATAAAAGAACCGTTCCCAAGGCAGTATAAACCCAGGCATTCACCCCTGTCAGACTTATGTAACGCAGTGCCGCGCTATGGCACACTGATTTGTAATTTTTTTTTATTATTACCATTGTAATGTTAAGGATAATTCTTTCTAGTTTTTTAAGCTTTACTGTGATGTCTAACATCTAATTTTCTTTTCTTTCTAATTAATCGCTTCATTTCTTTTCATTTCTTTTTTTTAATTTTTCAATTTACAAGTGTAACTTCCCTGGGGCATTTTAAATTATTTTTTGCCCAGGAATAAAAGTGATTTTTACCAGTGATCAAAGTGTTTGTCTCGTACTGCCTTTGTGTCTTGTCAACAATTCCTTCCATCACCGACTGAGCTACAATCGGCGCCGCTTACCGGGCGTTCTCTCACGAGACGACCGGGGGTGTTACAGTATTTAGTACGTTATTTACAGCAAGAATCATAGTTGTATCAAATTCGGATGTAACTATGATACTTGCTACTTTATAATTAATTTTATTTCGCAATTTTGAAAATTATACTGCAAATTATCAGTAATAATAAGAAATTATAATGAAAAGGAAAATTATAATGAAATCCATATTTCGAATGTGCTTTGACTGCAAAACTCTCAATGCTTTCAGGAACGATAAATATTTTCATACCGTGGCAAAATGGATGTTGCGCATCTTGAGTGGCTGCGAAATGTTAATCGCGGTGTGGAGGACTGGGGGCTGAATGTCGCCTGGCCGGCCGGGCTTGCATCGCCCCAATTGGTGGCTGACGTAATTCTCAACGCCCGGCGAAGAAGCCATGTTTTTCTCGCCCCGAGATCGGAGAAGGAACTAAGCCAATAAACAAAGGAAATGGTGAAGAGAAAGAAGGGTACACAGTTCTGGCGGGCAAAGACGGCGGTGAATGAAATGAATTTGTAAAGTAGCTTCGTCGAAGGGACCTCGAAGAGGAGTAGGAGGGCAATCACCTCACAACTTCACACGTTTTTTTACCATATAGGAAATATTTCTTAGAACTTAAGATGCTACGTTCGTGCCAATTGTTAGAAGAACACTGAACCGTTTATTACATCTTTAGATTAACAATAGCTGGTGGTAAATGTGAACGGAGCATTTAAATAATTATTTGTAAATAGTTAAAAGATAATTATTGAATAGTTGCTCTAGAAAAACAATGTTTACTAATACATTTAATATCTGTTTTTTTTTCATTTTCATAAGTTGGCACTACCTAACTTAGGTTAGTTTGACTGCGGCGATTGCAATTTTCTTTCTTTCTGCGTTGAATATTAGTCCACATTGTGTACATGGAAAATTAATTATCGTCAAATAGTTTGTGGTTGGATGGTACAAAATTTTAAATGAATGTGGATTTCTCTCGTACCCTAAGTGAAACAGTGGAGGCAATAGAATGATTTGTACAATATAACACTATAATTCCTAGTCCCAGTACCTCTGATTGCGATGAATTTCGTAGCAGTTTTTCGTCAATTACTCCTCAGAATGTCCGGTGAGGTTTGTTACATTTAATATTATCTGATTCCTCCAAAAGTTAACTCCGTACTAAACTAAATAAAAGAAAATGGTGTTATCTCCGTAAAACTTCTCCAAACGCTTAAAAAATCATTCCCGCAAGTTTTTTCCATAAGAGTCTGTACTAATTTAAACTTGTTTTATTCAAAAAGTAGGCCGGTAAGGCCCATTCTTTCCCTACCAACTTGAGAAAAAAAAAGTTTTGCTTTCATTTAAAATACATTTTGGGGGTTCTTCACCGTGGTCGATCTAACAAGTATAGAAAGTTTTTCCATAAGTGCCAGTATTCATTTAAAATTATTTTATTTAACGATTAGGCAGGCAAGGGTCAAAGTTCTTCTTAACATTATAAAGAACAAATGTTTCACTTTCATTCAAAGTACTCGTACTATTTGGGGGTACTTCACGGTGGTCGAACGTTAATGAAGTCTGACTAGATGGTCTCATTTTCTCCGGTTCTTTCCATTCCATAAAAATATCAAGCACCTTCGGTACAATGCACAATTCCTATTATTGCGTTCATATTTTCACAATATTTTCATAATAAGAAGATATGAGTTGAATAGCAAGAGCGAGGGGACTGACGAACGACCTTCTTTATCACTTTCATTGGTCGACTGATTGATGCTTATGCTATGGTCATTAGATCTGTTTGTGCACTTGATGTTGTTTTTTTTTATCTCGGGAGGAGGCCGTGTTCCTCTCCAATAGTTACTGATATATAATAATAATAATAATAATAATAATAATAATAATAATAATAATAATAATAATAATAATAATAATGTCTTTATTAATGGCGAGGCTCAGGCCATAGGGCCTGCTCTTCCACCTAACCACTTAATTTACATACATTTAGAGAAGTAACATTTTAAGAGGGGAGGACAAGCTCTACATTTACGTCTGGGAGAACAAATCTAGGGACCATCCCGGCATACGCCTTAAGCGATTGAGTAAACCCAGAAAAACCTCAATCAGGATGGCGGCTTAGGGCCGAACATTAATACAACTGAGTATTAATGCCACCAACATATATGGCGCACACCTACATGTAGGACAGCGGCAATTTTCCCGTCCAAATATTTCTCCCTAGTGGGGTATCATCCCACCCGGGACCGGCTCTCCGCTCCCGGCTGGTCTTCCGAACTGTGTGGTAATGTAGAGAAAGTAATTGTTTTTGTGTAAGGGAAGAGGATAGGTCAAGGAAGAGGAAGGAAAGATCGCGCGCGGTGCGTGGCCCGTTTGTTAGGGTACTGCTCCGGCACGCGCCTGGTATAGTTCGGAGAAACCACGAAAACTACCGATGAGAGAAGTCAGCAGCTAGAATTCTCTTCCAGACACCCGCTAAACTCGACCGAGCTATGTAGGTAATGTTGAAATTGTGACCGTTGGGATTAGAACCGTAGGACCTCCCGAATGAATGCCACAGCAGTGACATCAATTGCTTGTCCTGAGCCATCTCAGCAGGTTGGGGAAAGCTCAGCAATTCGGTGTGTAAGTCGGTGTCGGTTCTCATCATCAAGCGGGGGAAGGCCTCAGCCAACACCCGTGACAAAAACAAGAAGGATAAACAGGATAAATAACAATAGCAGTTGATGTGCCCGGAAACACAAAATTGACAATCAATCAATCATGACTACTGCAGAATTTTGTTTAGATACACTGCCCCGAATAGGGCGTCCCACTATGCTGTCTACCGTTATTTGTGGTTATTTCAGGAGTGGAATAGTGTTTGTAAAAGCACCGCTTGTCTAAAGATCCTTTGGATTACAGTCACCAGAGAGTAAAATAATATATACAATTAAATGTGAGCGAATTTTAAAAAAAATCCATTGTTTGAAATGTTAGTAAATTGTTGGTAAAAATCGTTCTTTTCATTTAAAGATTCTTAATATAAACCACGTGATTTGACGGTCCCAACAACAGGCACTGAAATATGAACACTAAGGTTTTTAAAAACCTGCCAATATTTCTGAATCGATGTTTTCGGTGAATGGTGGCTCAAAATAAACTCGTTCATTTTTAGTCGAATTTCCTAAAGTGAACACGAAACACGACTGGAAAGCTTTTGTGACTAATGCGTATGCGTTCGAATCAAGAATACGACTTCTAATGATACTGTTGCTTTCAAAAACATTCTTTTGATTACTCCGTAAAGACAACATAATTGACCAATACGTCTCTGCCATATTTTCAATTATCTCTCTCTGTTATTAAATTAGAATCAGTTTTTTTTCATGTTTCAGCTCAATGCGTCTTTCGTACAAATTCATTTTTCATTTTGATGCGTTATACATCTTTTTGAACAGTTGTATTGAGCCACCCTTCTACTTCTCCAAAAATTTGTTTCACAACCCATAAATTACAATGAAATGAAAAAGGTACCATACTGCGCCTACTCATTCATTCACTTCACTCAATAACGTCTGTTGCCTTGCGAAGAAATGTAAAAAATGTTTTCCTTTCAAAAGGCTTTTTACGGAATGCTTTCACGATATGTTTGTAGGTGATATTTGTCCGTTAACTTCGTTACCCATACCAAATTCTAGCTCATAATCTATTTATTTGCAAGTCAGTTCATGTAATGGGCTCTTTTTGAAGAACACTTTCGTGTGTTTTATAATAATAATAATAATAATAATAATAATAATAATAATAAGCAGAAGAAGAAGAAGAAGAAGAAGAAGAAGAAGAAGAAGAAGAATAGCAATACGAATAACAGTACATTTCACAGTACATTTCTTCCAATCATTGATCCTCCGAAATCTGGAAAATTTATCTCACACAAGCTCAGTGATGAATAATGTAGGATTAACTGAATTATGGAGAAATGCTGTGTACACAAAACCACCGAGATAGGGTACGACAGCAGAGAGTAAGCTTGCAACAACATGTAACAGCGCGTCTGCATGTATCAATAGAAAATATGTAGTCAAGAATGAGTAACAAAATAGGTTCAATGACTCAGCACGCGATCAGCCCTACACAAACAAATGTCGGGTCTTCGTTCATTCTCATCCATTTCTTACTTACGAGTACCAGAGCCAGAAGGTGACACTAGTTTATTAACACATTCAAACAGAAAGGAGAAGTTAAGAGTGACAAACTAAGAAGGTAAATAGCGTGAGACATACACCACTTAATTTGAGTAGAAAAAACTAAATGTTTCACACTAAAATAGGTGATTCTCAAAAATTGTTTATATAAATAACATTCTTTTTGAAACTAGAAATGTTGCATTTGAGTAAATTATATTTATGAAAGACATACTATGTGAGCAGTATTGTGAGTGACAGCGATTCCTGAACATAATTTACTGCAATGTAAAAGGTCTAGTAACAAACATAACGTAATTTTTACAAACAAATTTTAAGAAACACTGATTTTTGTATTTAGTATATTTTGCTCCAGCTGAATACAATAGTAAGTAAGTACACGGTCAAAGCACGCGGGCGCGACGATTCTACTATAGGTGTCCACCCCAGGCGCGCGCTGTGGCAGCGAACAGGCCGTGATGTGATGATTGAATGATTGATTGTTAGTGATTACGGGGCTACTGCAAATATCATTGGTTCTGTAAGTGTAGTGTATGTCGGGGAGTCGCAGTGGTCTACGCCCGCGCGATGGCGAGATCCTTCGCCATGTATCGTTGCCAAGCGGGGTTGTCCCAACAAGGTATCTCCCCACAAGGGGAACCACCCCAGCCGAGACAAGCTCTAAGCTCTCGGCATTTCTCCCGGCAGAGTAGTGCATGTACGTGTCTTGTGTGTATATAAGAAGGAGGAAGGGAGAAAGATCGCGCGTTCCGTGGCCCGTTTGTTAGGGCACTGCTCCTGCATTTACCTGCTGTTGATCGGACAAACCACGAAAAACTACCGATCAGAGCCGGCGTCTAGAATTCTCCTCGAGTCAGCGATCCAATTAACAAGCTAGAGTCGTAAATCCTGCCACCGTCGGGACTCGAACCTAAGTCCTTCCGGTCAGAACTGCACTACAGTGACATCAGCTGACGCCCTGACCCACCTCTCCCGGTGAGCGGCGCGTCGAGCAACGCGCGTCCACGCGCCCACGAGCGCGCGATCAACGCCGCCATTACTCACGCGGCCGGCCCCGCAGAAGCCACCGGGTTGTTTACGCCGCAGCTAAACAAGGTTATAATCGTTCGTACAACAAGCGCGCGCGCCGCGCCGACGCGGCCGACTGGGCGCCGACGCGATGTAAGCGAAACTGCGCCGGTAGTAGCATTTTGTAGCCCCCCCTCCCCCTTAATGCAGTTTCCTTGTAGTTTCCTTCGCCGCCACCCTGGACAGCGCGTGAGGGGCGTGTGTTTGGACATGAAGGGAGCTCCGCCCTGGAAGTCTGGGTGGGGTGTGGGTGAGGTCTGAGGGATAGGGTGGGGTGAAAGGATGAGGAAGCCGGAAGTTGGCGACGAACAAGTTAGTGACGCCTCTCCTCGCCGGACAGAGAGGAAGAGAGGAAAAAAGGGAGGGTACGGAACGAGTGACGCCTGAAAAGGCTATCAGCGCCGAAACAGTGTGCTGCGCAGGCGGAGGTTGATGAAGTATTCAGGGCGGCGGCGTGGCGGCTGCGGGGCGGCCGGAATGGGCGGGGCTTCGGGGGCGGTAGGGGCGGTCGGGGGCGGTAGGGGCGGTCGGGGGCGGTAGGGGCGGTCGGGGGTGGTAGAGGCGGTCGGGGGTGGTAGGGGCGGTCGGGGGCGGTAGGGGCGGTAGGGGCGGTAGGGGCGGTAGGGGGCGGTAGGGACGGTAGGGGCGGTCGGGGACGGTCGGGGGCGGGCGGAGGCGCTCGAGCGAACGGGGGCGAACGGGACGAACGGGAGCGAACGGGGGCGAACGGGGGCGAACGAGGGCGAACGGGGGCGAACGGGGGCGAACGGGGGCGAACGGGGGCGAACGGGGGCGAACGGGGCGAACGGGGGCGAACGGGAGCGAACGGGGGCGAACGGGGGGCGAACGGGGGCGAACGGGGGCGAACGGGTGCGAACGGGTGCGAACGGGTGCGAACGGGGGCGAACGGGGGCGAACGGAGGGGCGAACGGGGGCGAACGGGGGCCAACGGGGGCCAACGGGGGCAAACGGGGGCCAACGTGGGGCCAACGGGGCCGAACGGGGGCGAAACGGGGGCGAAACGGGGCGAACGTTTGCAAACGGGGGCGGGTCGGGGGCAGTCGGGGGCGGTCGGGACGGTTGGAGGCGGTCGGGTGCGGTCGCGGGCTGTTGGGGGTGGTCGGGGGCGGTTGGGAGCAGTCGGGGGCGGTCGGGGGCGGTCGGGGGCGGTCGGGGGCGGTCGGGGGCGGTCGGGGGCGGTCGGGGGCGGTCGGGGGCGGTCGGGGGCGGTCGGGGGCGATTGGGGGCGGTCGAGGACTGTTGGGGGCGGTTGGGTGCGGTTGGGGGCGGTCGGGGGCCGGGGGAGGCGGACGAGGGCAAGCGGGGACGGCGGGGGCAGGCGGGGGCAGGCGGGGGCTGGCGGTGGCGGGCGGGGGGTGGGTGGGTGGGTGGGGCAGGTGGTAGCGGACGTGGAGGGGTGGGGACGGGGGCGGGGTGGCGTGGGCGGGCGGGTTCGGGCAGTGTCTGGCGGGGGAGGGCGGGCGGGGGTGAGGCGCAGTCGTAACTGGACAAGTGGTGCTGAGCGGCGGCTCGGGCAAGAAGCCCCTTTCGGCAGTTTGGATAATGCAGAACGCAATGTGCCGAAGTGCCGGAAGGGACTTAAGCGCCCGCGTGTTCTCGACGCGAAAAGTGCGAATTAGGGTAGTATGTTGGTTCCAGTCACTAGTCAAACACTTGACCATTTTTTACATCCACTGTTTAACAATAGCTGCTTTTAAATGGGAACGGAGTATTTAAATAATTGTTTGTAAATAGGTAAAAGAAGTTCTGAATAGTTTCTCGAGAAAAACAATGTTTATTAATAAATTTTGGCACTGGGATGATTTTTTATTTTCACAGATTGGCAATACCTAATACTTGTTAGGTTGACTTCGGCGAGGCGACGGTACTTTTCTTTCTTTCTGCGTTTATATTTGTCAAACATTGTTTACATTGACAGTGAATTTTCCTCAAATATTTGTGGTTGCGTGTGGTTGTGTGTGGTAACAAGTTTCCTTGTTACAGTATCATGGATCTAGTATACGCCAACGGTTCTTTTCTTTTCGCTGTGATTCCTAAAATAAATGTACTACGTATTGAATAAAAGAAAAAAAGTACTTTTGACCACATAGTTCTTTTGAATAACTTAAAAAAACATACCCGCGAAAGAGTCTGTGCTAATTTAAACTTCTTTTATTAAATAATTAGGCTGGTATGTGCTAATGTTTTTCTTAGCTACTTGAAGAACAGAGATTCTGCTCTCATGTAAAGTACTTTTGGGTGGTGCTTCAAAGTGGTCGATCTAACGAGCATGCTACCTTAATTGATGTAGTTTTTCCATTTTGAAAACGACGGCGATAGCTGGTCATCCTCATTAGACAATACTATATTCTGAGGCAATTTTTAATGCTCGATTACGCGTACTGAGTTTTTACTTATATTACGTATATACTTACTTTATAATGGCTGCTGTAGATTTTTGTCAATGAGTTTTCTTTTGTAACATTTTTATAGCTAATTTACCTAACTATTTTCTAGCTCATTTATATTCTTAGCCAATAAACATTTATGTTTGAAAATATATAATATATAAAGTTGGTTTTTCATTATTTCATGAATTTTTATGAGGTATTTCATCAATACCAGAAAGTTGAATCTCAAATATGGAATGTGAATCTCAAATATGAAATGTGAATCTCAAATATGAAATGTGAATCTCATATATGAAATGTGAATATGCGGGTTGCCCCACTACAGTATTTCAAATAAAGCAAACATTTTCATCTTGGTGCGAAAGATCGAGAAAATATTATTGTATGGTATTGTTAGCGATATACGAGAGTCGCTTCCATGGTGAGCATGAAAGACAAAAACTATATCATGAATATATACAAGAAAATTCGCTATTATTATCTCTTGGCAAACATTAACTATCTCTCATAATATTATGAGAAAACATTACTATTTTGCTAACTAAAGAAACACCTCCAAGCTTTCAGCAAGTATCTCCAGAAGATGGAATATATAATATAATATATTACATCGTTTTACATTCTGTAACAATATCCAATTATTGTCATGTCGCATCGTGTTAATTCCGAAAATTAAGAATTTGTTTACTGTCAACATTTAAATCATAAGAAAGTGAGACATACCCAGATATACCAAGGGAAATATTGATTAAAATACAATAAAAAATACCTCATGTAGTACAATGGTATCCTGGATAGAACGTCGTCCTACGTACAGAGTATTTAATTATACAAAAGCGTGGAAATCGGGCGTTAATAAATAACTAAAAATAAATATTTCATGTATAATTATCATTTAAAACAGTTTCAAATTGACTTGCCCAGCGGGGGGCACCTTGTATATATTTCCAAGTATAATAGTCAAAATAGTTTTAAATTTGCTGGCCCTATGAAGGGCAAACGATATTAATAAACATTTATGATAAAAGAGTTTAAACAATTACATTTTAGATGACAGTTTATTCTCTAGAACTTATTCATCTATGTGAAATGATGCAGCAACTTTCTTGCTACACTAGGAGTAGCCACTAGCGCGTGAGCCAACTTTTCGAACGGTGGAGCCGTGCAACAGACGTAGGTACAAATTCCGAACAAGAGCAAGCGACATGACAAACGCTCACCGCGTCGTATTTATTTTCGCCTGTTGGGACGAATGGCCGCAAGAAGCACGGACGTCGCCAGCCGTCGCCAAATGCCTGTTGGCTTGAGTGAGCGGGACAAATAGACGGCGAGCGGGGCTAGTCGCCGGTTCATTTCGCCCACCGGTTCATTACGCGGATCGCCGGAACGTGCGTTTTGATGATTGATTGATTGATCATTCCGGGCGCGTCAACTGCTAAGGTCATTAGCACCGTAAGTGTACGACATGTTTGTCACGGGAGGTCGTGGTGATCTTCCCCCGCTGTACGGCGAGCACCGGTGCCGACCTACCGTCGGCTTGCAGGGATTTTGCCCAACCATGTATCTCCCACCAGCCATGTATCTTCCACCTCCCCAGCCGGGACAAGTTCTACGTTACCGACCTGCTCCTGGCTTGTGAATGTGGTAGTGTAGAATATGTAAGGGTAAGTGTATGTAAGTAAGGGGTGAAGAAAGGACAAGAAAGAGGAAGGAAAAATCGCGCACGGGCCGAGGCCCGTTTGTCAGGGTACTACTCCGGCATATGGCTGGGTTTGATTGGAGAAACCACGTAAAACTACTGAGCAGAGCAGCCGGCCGCTAGAATTCTCCTCCAGACAGCATCTGAACTCCGTGGCGTGCGGGAGATCGGGTGAGGAACCGCGCACTTATTTATAGGTGGGTACTTTGAATGGCTGATTGATTGATTAATGTTTTTGGGTGCGTCAGTGGCCACCGTAATGATTTCTACCTCGATATATGAGAGTTGAGAGACCCTGGTGCCCGCTGGAGCTGCATGCGCGAGACGAAGATGGCACTTCCTCGTTGCATCGACGGCGCGGCCGGGGCCTAAACCCGGCCGCCGCACGCCACAGGCCCCACGCAGTCACGGTTGTGCGTTTGGTTCATGCGCGAATAACGGAAATCAACCGCGGAGGAAACTGTGAGAGTACTTTTATTGGATATAGGTGTTGTGGTGTGTTATCGTTGCATTTTTCATGAAATAATTATAGACGTTGTCATTGCCAACAATAGGATTTAATATAATAGCAGCTTTCGATGCTTAGCCATCATCATCAGTTGTCTGATACAAGGAGAAAATATTTTTATATTTTTGTTTTTTCTCCTTGTATCAGACAACTGATGATGATGGCTAAGCCATCGAAAGCTGCTATTATATTAAATCCTATTGTTGGCAATGACAACGTCTATAATTATTTCACTTTTATTGGATATGGGCGGGTCAACTGCTTAGGCCATTAGTCCCAAAAATGTAGGGAATGTTATAGCTAGGATGTGGCAATGTTTCCCTCGCAGTTGGAATGAGAGATCCAGCCCTGCCGTACACGTCAACGCGCAGTTTTACATCCTCAGGTATCTCTCCCGGTGAAACATTGTCCAAGTCTGGACAATCTCTAAGCTCTCGACTAGTCTCCTGACAAGTGGGCGAGAATAGTGTGTGTATGTGAGTGGGGAAAAAAAGTTAGAAATTCACAAAACAAAAACATTGCTCTCCTATGACTGTTCTCTACAATAATAATTATCTATATAACTTTTATGTACATGATTACATATGTAAAAACACACATCACCTGTTTTTCATATTACTAATAACATTTTTTTGTAATTTTCCACTTTCCCCAGAGTCTCTATCTTGGCTGTGTGCGCATTTCCGAGATTCGTAGCTCCACTAGACTGAGGATAATATTTACACAGCGTTAAAGACGCGCTACAGTTCCTGACATTCAGATGTACACATGATATGACTATACAGAACGGTGGTTTATGAAAAGAACCGTCTAAGAGGCAGTAAAAGGATACAATTGTTCCGGGAGGCCTAGAGATTCAGTGGACTAAATCCACCACGATGTAATGATACAACACCGCATAATATTTTATCAACGATTTCAAAATGAAATTGTTAATAAGTTGTGTGTAGCAGGAAACAAACAAGAAGTTGGTTACAGCATCCTGACAACCAATATTGACACTGTCAACCAGGAAAGTGGCAAAAATGGGTTATGTACCGTAAGAACGTAGAGTAGAATTAAAAAGTAAAAACCAAGCAAGGCTCGTATGCAACCCGCAATACACATACTGTACAATGCTGATCTGCAACTATGGTGGTAGTAATGGTCGTATCATCTCAATGATTGCGGCGTGTAGGAGTGGGCGGAGTGTGTCAGAGCGTGCCTGAGAGAAACCGGACGTCACGGCGCTGTAAGAAGTACTTTAATTTTACACTGTGAATGCTATTAATTATTTTAAATGTTTTACGTGATTGAGATAAATAAATACCCGAGCAAGGCAGGATTATATGCTAGAGCTCTACAAAACACAATATGCTATGTACACACAATTTCCGATGTATTTCGGTTAAATGACAGTCGATAAAATTGCGGAATTGCTAACATTTCTAAAAATACTTCAAAAGATTTCAACAACAGCGTCTTAATTTACTACGCAGATTATTTAATTGAATTTAATTCCACATTCTACAACGCTGTGCTTATGACAAAGTTTCTTTTGAAGAACGTTCTCAAGAATGTGCGAGACTAAACTGTTCCTTGAAGAAGGAATTCTTCAGTTAATTAAAGATACGAACATAAATTTGTTTTACGCGTAGAGGGGATATGGGAAAATGTGTACTTGGAGTAAATTATCTCTTTGGAAAAAATGTGGGTATATGATGACTAGCGTTCCCAAGTAGAACCCAAAATCTTCCCTCCCCCACCTTCAGCCCCTTCCCCCAAAGAAAGTCCTATACGATTTTGTTCGTCTGCTCTTTTGTTGACATTTGCCCATACGGTGAAACTACTAGATCTTATTAGATTGCCAAGCAAAGTACACATTTTCTTTACCGTCTGGGGTAAATGTATTCTTCGAAAGTTGTTTAAAAAAAGCTTTGTTAAAACCATGAAAAATTCATTTTTAAATGTCCAGCGGATTATTTGCAATGTATAATAACAATACTAAATTATACAATTTAAAAAATGTATAATATTTATACTGTAGGTCAACTAGAAACCGACGAGGATGAATTTTGCTGAAAGAGGTAAGCAATTACCCCATTCCAAACTATAAATATATTTTGAAACAAACGTACGTACATAGAAAGCAATATTATTGGCAGTATCATAAGAATTTTCTGAAAATTACTTTGAGTGTGTTTTCGAAGGTTGTTTAAAAAAGCTTTGTTAAAACCACGAAAAATTCATTTTTAAATGTCCAGCGGAGTATTTGCAATCTAGAATAACAATACTAAATTATACAATTTAAAAAATGTATAATGTTTATACTGTAGGTCAACTGGAAACCGACGGGGATGAATTTTGCTGAAAGAGGTAAGCAATTACCCCATTCCAAACTATAAATATATTTTGAAACAAACGTACATACATAGGAAGCAATATCATTGGCAGTATCATAAGAATTTTCTGAAAATTACTTTGAGTGTGTTCTTCGAAGGTTGTTTAGAAAAACCTTGTTAAAACCATGAAAAATTCATTTTTAAATGTCCAGCGGAGTATTTGCAATCTAGAATAACAATACTAAATTATACAATAAAAAATATATATAATGTTTATACTGTAGGTCAACTACAAACCGACAAAGATGAATTTTGCTGAAAGAGGTAAGCAATTACCCCATTCCAAACTGTAAATATATTTTGAAACAAACGTACGTACATAGAAAGCAATATCATTGGCAGTATCATAAGAATTTTCTGAAAATTACTTTGAGTGTGTTCTTCGAAGGTTGTTTAAAAAAGCTTTGTTAAACCCATGAAAAATTCATATTTAAATGTCCAGCGGAGTATATGCAATGTATAATAACAATACTAAATTATACAATTTAAAAAACTATATAATGTTTATACTGTGGGCCAACTAGAAACCGACGAAGATGAATTTTGCTGAAAGAGGTAAGCAATTACCCCATTCCAAACTATAAATATATTTGGAAACAACCGTACGTACCATAGAAAGCAATATCATTGGCAGTATCATAAGAATTTTCTGAAAATTACTTTGAGTATTTTCTTTGAAGCTTGTTTAAAAAGTGCTTTGTTAAAACCATGAAAAATTCATTTTTAAATGTCCAGCGGAGTATTTGCAATCTAGAATAACAAAACTAAATTATACAATTTAAAAAACTATATAATGTTTATACTGTAGGCCAACTAGAAACCGACGAAGATGAATTTTGCTGAAAGAGGTAAGCAATTTACCCCATTCCAAACTGTAAATATATTTTGAAACAAACGTACGTACATAGAAAGCAATATTATTGGCAGTATCATAAGAATTTTCTCATGATATTACTTTGAGGAATCAGATAGAAAGCCCATTTCCTTCCTTGCAGAGCAGTTCCCTTAACTGTCGAGCACAAGACGAAGCACTTGAAACTCTGTGCGCCAGCGTCCAACCCACCGCTCCCCTAAGTCAACACTCCATGACGTAGCGAAGGACGGTCTTCCCTACTCCACACCTCTCCGTACAGCGTTGGAAAACTATGCTGAAAAATCGCGCACGAAATCGAATTTAACTTCTTCACAATATAAACAGAAGTTTAAAATCACAGGAGCATCTACGAAAGGGTTTGGAAAGTTATCTCATGGTAAACTTGTTAGTTCATAGAAGACGCAAAAAGTTACTTTAAGGGGACTTTCTTTTGGTAATTGCAATTTCAGTCTTTCTAAGTAATGAGTAATAGTTTTAAAATAAACGGTTGCTCATTACTGTTATTGAGCTATTGTTCAAATACTGGTATTGTTGAAGCAGCGAATATTGGGAGAGCTATTCTGAAGAAATTCAGCCTTGCATCTAACACGCCAGTTTACTTTTTTGTCGCCCTGATTCATTTTCAAATACATCGACAGTTAGCATTCTCAGCGTAATAATAATTAAGTGTTGAATGAAGAGAAGTGCTAGCCTGGATTACCTGGTTGAGGCGAACGGAAAACGTTCTTGTAATTGTAATTGTGGTGGGTAATTGTGCTTGTAATTGTGGTGGGTAGTGAGTGTCACACACGGCTCGCGCATAAATACGCTAGGCAACTGTAATGCTAACCCGACGGAATAATGCATTTTTCATGTGCAGTCGATACTCACGTATTGCTTCGCTTCTGCACATGAGCGAGGCGGGTCGCCGCGAAACTTCTCGGCTCCAGATTCTCAAATAATGCGATCTCATCGCGTCTTAGGTGGAAAAACTCATATTCCGACAAGCTTCTTCGTCGCCAGGTCAGGAGGTGTTGCGGTCTACCGGTCTTCTTTCAAAGTGGTTCGAATCTTGCATTCGAAAGGAATGCCATACATTTCCTCTGAAAGTTCGCCGGTGGATTCGGACGCGGTACGTTTGAAATATAAGTTCTTCGCCGTTAATTAGCGCCAAAGAATTGTTACAAATGACTGAATTCCCAGTATGGCGCCAAATTTGAACTTATTTGACCGTCTACGCGCCAACAGTTTTTAATTAAATTATATCTTACGATAAAATATTTAATTGAGTTAAAGGATGGCATTCTACTCGTATATTATGGATATTATATACAATTATAAATAATAATTTAATAATATATTATTTATAATTGTAAATAAATATAAATTGTATAATATTAATATATATATATATTAACATTGCCGATCAGACGGCCGAGATCGCTAAGGCAGTAGTGCCGGAGTGGTTTCGGACCAGAAGATCGCGGGTTCGAGTCCCGCCTCGGGCATGGGCGTATTTGTGTTTGTGTATGTCTGTATGTGTTGTCCTTTCACCCCCATTGTCATCATCATTTCATCTTCCATACCCCCAGGGCTAACAACCGTGGGGGATAAAAATCGGATCCAGCTAAAAAATGCTGGTCCCCCCAAAAAGTTGTTGCAAGCACCTGCCACCGTAATAATAAATAAAAACTGAGCCACGGTAAATGCAGGATGCTTGCATGCGTGGTCCTAGTCGGCCGATTAACGAGAAAAAATATTAATATTAATATAATATTGTATAATATTAATTGTAATACAATTATAAATAATATATAATAAATAATATAACACTAGCAAAATACCCGGCGTTGCCTGGGCTTACTTCATATTCAATCATTGAGAAAGAGGAAAAATATCAATTTTATATAAACCACGGTTTATAAAATTATTGTTTTTTAATGTAATTGTTTCAAATTTTCATAAAATACTGTAATTTTGTTTTATTTTGTTTTACAGTACATTGCTATTCGATTACAAGTGTTTATCTTTCGCCTGCCACTGGCCTCTAGCGAATTTGTGGGTACCAGTTCTGCTGCAATTCTACAGGCCTCTGGCGGAATGTATTAGACATCAATCTTCTCTTAGCGACAGGCAAAAAATAATGATAGTGATGTAACTACCGACATATTGTTTAAATTATTTATTTTCGGTATGTGTGGTGTATTAATTTTTACCTAATTTTGTTAGGATACTTCAAGGATCTGATCCCCCACATTTTTAAGAAAAATAAATATATTTTTCTTCCATTGAAAAGTGTATTCCAAAGTTGGCAATGAACACTATCTAAATATTTTTTGATGGACTTAACTGCTACATCTAGACGTAAACTGAAACAATATGGTTGGAAGGCAAAAATGAAGGAAGAGAAGGATTAGAGAGGGGAAGTTAGGGGCTTCCTTTTGGATTGGGGTGGTTCATTTGGTGACTTTGATATCACTGCTTTACGTAACAAGAGGAGGCCATTACATTGTAAGCCCTTATAATTCGGATGCGAAGTCCTTTAAATGCAGCTAATTAGTTGATATTTAAGGAAACGTCCTCATTTCTACACCCCATCAAAAATACAAACCTGCAAACACATTTTGGCCACAATCAATACGTCATTTAAATGTGAATCGGTCTGTTATAATTCTCCCTACGCGAGAAAATATAAATACCGAAGGCTCATTTGAACAACAAGAGGAATGCGAAAATTGACTGCCGGATTGAGATTCATAGCGACCTGCTAATTAAAATCCTCTGGAGTTGAGCTCTCTGAATTCGTCGTGACGCACTTCAAAGCCGCGGGAAGCAGTCACTTCCTCAAGCGAAATGTTTACGCGTTTGAAATGTTGATCTTCCTCGTCGCCAAGCGCCGTTGGAAACGAAATTCGTCGAGGCAAAGAGTTAATGAGGAGAGTTTGTCATCGTCTGAGGAAGAACCTGTGGCCTACACGTAAGTTGCTGTGGGAACTGGGTCTTGACGAACCTAAAGAAAGTAACGGTCTCTCTCTCCAGTTATTTACTTTTGCAATAAGTCTGTGATTGCGACAGATTTTTCTCGCTATCTGGGAAATGTAAACTCGTCTTTCCGCAATCAGTAGTTTACTGTTGCATTAAATCGTAACCTTTTTAATGAACACTCTGACTGATTACGTTAAATGAGCATTTTCTAATAATCCTTAAATACGTCTGACCTAATAGAAATTTTGAAGAAACGTGAGGAAAAGAGAAAAAAAGTTGTCTTAACGTTTACAACACTAATTTCTCACAAAAAAGAGAAATATCACCAGAAATGGTAAATTTGCGTTATTCAATTATATTAATATTTTCTGTTTAAGCAAAAAAATAAATTCACGCATTGCGTTAGAAAGGCAAGTAAGAAAAAAAAAAGGTTTGCTCTTTTTCATTCTTTTTTAACATAATTAATTTCATCCCAAAATTTAGACATTGGCTACACGAATGAAATATAGATCTAAAGTACAGGTCTTCTTTCGGAGAATCAGGAAGAGGTATTTCTCTTAAAGGAAAACGACGAAAACAATGTATTGTTCAACATTTTAATACTTGTTTCGACGTTAATATGGAAATAAATCAGCGTAGAAGATAAAGGTGGCCGAAGGCTAAGGTGTTAAAGAAGAAGACGTCATGTGGAGACGGTTGATGCATTGACAACAGGCGCGATGAAGGTGTTGAGAGCGGGGCAAAGAGAGCGGTGGCGAAGAGGGCGGGGGCGAAAAGGACAGGTGGAAGGCGGCGATGGCAAAAGGGTTGGGCGAAAACGGGGGGGAAGAGGGCGGAGGCGATACGGGCGGGGGCGAAGAAGGCGGGGACGAAGAGGGGTGAAAAGGGCGAGGGGAAGACTGCGGGGGCGAAAATGGTGGGGGGAAGAGGGTGGAGGGCGAAGAGGACGGGGGGATACGGCTGGGGGCGAAGAGGGCGGAGCGAAGAGGGCGGGGGCGAAGAGGGCGGGGGCGAAGAGGGCGGGGGCGAAGAGGGCGGGGGCGAAGAGGGCGGGGGCGAAGAGGGCGGGGGCGAAGAGGGCGGGGGCGAAGAGGGCGGGGGCGAAGAGGGCGGGGGCGAAGAGGGCGGGGGCGAAGAGGGCGGGGGCGAAGAGGGCGGGGGCGAAGAGGGCGGGGGCGAAGAGGGCGGGGGCGAAGAGGGCGGGGGCGAAGAGGGCGGGGGCGAAGAGGGCGGGGGCGAAGAGGGCGGGGGCGAAGAGGGCGGGGGCGAAGAGGGCAGGCGTGAAGAGGGCGGGGGCGAAGAGGGCGGGGGAGAAGAGGGCGGGGGCGAAGAGGGCGGGGGGCGAAGAGGGCGGGGGCGAAGAGGGCGGGGGCGAAGAGGGCGGGGGCAAAGAGGGCGGGGGCGAAGAGGGCGGGGGCGAAGAGGGCGGGGGCGAAGAGGGCAGGCGTGAAGAGGGCGGGGGCGAAGAGGGCGGGGGCGAAGAGGGCGGGGCGAAGAGGGCGGGGGCGAAGAGGGCGGGGGCGAAGAGGGCGGGGGCAAAGAGGGCGGGGGCGAAGAGGGCGGGGGCGAAGAGGGCAGGCGTGAAGAGGGCGGGGGCGAAGAGGTCAGGGTGAAGAGAGCAGGTGTGCAGAGGACAGGTCAAAGAGGACGGGAGCGATGAGCGTGGGGGCGAAGACAGCGGGGGCGCAGACGAAGGGAACGTAGATTGCGGGGGCGTAGAGGGTGAGGGCAAAGACGGGGTGCGAAGGGGGGCGGGGGCAAAGAGAGCAGGGCGACGAAGAGGGTAGGGACGTAGAAGGCAGGCCCGTAGCGGTCGGGGCGAAGAGCGCGGGGGTGGCAGAGGCGGCGTGCGCGTCCGGCAGGCATGGCGCCGAGCCGTTTGCCCCCTGTCAGCGCCACTTATCGCCCCCGCGTTCTAATTAGCGCTAATGCGATTCGCGCGTCCCGCCCGCGCCGCCCGGGCATTGTCGCGCGGCGCCGCACTCGCCAGTTTGGAGTTGGCCGACGAGTTGGCTGCGTCCGCCGCTGGACTTTGGAGAGCGGCTTTACCCCCTGGCGATGTGTTTTCGGGTGGGGGGAGGCCATGTCGCTGTGGACAGTGTCCTATTACCGATTTCCCGGAACTCATCGAACACGCCTACCTTAGGGGGCTGTAAACAATGCAGACTAGTCATAGCTAAATATTCAGATCATAAACTAGTATTCGATCGGTTGCGATGTCTTTAACTCTCCGAATTCCTCGAAATCGATCGCTTTGCGTAGTTCTTCATGCTCTTCTAGAGATGGAACGCCCATGAATTATTGTTGGAATCAATTAACATGATTGCATCAATATTCCTGGAAATGAATAGCCTGATCATTTTAATGTCAGAGATATTTCACGCGACTAATCTTGTAGAATTGATTGGCAGCTTGTACGTCGCGAATATGTTTTATTATTTTGTTTGATTGATTGCATATTTATAATTTGTTCCAGAGAAATATTAAGAAAATATGCTTTGCGAACTTAAATCCTGCACATACGTATTTGAATGGAATACAAGAGAGCAGTAAAATGTTAAACATAAACGTGTTGAGGAATCGGATAAGTGTGAACTTCTTTGTCGAGTGATACTTGCTCATCGATCTAAATACTATGCACTTTAACAAAAATAGGTACAATAGAAAGCAAGAGGTCCAACAAGTGGTCGAGAAATTTTTCGTATTATTTGTAAAGTTTATATAAACAAGTATCTGCACAAAAATTGATGTACCACTAATATTTTAGCCGTCTCTTGCAATACGCTCTTTTTCATTATGCTTAATGCTGAAACTAAGAATTAAACCTCTCAATACGAGGGTATGAAAGGAAAGCTACATATTTCATGAGACTTGCGGTTCTTCACAATGGAAATTGCCTGAAACAGTGGGTGGGAAACATAATTCTAAAGTTCTACGATGACTTTGAAATTATGTTTCCCACCCACTGTTTCAGGCAATTTCCATTGTGAAGAACTTGTCTAGCATTATGGAAGTCCGTAATTCAATCCACCGATTGAAATTATGTTGCAGATTTTTCTAGATATAGCATGACACAGTGCCTTAACGAAATATACGATATGTAATTGATTATCAATGAAGTCAGCCGTTACATCGTCTGTAACCTAAAACCTGTACTTCTTCGCAAATTAGTTGTTAAACAGAGTTGCCATTTCCAATAAGGGAGTGTTTATTTTACATATTCGGAAGTTTTCTTTCAGAACATATGGACATTAATGAGTTTGCGAAGTTTTATTTAGAAGTTATCGGCAGATAAATCGATCATTAAATCGGCCCGATCAATTTTGACACTAGGGTTGAGCACAGACAGATATAGAGACGAACTCAGAACGACAGATATAGAGACGAGATCAGATAGTTGGACAGACGTTTTACTGTGAATCGGTTTTTAGTTATAAAGTACCATCAGAACATGGATTCCGGGTACAGAGCGTATTCGAGGAAGTAATTTACTACATATAGGAACACGGTTTATCCACTTTTTCGCTCGGCAATAAGAGTTTTTCCTGTCGAAATTTAGATTTCACTTTCTCGCCCTCACAAAGTAAGGGCGAGAAAGAAAAATGAGCTCTTTATAAAATGTCATGTACACTTTCAGGTGGACGCGAAGGCGTTGGCGAAGGCGGAGGCGGAGGCGGAGGAAGGCGGAGGCGAAAGTGGAGGCGGAGGCGGAGACGGAGGTGGAGGCGGAGGTGAAAGCGGAGGCGGAAATGGAGGTGGAGACGGAGGCGGAGGCGAAGGTGGAGGCGAAGGCGGGGGCGGAGGTGGAGGCGAAAACGGGTGCGGAGACGGAACCGGAGGCAAGGCGCATGTGGGGGCGGAGGTGGAGGTGGAGGCGAAGACGGTGCGGAGACGGAAGCGGAGGCAGAGGCGGAGGTAGCGGCGGCGGCGTGGGGGGGGGGCGGGGACGGAGGCGAGGGCAAAGGGGGCGGGGGCGGGGGCGGAGGCGAGGGCAAACGCGGAAGCGGAGGTGGAGACGAAGGCGAAGACGGAGGTAGAGGGTGGTGCGAAGGTGAAGGCCGAGGCAGAGACGGAGGCGGAGGCGGAGGCGGAGGTGGAGGCGGAGGCTGAGGCTGAGGCGGAGGTGAAAGCGGAGGCGGAAATGGAGGTGAAGGTGGAGACGGAGGCGGGGGCGGAGGTGGAGGCGGAAGACGGATGCGGAGACGGAAGCGGATGCAGCGGCAGGGGCGGCGGCGGCAGGGGCGGCGGCGGCAGCGGAGGTGGAGACGAAGATGGAGGTGGAGGTGGAGGGTGGTGCGAAGGTGAAGGCCGAGGCAGAGACGGTGGCGGATTAGGAGGCGGAGGCGAAGGCGGAGGCGCCGTCACAGGGCCCGGTGTCCCGAGGGGCTGCGCGAAGCCTCTCCTGTGGAGGCGCCCCATCCGAGAGGGCGGGAAGAGCCTGGGGCGAACAAGCGCCGGCGGACTCCGGACGGGCAGCTTCGTTAGGGAGCCCGATGCATATTGCAAGAAGCAGTAAGGGAAAAGTGGGTGGGAATGGCAAAAAGTTAGTGCGAAGGAGTGTCATGGAAGTTCGTGTGATGCCGTGCGTAAAAGTTCCTGGAAACGCTTTATCTGCAGAAGAACCGCGTTTTAACCTACTTATTAGTTGTTGACAAATTGGTTTTTATTAAATAATGTGGAAAGTTTGTTAGATAAGAAGAGTAAGATATTATTTGGATACTATTGTTCAGCTACATGCAGAAAAAATGTATAAACTTTATAAGAGCATCAAATAACAAAACCAAACACCTTATAAACCAATTTCATGAACTTTGTAATAAAATGTAACAAAGTTTCTCTTTGACGAGTGTGATCTTTTAGGGTTACCACAGACTGAAGTCGGGAATATGAGCAAAGAAAACTCACACGAAACGTGAATATATGTGGGAATCTAGAAACCAAGACACAATTGACCACGATCAATACCGTCATAGCAATTCTTGTCAACGGTAACTATGTATCCATTGTTCATCGTGGAAATAATACTCTGTAGATTTGGTTTGAATTTCTGAGTGTTTTCCATCTTAAGGTCAATGCACCAGATAGCACTTGCTTCTCGAGCCGGTCTCTTAACTATAGGCAACATTTGGTAATCTGAACTGTTCGAAATTAGCCTTGGAAATATATTCCCCCATTACTAATACAAGAAAATTAATAATATTAATAGTAATTACTTTTAACTTCCTGTTATGATTGTTACAGATCTTTACAAGGGCAGCACGCACACCACGACACTTATTTCAACCATTCCATTATTTTAATGAAAATTATCTTGATGCCTATGAATTTTCAAATTCTGGAAAGTTACAGCTTTCATGTTCTTCATCCAAGACAACACGTGTGCGTATGGAAATCTTCGTCCACCAAATACCCTTAAGCGCACTTCAGTTCTTTCAGCTTGCCTCAAGCAAAAGATAGAGTGAAGTTCTTTCTTCAATAAATTGACAGTTCTTTTAAACAACACATTTTTTAACTATTGATTTCGGTTTTTTCTAGAGGGGTGCCTCCAATAAATACAAATGGAATAAATTATTGAACTTATCAATTTATATTTGTGCTCACCAATTTTGAGTGTAAATTCCGGCCGATACGTCACAATCGCAGGGGCAGAATAGTTGTATGGCGTAAGACGCGCTTGATACTCGGGCGGGTTGCATAGAGTTCAGATATGCTCTAGAGTCGTTATAAGCGAATAAATCATCATTAACACTATCGCACATGTCAGATTTAATTCAAACTACTCTTTAAACACTCCCATTACTAATAAAAACGAAGAGTGGAAAATTCAGGAAAAATCAGTGAAGTAATTTTTGCGACTGCGTGAGACACACGTACTCTCATTCCCTTTTGTTTATATAATACTTAAAGATTATAGAGAGAGAAAGAGAGAGAGAGAATGAGAGAGAAAGGAGGAAGAGAAGAGAGAGAAAAGAAGATAGAGAAAGAGAGAGAAAGAGAGAGGAAGAGAGAGAGAGAGAGAGAGAGAGAGAGAGAGAAGAGAGAGAGAGAGAGAGAGAGAGAGAGATTTATGTACATATTTAAAGAAATTTCCGCACTCTAACAATAAACACTGAGCATGGCGTAGAGCGTCCGTGACTGCCGCGCCCGCCGCCGCGAGCGCCACCGTCGCGGCTCTTTGGGGTGACTGCGCGAATCCGCGCGTGAGTGATTGCCCCGCGCGCAAAGGAGAAGGCTCGGGCCGCACCAAGAGCTCGTTGACGGCCTCGAGGGCGGCGGAGACTTAGCCAGCTCCCACCTCGAGACGCAGATTCGCATCTGAATTTCACCAGTCAACGCAAATGGACCTAAAATATTTCTTTACTAAAAAAACGCAAAAGTGATTTACGTTGTTGGTGTCGTAAAGCATCCGATTACAATGCGAGATTGGAAAATTGCCCAATGAGGCCGTTAGGCCGAGTTTGGTAACCTATTGAGTACTGTAATCAGATGTTACGACACGAATATCGTACGACATTTTTTTCCAAAATTTGTTAGAAATTATGGTCAAGCCTAAGCGAAGAAAAAATCTTTAAATTATTACAATAATCAAAGTGTGTATTTTACATTACTAACAATAGGACAAGGAAAAGTTTCAGAGGATGCTAGGCATTTTTTACTTTTAATCATCGTAGAAAACTTTGAGGAAATTTCAAAAAAGAGTTTGAGAAGATTATTCGTGGATTGGTAAAAACGATGCGAAAAGTGTATTAGCACAAGAATGGAATCACGTAAATAAAATCAAATGTAATAACGTGTTCATTGTTTAAATAAGTTATTAAACAATAATTACTGGAACTCTTTGGACAGTCTTCGCTCGATAAGATAAGGTTTGATTGTTAAATTAAAAAATAAAATTTCATATTGAGATACTTTTTATCATGTTTTGCAGTATATGACCATAGAACCGACATATTTAACTTCATGAAATGAGATTATATTCATGTACGATTTATACCTCGATTTTTATATATTAAATTTCACAGCGGATTTGATTCATATTATTTGTAATAAAAATACACCATGCCATAAAATCAATCAGCTCCGAAAAAAATCTTTATGTAATTTGAATTCCTGCAAGACGCTGCATTGAACCTTTCAAACCACACGGATTTTTATTGTTATTGTCTGCAGCGAAAAAGAAAAGAAGGTGATCCTGTCAAGTGAAGTAGTCGCGAACGCTGCAAAGGCGGAAATGGAAAGATGAAAACGGAGTGACGGGAAGAAGATTGTATCGGATTGCAGAATCACGAGCTGCGTCAACAATCTCTTTCACTGAATACAATTATCTCCTCGCGAAGAACACTTTCAAATCAGGAAGACG
>JAZDUA010001572.1:0-50445 GCA_038098605.1 Gryllus longicercus | reverse complement strand
CCTTCGGAGGGGAAGTAGAGTCAGCTGTCCCATGTTAGTACATTTACTTGCATGTAAAAGATCTTCAAGCCTAAATGACGCCTCTGAGCTAAATTCAAAATCGTCTGTTTCTCGCCCAAGAAATACCTCCTTTCTCTGCTTGTTGATGAAAGGAGCGTAGCGAAATTTGCGTGGTCAGACGGAAGAGCGGGCCTGATGGCCCGAGTCTCGCCACGTAAAATAATGCAAATTCAATTTAATTCAATTCAATTCAATTCAATTCAATTCAATGGTTCGAGTTCCCACAGGATTTGCGACCCTCGGTAGATCGTTAGGTCGAATGCCGCCATTGTCTGCAGAAGAATTCTAGCGTCACGCTGCCCTGATCGCTCTTTTTCCGCGGTTCCTCCCATCGTCAGACAAATGCCGGAGCAGTACACTAACACACGGACCGCGTGAGATCTTTCCTTCCTCTTCCTTGCTCTATTCTCACCTCTTTCTTACAAACACTTTCCCTACACATGTCGGGAGGGCAACCGGGAGGTTAGGATGGGCTTCGGTGGTGCTTCGCTTGTGGGAGATACCCTGACGGTGAAAAAAAGCTAGCCAACGCGTAGGTCGGCCCATAAAATCCCCTATTCATGGGAAGACCTCCGCCTTCTCCCGAGGAAACACATTCACTGCACTTACGGGATCAAACACCATAGCTGTTGACGCGCCCGGAATCATTCATTCAATAAAAATCATTCATTCAATAAAATGAATCATTCAATAAAAATCCATCTTGGCTCGCTCCATCGCCTTGCGGCCCAAGATCCTTCCAGGGCCCTATATAACGTGGTGGAGACCATTACGGTGGCGCGCTCTGCTGCATCACCTCCTTTACAGCAACTAAAACACGAACTGCTACCAACGATACTTTAAACGTGCGTGGGTGCTGCGTGAGTTCGCGGGTCGCAAGCAGGCCCATAATGTTACAAACGATAACGTCTATGTTCGCGCTTTCTTCAGAGGTTTCTTATAAGTATAGATTATGAATAATTGTACATTTAGAAGACACTGTTCGTACTTTTCACAAAGTAGCCAATTGTGGGAAAGTTGGCGAGCCTAACCTGCAGCTGCACCCGGCGACACTAGCGCTTTCCATAGTAGCAACCTCGAGCGTTGTCCCCGGTTTTGATGGAGAGTTGTCGGGCGCTGGATCCTTTCTCCATTAACACCGCGTCCCCGACACTTTGACTCAGCCTGGAGGAGCCGAGGGAAGCTAACGCAAAACCGAACTCGCTCCGCGTAGTTCGTAGTGAGATCGAGTGTCAATAGAGGGTGGCCCACTGTTAATGTAGACTGAATTACATTTCTTTCACTTTCCTTCGCAATTAAAATTCACAATGTAAACACTTTTAAAATTCAAACATTTATAAAAATGTCACTGATAATTCCTCTTAGAGTCTGTAGTATTTGACTTTAACAATGAGATTTATGTGAATAACTTTCAGCAATTTAAAAAATAGATTGGTGAATAAAATTGTTTATTAACCTTCCGTTGCAAGGAATGTAGGATGTGATAGTGATATTTGACTAAACTACTATCGTTCATTTGAAGCGAGTCAACCACTCTAGCTCAAAATAGCGTAGTTGGTCCCTAAAATCTTCTGATTCTCACTTCACGTCTGGGTAAAACATTAAAATTTACTGAATAAAACATTAAAATCCATTATTAAAAAAGAGCAAAGCGTCATTCCTTTCCACGCTTCATTTTCACTTGATCCACTTTTAAAGAACCTTTCAACACCATCTTGAATGAATTATTAAAGAAATTTAATTTTCCTCTCTCTATATTTCGTCTTTTTTGGTTCTATCTGAATAATAAAGATACGTTGCTAGTCTTCTGAAAACGAAGGCATTAAATAACATATCGTACACTTCTTCCGTGATTGCTTTAACTTTGTAATTTAATGTCAACAACATAATTAATTTAATTAATTAATAAATTCACGATTTGATTTTCCAGAGATTGTTAATTTTTTGTAATACAGATTTCTCTTCAATCTCCATTAACCACTCATTCTCAAGTCTGCGATACGAGTGTATGTACTCTTGCACGTGCTCCCTGAGTACATTGCACTATTTTCCAGTGTGTACTAGTCACTTTATCTTCGTTCGATTTTTCACAACACTCGATGTTTTTCTGAGACTTTTGCTTCGCTCAAAAGAAGAAATGTCATATTGTGGCGTCATATCTGTCGCCAGTACAAACGTACTATATCAGCCATGTGGACAGCGCTGGCGGAAGAGACGCTGGGCTGCACAAAGGCTAGGGAGCGGAAGGGAAGGGGTGCCGTGTCGTGGGTGCATACTGGAAAACCCCGGAGGCAGCGGAAACGCGTTGGAGACACAGAGGGTGACGCAGTTCCGTCAGCCTGCCCTGAAGGTATATAAACGGGCCCCGACCTAGCTCTTTCTTCTGTTCTTCTCATTCTTCAGGTTTGGGCGCGTCGGTAGGGCGTCGTGTGGGTTGTGCGCGGCGTTGCATTGTAATGCATAGGCTACCGAGGCGGGGAACCGAAGCCGGCGTGCTACGTCGTGACGGTAGGTGCGGCATACTCGCATGTATGCTCGCGTAAGGTACTGGTGCATCACACCGGATATGGTAATTAATTATCGGGCCAGCGGTGGTGGTAACCAGGGAAGGTTCCTTCTTGTAACGGTCAAATTTGTTTGTAAATATTGTATATAGTATTATGGTGTCGGAGTATTTTTATTCTTATAAATACTAAATATTTACTAGCAGTTCACGTCTGTAATTATTTGCCCCGGCAAAGACGCCACAATATTATGACGATATCCATCATGGACAACGAGGGGAAAGAAAGATTGCTTGCGGTCTGGGATCTATTGGTTAAAGTACTGCTGCGGCATCCATCTGGAATTGACCAGAGGATTTCGTTTTAGGACATGGTGGAGTCTTGAAACATTTGAAATGAATAACTGCCATCTATAATTCGGGACTCGAAACTAGGACCTCCCGATCAATGAAGCTTTACGGATTACGGACCCGCAAATACATTCAATTTCGCAGTCTTTTAAGTATTTATTTATTTAAATTTATTTAATTAAATTTATTCATTTAAATTTATTCATTTAAATTTATTCATTTAAATTTATTTATTTAAATTTATTTATTTAAATTTATTTATTCTTACTATATTCTGAGCCAAATAATTTAACAGAAATACCTAAAGCTTATTGAAATGAAATGATATAAAACTAAATAATTTTGCTAAAAATCATCGAACTCACACATCATAACCGTATATAATTCGTCAACTAAAAGAAATTATTTTTAATTTTAGGTTATATTCATTTTAACGTATATCAATATTGTTTAAATTTTCTACTTCGTAAAACTGCTTCCACTTCGTTTCATTTTACATCCTAGATGCACGTACGTTCGCCGCAAAAATTTAAGAACTACAGTAAATCCAACATAAGGAAAAAATGAAGTCTAACAAGGAATTTACTTTCAACACTTTTTAGTATAACATGGTTTTCATGAATACAATACGTTTAAAACAAGAGAAGTTCAGAAAATAACGCACTAAATTCAGAGTATTAGATACTGACTACAGAAAATTTGAAGTTCCTTTTAATTTTTTTAAGGTAACTGCGAAGAAGTAATACGAAGAGGATGAAAATTTCAACTTCCGAGATCTCCTAGACAGAGTTTGGAAAGATCTAATTGTTCTATTCGTCCAATACGTTGCTAGCAGTTTGAATGATGGTATCTTCCACAAGTAGTAAGAAGAACATTTCGGACTAATGCAAGAGAAAAGAGTTTAAACAGGATGTGCAAACTTTCGCTGGAAGTTCTTGGAAAGTAATCGTAACGAGTGACATTAGTCGCGAAAGACATAAATTAACCAGATAAGAGAGTTTCGTTAAGTAGCCTTATTTTCCTTCCGTTCAATGGTGATTTCCGAGGTGTGTTTCAACTCGCAGGATACTTCCAGTAATTACATCTCGTTTGCTTCCACGATTCTTGTTCGTTTTACGTTCCCCTCACGCTGTTCTCTTTCTCCTCTTTCGTTTCTTCTCGAGTTCTCGCTTTAATTTGCCAAGCTGCGTAACTTTTCCTACCCAACGTGTTGTGCTCAATTTACAAGGTTTTTATATAAAGTTACACCAGCCGCAGAGAATTCCATTTGTTCTGCGTTCGAGAAACATCTACAGTTGCGGGCGGAGCGGAGCGCGGGGTTTTCTAAGGAAGAGCGACCACGAAGCAACTTCGTCTGGCGGTCGTGCGTCGCCCGGAAGCGCCATTATCCTCCTCCGCGACACGGCAGGCAGCGAATTGAGCGAGGTCACCAGGTCTCGGCGCAGCGCGTGCCGGAAGGTGGCGTTTGAGGCAGTTAGCGTCCGCTGTGCAGGCGGCGGCGGCGGCGGCCAAGGCGGAGGTAGCGTCGTGGCGGCGGCGGCAGCGGCTGTGGTGGCGGAGGAGGTGGCGGAGGCGGCGGCGGTGGGGATGGCGGCGGCGGCGGTGGCTGTGGCGGAGGCGGGAGTGGAGGGTGGCACGGTGGCGGTGGCGGTAGCGGCGGCGGAGGTGGAGGTAGTGGCACAATGGCGTCGGAAGCGGTGGCGACAGCGGCGGAGGGGGAGTTACCGCGAGAAGGGGTGGCATCGTGGCGGCGACGGCCGAAGCGGCGGTGGGGGCAGTGGCGGCGGGGGAGGCGGCGGCGGCGTGGTGGCGGCGGCGTGGCGGCGGCGTGGCGGCGGCGGAGGCGTGGCGACGGCGGCGTGGCGGCGACGGCGTGGCGGCGGCGGCGGCGGCGGCAGCGGAAAGCGAGGTGACTTAGAGCACAGACCATCCACTCAAGATGCACGCTGCTCTTTCCATTGCCTAAAGTAATAGGGTCCGTTGACTAACAGCTCTCAAGAAGCTTACCTGATGAAGAAGCAATATTTACGACGAAAAGAGTCCATCAATTCAGTAAATGAAATCAGGGATACGGAGTAAATGCAAGTAGCATTTTTCACAGCATGATTAAAACATTAGAATTATTACACGCAGGGTAGAAATTTATCTCTAATAAATTATAATATCTTGTTGCAACAGCGACAAAATATTTTCATTCATTGAAGCAAATTTCCTGTTTTGTATCCTTTCAATTTTCATTAAATATCTTAAAATAAATTATGCAGTGTAAGTAAGAATTTATAATCTAACATTATTCCCCTGAAAATTGTGAGCAATTACGAAGACTCTTTCGTGTCTACATTTTAAAGATAACTCTAAATTAAATTAAAATTCAGTTTTAACAATACACGAATCCTTTCTAGATAGATTTCTTTGAAAATCCGACATAATTTTATTTTAAATAAAGTTCTCGGCTAAAACAAGAGGTGGTGGTGAATGCATATGCAGATGCGATCGAACTCATTGAGACATCCTTCCTAATGTTTCCGTTTCTTCCGTCCTATGGTTTATTACAATACGGAGATGACAAGAATGAGGCTCAAACTCTTTGAAACATGATATTTTACCTCAAATTTTCCTTCGGTTGTAATGGGCCTTTCAGAAAAAACAGCCGAAATAGAAGCTGAAGAATGTCAACCAGAAACTAATGAAAGGGTCCGTCACGACGGAAGGTGCGCAGTGAAATTTTACTGCCTCGCTTGGAGTATGACGTCCAGTAATTATAGACTGATGATATTCAGGTCCTGGCTTACGAAATTCTACGCCGTTTTCTTTTGTCCAAAGATGTTTGTTCTAGTATTTAAAATCTCTCGCACCACTGGCTCCTCCGCCGATTACTTACCCTATTTCATTACTTTGTCCCCAACCTTTTGAAGTCCAACTTCAGTCCTTTTACGTATTCCAATGGTGAGAGCCTTAGGTCAGATTAAATACATATAACATAAGTCGGTGGACACGTCTGAAAACTGATAGTGCAGAGGCAGCCTGTGATGGCGGTAGCAGCGGAGACCCTCCGGCGGAAGCGGGTCACACAGGGAGGAAGCGGAGCGGAGCGCGCGGCGCGGCCGAGGAAGGCGGGGGCAGGGGCGGGGGCAGGGGCGGGGGCGGGGCGCCGTGCGAAACGAACTGCGGCGCGGGCGCGCAAACTGCTGACGTCACGAGGCGAGCTAATTGCCGCAAACGAGCGCGATTCGGCAGCTGCTCCTGCTTCTGCTACGGCGGCGGAAGCGAAGACAGGGCACGCCGAGGGGGGCAGTGCGGGGCAGAGGAGGGCAGTGTGAGGCAGAGCGGGGCGGAGCCGAGCGGGGCGGAGCCGAGCGGGGCAGAGCCGAGCGGGGCAGAGCCGAGCGGGGCAGAGCCGAGCGGGGCAGAGCCGAGCGGGGCAGAGCGGAGCGGGGCAGAGCGGAGCGGGGCAGAGCGGAGCGGGGCAGAGCGGAGCGGGGCAGAGCGGAGCGGGGCAGAGCGGAGCGGGGCAGAGCGGAGCGGGGCAGAGCGGAGCGGGGCAGAGCGGAGCGGGGCAGAGCGGAGCGGGGCAGAGCGGAGCGGGGCAGAGCGGAGCGGGGCAGAGCGGAGCGGGGCAGAGCGGAGCGAGGCAGAGCGGAGCGGGGCAGAGCGGAGCGGGGCAGAGCGGAGCGGGGCAGAGCGGAGCGGGGCAGAGCGGAGCGGGGCAGAGCGGAGCGGGGCAGAGCGGAGCGGGGCAGAGCGGAGCGAGGCAGAGCGGAGCGGGGCAAAGCGGAGCGGGGCAGAGCGGAGCGGGGCAGAGCGGAGCGGGGCAGAGCGGAGCGGGGCAGAGCGGAGCGGGGCAGAGCGGAGCGGGGCAGAGCGGAGCGGGGCAGAGCGGAGCGGGGCAGAGCGGAGCGGGGCAGAGCGGAGCGGGGCAGAGCGGAGCGGGGCAGAGCGGAGCGGAGCGTGGCGGGGCGGGAGAGGGCGACGGGGCTGGACGAGAGGAAGGGGAGGGGATGAAGGGCGGCGGTGTCACCCACCTCTCCTCCGCCCGCGACCCGCCGCTCATCCACACGCGCCGCACACATCGACGCCTGCGTTGCGCGCACCTGCCGCCTTCGCCGTTTCCGCCGCGCCGGCGACGCCTCCTCGTCACGATCGTCGCATTGCTGCCAGACGCCTTCGCCTCCACGTCCGCCCTCTGGCCTCCGTCGCCGTCACCACTTCGCTTTCGAGCTTTTGTTCTGTCAGCGCCTGCGGTCCCTGCCGTTCCCACGGCGTCCCCTCTTAGGCTTTGTGGTTCCTGCCGCTATCACCGCCGACACCACACTTGCTGCCCGCAAGGGCATTCTTACTACCTTCACCTTTTTCAAGAATTTGAGTTCTCTGAAATCCTTTGCTCACAGCTCCCTGTCTCCCATAGCTCTCCCTTCATCTATTAATTAACCGCTAACTGCATCTCTCTCTAGCAGCTCGTGGCCTGTGATCTCCACTCTTGACATTGCCCTCCCCTCTCTCTCTCTCTCTCTCTCTCTCTCTCTCTCTCTCTCTCTCTCTTTCTCTCGCTGTCTCCCCTTCCATCACCACTGACATCCACCTCACCACCTGTCAAACCAACCAACCAGCATGATTCATCGCTTGATGTCATCCCACAGACCCGGGCAGGTGGCCCGTCTCCCACATTTGAGACCTCCTCCTCCTCCTCCGCCGCCGCCGCCTCCATGCCGCGTCCGTCGCCAGCGCAGTCGATGCCGCCGCCGCCGCCGCCGCCCACGCCACCGCCGCCGCCGCGCTCCTAATTGGCGGCAGCGCGGGCGAGCGTCCCCGCGCAATTAGTCACCCATCAAACGGCGGCGGCGGCGCCGAGCGGCGCGGCGCGGCGCGGCGCGGTGGCGTTCGCGTGACAGCTGAGCTCCGCCGCCCGCCGCCTCCGCTTCTGCCTGCGCGTGGGGCTTTCGCTCTCGGCGCCGCGCAGCCGTGTCGCTTAGCGCTGCGCCTCGCTGCGCCCAGCGCCCGACGCCCCACGCCCCGCCGGCCGTTCCGTCCACTCCATCAAGCGACCAACTTCCATAAGGAGGCGCTAATTCACTCGCGCGGTTAATGGCGCGTTAAGGCTCTGATTTGCAACGTCGCTCTGAGCTAGTGAAACACTCCACAAACTAATTTCAAGAAGCCCATACTATTATAATTAAATATTGATTTTGACACATGCATTTAATTATTTTCAGGATCTTCATTTGTACGAGGAAAACTGTTTTCGAATTGTTTTATCTGTACTTCACTACTAGCTTTTGCGTTGCTTCTTTTTTAGTAAGCTTTACCATGCAATATAGCAGGGGAATCCAATTGAAGTCCTAAACAAGTTTGTTTTACAGCTGTGAGACGGAGTAATCTAAGGGAATAAATAGGTGTATCAAGGATAATATTGAGAATACCGAAAAAATGATTGCATGTTGAGAGAAATAACGGTTTAAAAGAAAGGAAGCTGCAGGTCTCGTGGTCTCTAGAAAAAGTTTATAGATTCTCGGGAAGGACGAGGAGATTGTTCGTAGTAGAAAAGATGATTCATCAGGCCCGCTCTTCCGTCTGACCACGCAAATTTTACTACGCTCGTTTCACCATTTAGTGCAGAAAGAAAGTTTAACTCGGGCAACGAAACAGGCGATTTTCACTTTAGCTCAGAGGTTTCATTTGGACTTGAAGTTCTTTTACATGCAGTAAATCTACATCATGGGACAGCCGGCTTCACTTTCCTTCCGAAAGAACATGAACGTTTGTTGTTTTTTTTCGCTCTTAAAAATCGATGGGTTTGATCGGGTTGGGACCAGCACACTTAGGTACAACAGCGCGATACGCTAACCGTTATACCGGAGCCACATGGAGCGCGGGCCGCGTGAACGCGCGCGCGGTTTAGAAAGCGAGGCGCGCGGAATCGCGACGCGAGCTGGGCGGGGCGGGTCGCGAGGGGCGTGGGGGAGGGGGCGGGGTGCGTGGCGCCGCTGAGCGAAAGGTCGGTGGCGGCGGCGGCGGCGGCGGCGGCGGCTGAGGCGTGGGCAGCGCGGAGAATGTAGGGCGCCGGCGAGCGCGACAGGTGCGAGCCTCGACTCCTTCGAGTGCCACCCAGCGCGCTGCCGTCGTCACGCCGAGGCCCAAGCGCGGGGCGCGCCTCGCGCTCTGTGCAGCAGGACTGCGAAGACTACAGAGTTTTTTTTTTTTTACAGTTTGTGTTGCGACACTCTTACGGTGCAAAAATAACAATGCGTGGAACGTTCACGACTTAAGCGAGATTGTGGGTTTGATTCCACAACAACATTCAGAATATCTTACAACTGTAGAACATGTTGAGGATCGAAGGTATTCACTTTCTTACGAAGAACATGTAGGGCGAAATCTCGTAATGAATTTAAACGTAACCAATGTTGAAATAGCACGCCCCTGAACGGCTAACAACCCATCCCACACTAATGTTTCGCAGGTACACGTACTGACTTTCGCACGTTTTGTGTAGCTAACACCTGTCAGGAGGTTATGCCTAACAATCCGGGAGCGCTACGTTAAAAAAATTTCTCACCTAATGTTCATCGACAAAAAAAAGTTTCTTTTGACTCTTCGTGCCCTAGAAGTCCCAAAAAGTTATCTCAGACATTGCGTAGAGTGCTTCTGATGGCTACATTAATTTTACGCAAGGTAAAGGCATTCCCTCTACAAGAAGTTGAATTTCTTCATTTACCACATTATATTCTCATTTACAGATGGAAACCCGCTAAAGTAATTAGCATATTTTTTAATTATTTTTTAAATTATTTTTTTCATTTTTTAAATTTTTATTTTTAATCGATTAAATAATTTTTAATTGATTTACGAAGTTCCGGTTACATGAAATTCGTTTGTATTATTGGCTTAAAATGAATTAATTATAAACTATCATCTATATTAGCATCTTATGCACAATTGTAACGACGGCTAACGTTGATTTTATTGGCAGCGACCGCTTTACGAGTATATGAAATGCGATAGGACCATTGTCATATCCGCTTGTGCATTTGAGAACATTGCATCAGGATATATTAGGACAGCACGGGCG
The DNA here is from genome assembly GCA_038098605.1 of Gryllus longicercus. Taxonomy (NCBI): domain Eukaryota; kingdom Metazoa; phylum Arthropoda; class Insecta; order Orthoptera; family Gryllidae; genus Gryllus; species Gryllus longicercus. The sequence continues at coordinate 40,465 of JAZDUA010001572.1, read as the reverse complement.
GCGCGCTGCACAGGGTTATTGGTGACATTGCCGCGATAACTGCCTTTTCGAGGCGTTCTCTTATCGCTCTCCTCGACATATTCTTCAAGGGTTGCGGCCGCATTCGCTTGACTGCTGCGATTTCCTAACGTGTCTGCATTCTCTGGGCCTAATACTCGTATTACGTTCCCTTCTGGAGTTACGTGAAGGAGCAACATCAGCAATGTCGCTTATGTTCCCGCGATTATGTTCGTCTTCACCACCGATACATTGGGGCGTATGTGATTGAGCACTGCGTTGCGTGCTCTGTTATGTGGGTGTAAGCCCCGAAAGATTTTTTGAGCATGTGCTCCGATAACAGTGTTTGCGGTAGGAAACGCACTTGCGACAGCAATAAAGGTGCTGGGTTTATGCCTTGGATTTTGTTATTTTACGACCTTCAGATTTCCGTCCCCCCTCCCTTCTTGTGTCTTCGCTCAGCCGCGCGGTCCCTGCTCACCCTCCGTTCGGCGCCGCCGTCGTCGGATGGGACTACGGTATCGAATGGGCTAGTCGCGGAACCAATTATCCTCAGTACCGCACTTCAGTTTGGAGGGGCTTCAGCCTCCCCTCCCCCCCCAACAAGCCCAATAATCATATTAAAAAATATGTTGTTTTTTTTTACTAATTTTCCGTTCTAACGAAAGTGAATCAACACTATATCAGTTATTAAAAAATAATTATTAACTATAATTTAACCAATAAAATACACTTTTTATTCAACACAACTGAAAAATTCTTTATAAAAAGGACATCTGGACATCTGTAACTGTAGCCCCCAAGAGGAAACTCCTGTATGTGCCTCTGATTATGCTTGTCTATACCCTTCGGGCATTGCTTTTCAAACGACATAAATAACACTAGTCAGTGTATATTGTTCTTACGACAAACAACCCTTACGCGAATGTCGGATTATGTCACAAGGCAAGATTTCTTATACTGTGATACTCCGAAATCAGCGAGTCGTAATGTGAAATAGTCGTTGTCATGTTTTCTCTTCCGATAATTGTAGTAGCCTACTCTCCGTGTGAGAGTATAATGATTCACCTGTAATTTCGTTGTGCAATTTACAAAGTAAATTACGTAAATAAAGAATTTACAAAGAAAATTAATTCAACCAAAATTAATAAAACTCTCAAGAAAGATTCACCGTATTATTTACTAATATAATAAAGTCAAACGGTATTTTAAATACTAGACTGGAAGACGTAGCTCTGAACGTGCTGAACCAATTGCGTGATCACCTAAACGAGAGGATCTTCAAATTTGTACGTTCTTCAAGTTTGGAAATAAATTCATTTCTTCAGTTATGAAAATAATGAAATAATAATGTGAGATATATAAATCTTTAAAATAACGAGATTACCTGTGCCTTCTTGAATTATTATCATTCTGCTTTGGCAGACCTTTCCAGGTCATTGACTCGCTTGTTACACGATATTTGCCCTCTTTCAGGCAACACTAACGAGATAGTTATGCCTGTCAGACTTATAATGAATGTTTTGTTCTTACAAGAAGCATATAAAAAAACTGCTTCAAATATTGAAGGTTAGCAATTTTATTAATAATATATATGGAAGGTACCGAGCGAAGTGGCTCAGTGCGTAGCGCACTGACTTCGTAATCGGGAGGTCCGGGTTCGATTCCCGGGCCGGCCATCCTGACCGGGGTTTTCGTGGTTTCCCTCGGTCATAAAGGCGAACGCTGGGATGGTTCCAAAAGTCCACGATCACCTATCGCCTCCTAATCCATTCCTATCATCTTTCATCTTCCTTACCCCCAGGCTAACAACCATGGGGGATAAAAATCGGATCCAGCTAAATGCTGGTCCCCCCTAAGAATTGTTGCAAGCACCTGCCACCGCGATAATAAATAAAAACTGAGCCACGGTAAATGCAGGATGCTTGCTTGCGTGGTCCTAGTCGGCCGATTAACGAAAAAAAAAATATGGAAGGTAGATGTTTGTGTAGACTTTGTTGAAGTGCGCGCTGACCTCCACTCTATCGTAATCTACTTCAGCTCTTATCGCTTGTGATGAAGTACCTGCCTCGGCACACACAGCGGATTTAACATTCTGCCATATTTTTCTGTTGTCTGAAAAGTATGCATGCTTTTGTGTTTAGTAGTCAGTGTTTTAATTACTTACGAGAAAAATGTTACATTTTCAAAATAATTTGTTTCATATTCCATCACAAGGAAGAAGCATACTATATTCATCAGAAAGTAGAGACTCAGTAAATGAACTAATATATCTGAATTACGAGAATACAGCTGCAGTCACGTGGGTTCGTTCCTCTCAAAAATAAATAAAATAAAGAACCGAGTGATACGAATGTAATAGAATTAAATATTTATTATATAATTCAAATATTAATAATTGGGTTTAGGAATACCTGCATATGTATAAAGTAATCAAATTTAAATATTTACGTAAATTTAAATTTTGCATTAATTATTAAATTTTCCATTAGAATACAAGGCATTAACAGTTAATATATTAGTATTAGTTAATAGTTTATTCGTTTGATTCAGAGAGACTGATTCCGTTAGGATGTTTAAATGCTGGCATCCTGTATGAACGCAATGCACCTGCACGACGCAATGCTTAGTACACTTGAGGTTAGGCCAAATGGATGCGCAACGACTTTGGCGTGCCCACAATTCTGAACCTCATTGGAAGCTAAAAAGACTGGGGTGCTTTAAAACAGCTGAAAATGGTTGTACATTGAGGAAAAGCGCGAGTCTGTTAATGGCAAGATTCCTCCGATCATTTCTTGTCGAACTTTGACTCTACAAACAATAATCATCGAATTATTAGGTATTAACAAAATACATTACTAATTAGATGTTAAATGTGACCATTATATTTATATTTTTGGTTTACAAATACTGTAGGAGTGTGACGCAGTAATTGTAAGCAAGGTCTTCGAGCGTCTACTGAATTGTTCGTTGGTATAAGTAAACGCCTTCCACATAATTGTTTCTATTCCAATAATGTTTTAATTCATTTGCCCGTAGAGTAAAAGCTGAGACATATTGATGTTTCACTGGTTCTTAATGTAAACACTTCCCACTTCCTACATTTATCCTCAAGCTAATAAATTTCACTCTAGAATCGATTTCGAGCTGCCGAACGTGCCTTCGGGGTCGATCCAGGGAACTTCGCCTCCCCGACGCGCCTCCCCGTCGCCGCCACGTCCTTCGCGTAATTGACGGCGAACGAGTCCAGAGACAGTTATTGGACAGGAAGCGAAATGAAAGTCGCGCTAACTGAACTTGGCATGGTGCGCCGTTACTATGCTGAGAGTTTCAGCAATAATGAGGCGCGCGACATCGAAATGAACTCGGAATCCATTGTAGCTGCTCTTGTGTTGGTAAAGGCGAAACTCGATTCCAGGTTGTGTGACGCAATATTAACCGGTTGCGTTCTAGTTCGCCTCAGCCGCTTACTGGATGACCTCGTGATGCAGGTCGTGTTTGTTTCCTATTTTATTTCTTCTTGTGCATTGAACCAGTTACAAGGGTAGTCTCAAGTTTTAGCTTTCAACAGCTCTCTTACGATGGAGGTAAGATTCAAATCCTCTGCCGATTGGAAAATCAAATTTCAATCTACCTACGGAGACTTCATCTTAATGAAATATTAATCTTCAGACAACCCCTACTAATTTCAGTTGGTTAAAACGTTCGTGTCTGTATAAGCATATGCTTCCGCGAACCTCGCCCATCAAAATAGAACGTACCAAATTTCTTGCGGAGATTTCATCCAAAAACCTGCACCATAATTAAAATTTTTTAACGGTTGAAAATTTCTACGCGCTAATTATGAATTTACTCAAAATAAAGTAGGCACGCTACCTAAAAAACAAACAACATTTTAAATAGAACACGAGTATTCTTTAATGCAACAAACACCACTGGAATGTAGAAAGATTTAGTTACATAAAGGACCAATAGTATAACTTTAAATGCGGACGATTCAATCATTAGTTGTATCAAAATATTTAATAAGACGTCTATAATCTATAAACATCAACGCCTAGAATATTGCCCGCAATGCTAGATTAAGTATTTTAAATAAATAAAAACAGTTATTTTTAGCAAACACACTGCAATACTACGTCTTTTGTTTTAATTCCGAGTTATTGTTTTCCTTTCTTCATTCTGTCCCAGTTTCCCTCCAAAACACCCGAAGCAATATCTTCCTTGACCTCCCAATATGGAGAGGCGAACAGAGGTGAATTGCACGGCAGAACCGCGGGTCTTCCAGCGGCGTCTCCAGTGGGGCGCGCCTGCGGCGACAAATAACAGGGGATGGCGGGCGGAGACAGTTGAGTGGCGCGCCGCGAGCCGCCCAGAGGGCGAGCGGGCGCCGCGCCGCGCCACCCCGCCCGTATCGACGCGGATCAACAAGCGACGCGCTGGCGGAGGCAGGGCTGTGGGGCGTGCGTATGGAGAGAGTCAGAGGGGCGAGAAGGGGCTTGTAGGGGAAGGGTAGAGAGGGACAGGGGCGCCGATGGGCGGGAAGCGCCGGGACGAGCACAGGGGAACAAGAGGGGAGGGGAAGGGAGGGCGAAGGGGGAGGGGGAGGAGGAGGGGCGAGGAGGGAAGGGCGAGGAGGGAAGGGGAGGGGCGAGGAGAGAAGGGGAGGGGCGGGAAGGGGAGGGGCGAGGAGGGAAGGGGAGGGGCGAGGAGGGGAAGGGGAGAGGCGAGGAGGGACGGGGAGGGGAGAGGAGGGGAAGGGGAGGGGCGAGGAGGGAAGGGGAGGGGCGAGGAGGGAAGGGGAGGGGCGAGTAGGGGAGGGGAGGAGGGGAAAGGCGAGGAGGGAAGGGGAGGGGCGGGAGGGGTGGGGGGAGAGGAGGGGGTAGGGCGAGGAGTGGAGGAGGAGAGGCGGGGAGGGGTGGGGAGGGGAAGGGGTGGGGTGGGGAGGGAGGGGAGGGGAAGGGTGGGGGTGGGGAGGGGAAGGGGCGGGGAGGGGAGAGGAAGGCCGGAGAGGCCCGGGAGATACGGGGAGGAGCAGGTGGAAAGGGGAGGAGATGAGCGAAAGGGGCGGGGAGATGAGGGTGAGGGCGGGAAGCAAAGGGACAGGGATGGGCGGGGCCAAGGGCTCGCAATCAGACGGGCGGAGGAAAACAGAGTACTCAATAAACTCGGCTCCAATGACAATGGAAAACGCCGCTGGCTGTGCACTCGATTCGCAAGGTTAGTTGCTGTTGCTACAATCTCTAGTAGTAGCACTTGCAACGGGAGTAGTGCGCAAAAAATAAATAGTCCGCCGCGGTCCAAGCATGCCACGGAACAGTACTCGTAGCTGGAGATACCATGCAAGCTTCACAGAATCACAAAGGTATGTAAAAGGAACCCTTAAATACAGGGATATCTCCGTAACAGGAATCTAACCGGAAAAATATTATTTCGAGACATCAAGGCTGAAGTAGCCATGAGTAATGATAGGCAGGAATGGAAGTCACAAGACGGCAGATCATTGGGTGGTGGCAAAAAATAGTACGATTAAGTACATTTGTAATTCTATTTAGGTTTAAGTTAACGTAAGTAATTATATTTTTGTGGTGCTGCAACTAATTCTTTACCTTGCCAACTGCAAGACAATCATTGATTGATTTCAAAAGGAATATCTCTTTCAAATATTATCTCACTTTGACAGTATAGAAAAAGGTGTGTCACACAAAGGGTTCAATTTTAGTGAATCCGTTTATTTCGCTGATAAAGATAAAGCATACCCAATATACATCGGCTATCTGAACTATCTCCACGAAATGTTTACTAGTAAATATAGAAACTTCTGATAATATATTTCTTTACCCAAGTAAAAAGTCTTTTTCTTGTGCACAGACAATATTTAAGCTTACACATTTATCTCCTAGAATCTGAGATCGTAAAATCGCTTTGTGAGATAAACGTGTTAAAGTTTTCCCTGGCGGTTGAAATGCAGATACTAGCCACTTAATATATGAATACTAATAGGAATATTAGGACTTCTATTAACAATATTTTTCTAAGTTTATAAAGTATCGCCATAATTCAAAATTCGTATTTTTCCAGTTTTGCCAGTGTTGCAGTTCTTGAATTATGCGAAATAAATTCGTTCATTGTGTTTCTCCATTTTTTCTCATAAAGTTACTATCACGTATCAGTAAAATATATACTTCTTTAAATGTTACTATTATGTTATGTTAACTATTTTACTAATGATTCAGCGCCTCAAAATATGTTAAACACAAAAACTCAAAATATTTTAAACAGAAAAGATTAGTTATCAGAAGTTAACACTCAGAAGTTAACGTCAACAACTTCAGATATTTTTTTTGTTAAGATATTTTCACTTAAAAACTTTCTAATACATATCCTTTAAATGTTGATTGCTTTTAATTTACTGCTACTAGCAAATCAATGTAGAACTCAACTCGAATATCAGTATCAAAGGGGAGTGCGTTTGCTGTAGGCATTCATGGAACAAAACGAGTGGCTGAGAGCGCATGTACTCGCCGCCTCGATCAAGGCAATTGCGATTGCGCTCGGCGCATTTCTGTTCGGGCTGCGAGCAGCGCCGAGTGGAGAGGCGGCAGCGCTGGGAGCTCCCCAGAGGCGCAGCAGGCAAACAGCGCGGGCGGGAGCAAACGCAGAGCGACTCCCGCGGGCGCCCCCGCCGCGCCTCGCCCCCGCCTCGCCCCGCCTCGCCCCGCCTCGCCCCCGCCTCGCCCCCGCCTCGCCCCCGCCTCGCCCCCGCCTCGCCCCCGCCTCGCCCCCGCCTCGCCCCCGCCTCGCCCCCGCCTCGCCCCCGCCTCGCCCCCGCTTCGCCCCCGCCTCGCCCCCGCCTCGCCCCCGCCTCGCCCCCGCCTCGCCCCCGCTTCGCCCCCGCCTCGCCCCCGCCTCGCCCCCGCCTCGCCCCCGCCTCGCCCCCGCCTCGCCCCCGCCTTCCCCGCCATGACCCGTCTCGTTCTACCCCGCCCCGGCTGCCTCGCTGCATTCCTCAAAACCTCTCGAACTGGAAGGAGGAATACCAGAAATCCTAGAAAACGATGAAGGGAAAGAAATCCTAGAAACGATTCGTACACATTGGGGCGTCTCCGTTGAGAATCAACTTACGAATTTATCGTCATTAAAAACAGAATCGATATTGGTAAGGCTCCATTTACAACTTGGGTGACAGTCTTTCAAAAAGTTTCCCATTCAAATGTAATTCATTGTGAGTGGTCTTCAACAATTCATCAATATACATCACCTTACAGAAAATATCTAGATGATGCTAAAACATTAACATTTAAGTTTTGTGCAGAGAAGGAAGAGGTCCTCTGATTTGATATGGTTAAATTCACCGACTGCCGACCTGGTCGGGCGAGGTGGCTAAGCGCGTGTACTGACTCAGCCCTTCTGTCCGAAGAGATGCGGGTTCGAGTCCCGCCTTGGGCACGGTTGTTTGTCCCTTGTCTCTCGTGTATGTGTTGTCGCGGAGGGCCTCGCGTTCTGCTGACCTCAGATCAGAGGAGCTCGCAAATGTGTTCGTGTCTAGTGTGTGGTCGAATATGCGTCCCATTATCACGTTAAGGATAACCGGCTGTCGGCTGGATAAAAGATCTAGACAGAAAAGAAATTCACTAACTTATTTTAGGTAAATGCTTCCTCAAGCTTCGTCCTGAAGTCTCTGTTTCTCTTCTCTACACAAGAAATGTGTGTTAATGTAATGATGAAAAGTTTATAAACTTTGCTCACTTACAATATCAAATAACTAAATTTACTTATTTACGAAATTATACAAATTAAACTAGGAATTGATCTGTTGTGTCTCAACGGGAACGGCCGAATGACCGAACATAGCGAATAGTGTAGGTTCATCAATTAATTAAATCTTTTCACCATCGGAAACCACCATAAAACTAACCGGATAACACCACCGGAAGACAATGAAAAAATGTATGAAGGAAGTGATTGACCAGACCGTTTTAGAACCAGGCATTACGTAAAAGCAGTACATGAAGTGAAAATAAACACTGCAACGTAAAGGACAGGAGTCAATTTGGGACTAGTTGCTTCTGAATAAGGAAGTAAAAGTTACACTTTTGAAGAATCGTGTTGTACTCAATTTCAGAGCCTGGGCATTGTGTACATGCCAAGACGAATCGCTTTCGTATTCCTATCAGAGTGTGAATAGGATCGAATAGGAGATTTCGGAGAACGTGGTCGGTTGTACCACAGAATTGCGGAATATGTTAGACGAGAAGTGTGAGCACTCCACCCATGTTTACGCTATTAGTCAGAGAATACTGCACGTGCACTAATTCCTAAACATAGTTTCGGAAGCTAGCGATGTACGAATGGAGGCCAAGATCATGTCTTTCTTGTGGGAGAGGTCCTGTGAATTGCACGGGAACCTCAAAATATTTTTTTACGGGGTGATTATCATTAAACTGTTCCTACTTAACAGTTTCTAATTGCAAAAGGAATGATCGCACACCCGCCAAAAATAATGAGAACATTGTTAAGGGAATGGGAAAGAGAAATAGTGAATAATCAATTCCATTGAAGAAATTTTACACGGTTCTTCATCACTCAAAATGTATGGAAATATGTCTGCAAATTCTGCACGATATGGCGCCTATCGGAGTCCAGATTAGTCTGAATTCCTAGAATAGAATGCTGCACAGCGGCTCCAATCCCCAAGACTACATTTCTGATCTCTTTCTCTTGATGTTCTCCTCAGATCGGCACACGCGAGAACAGTATCCTGAAAAACCTCATCTTTCAGGCAACCTTCATGGAAACTAATGCCAAGATCATGATAATCATGACCCTTAATCTGAACATTATTACTTCCGCTTTTGTTCCCGAACTATGGTTTCATTATAATCATTCTGTTCGTAATAATGACGTTCGTGGAGGGTCGGTTAGGGCCATCCGTATACACCGCAAATCTAGCAAATCTGGCCATCGCACGTTACTTTAGCCGTTTTTCTCTACATTCCTTAGCATCGTGCAGCCAGTCTGCAGTGAAATCGAGAAATCACTTTTAGGAAAGAATGTTGCCGATTCGGGTTCAGTGATTAGACCCAGTGTTTCCTCTAATCTAACTCTGATCATGTGAGAGTTCGGCGTCGGTATCGCTAGCAACTACGGCAGCAAAAGTCGGGGAAAACTTTTGGAAAAGTTTGGTCGTCAACTAGACCGATCTCTTGCACAGTTAACAATTCTTGGTCGGCTGTCAAAGAGTTTTGTTAAGTTTCGAAGTTCGGTGTGTTCTAAATTCCATTCCGCAGAATGATATTCGAATTATATTTACGGTAGTTTCCATACAAGAATTTCTTCAAAAGTGTTTGAGAATGGCACACTAAGTTCTAGACGAGATCGTAACACACCTCTGGAAACATTTATGGGAGAATATTCTTGTACCAACGGCCGTGTTCTCTTTTACCAGTTAGATATGGAATTAAAATCTTTATCGAATGTCAAGCAACAGAAAACTGGCATCAAAATGTTTTATTTTTTATTATCCGATAGCGTTTGATTATTCTATCATTTGACCAGTTCTAAAGTAAATAAAAAATGCCTTGTTCTTATAGGCTCATACAGATATTCCGGCTCCAACTTTAATGCAATCTTAAGGGCACATTATACGCAATATTAAAAAATAAACCATTATCTCCCAGCATTTTCTTGCATTGTAAGTTCAAGAAATTAAACATTTTATTTTTTAAATGATATTTATCTTTTTTTTAGTAACGCCATTAAATTAAAATCCCTTATTAATTTCTTGTTTGATTAGCCATTCTTCAAAGAGTAATAAAATTTTAATAAGCACAGATAAAAATATCTTAGTGTTGTTATCAAACAGTATGTTTATTTTTGTATTACATCTGTTTCTCTTGAAACGAACCCTCACGCTTTGGCAATGGGCTAGCAGAAAATTCTAATAAAAGAAGTTATTTTCCACATTCGGAATTAAGTCAAATCATCCTTTTTTAAATTGCATTTTTAAAATTCATTGTGGGCGCAGTGTTCGCAATTTGCGTCTTTCTGAGTCTCTAAACCGTCGCTCAAAGGGCGTAGAATTCAAATCAAACATCAAAAAGGTTAATTATTGCGAACGTGTGCGTGGCGCGCACTGTGTTGGCAGCCTGGAAGCGGGCGGGCGCGCGTACGGCGTTTCGCCGCGAGAGCGCAGCCCTGCAGATCGCCCAAATTGTTTGTGATGTCCGTCGGCAGATGAAGGGCAAAAACACGCGTAACTGTACCGACAGTGCCATCAATCATGGAGGTTCTCCCAGGCCTCAAAGGCAGTGAACAGCGGAAGCTTTCATGGCTGATTTACTCAGATAAAAAAAAATTCAGGTGCCGAAAAGCTCAACGTTAAACTCTAGAACGCTATTACATTCACTCAACGTGATGCGGCCCGAGTGCAAATTTTAAAATATACTGTCAGAGACAAATTACAAGTTTATTTGTCTAAACATGAATTAGGAGACTATTCTAACACGACTCACATTCAAGAATAGGAAACGAACTAGTACGAGAATGAGACACTTTGTTGCATCCCTAGTAATTTTCTTTGGTGGATCTAAAGTTAAACCGTCTTCTTAGAGCATTGTTCATAAAGAGACTGAAATATGAGATGAGTTTTTGCTGTCGTTAAGGAGCTGTAGTTAGGTTTCTTTACACATGGGTGATATGTACTTGCTATTCAATGTGTTGGGTATGACATGAGAGTATACCCGAAATAAAGTGGACGAAGAATTATAAGATACTAATTAGATATTTTGATGTCGTCCACCTTTTCAAATGAAATTGCATTACATTGCGAATGAAAAGAGAAGTTGCTTAAAAGGGATGAGTTGTGTTAAGTTAGGTTTGTTTTGTGGGGACATGAGTGCTATGGGGAATTAAGGGACCTGATGAGGACATAAAAGGGTACATACAGGGAAATGCGAGTGACAAGGTGGTACAGATGAGCGTCGAATTATGTTTCTTAAACAGTATTTTACAAAATTAGATCCTTTTTAAAATTTCTATTATAATTTAGAGTATTTAGTCCTTATGGGCGCCGCCTCTATTGTATGGTTAGAAAAGCGCAGAACCTCAAAATCGAATCACGATCGTTTCACAATAAAATTAAAGGGGCTATACAAATTTGTGTTTATTTTAATCTCAAAGCTTATCGATATTGAAGTGATAATTCTCGCACAGCTCCGAGCGTATAATGCTCTAATGCACAATTCAGTGGCTGACCGTTGAAGCTGGGATCCAGTCTGAAATTATTTTTACTTTTAAAACAATGACAAAGTGCGGAGTATTTGAACTGATCTGGCTAGTCTACATCTAATCCGCTATTATTAATTAATGCAACATTTTGATTCTTTTAATTAAATTTGAAAATTAGTATTGACAACTCTTTTTACTCAATACGCATTATTTTTTGACGAACCGACCCTTAAATTTTCACATTTCATTTATACATGAACACACTTTTCATTCACTCAGAAAGTATATTTCTTCCAAGCCTCTGTAAAAATAATATACTTTGATTCTCATTGCAGTGAACAGAATATTAAATGACGTTTAGACAGCTTTCTTGATATCTGATTCTCTTTTCTCACTTACATTTTATTTTTTTAAATGTACCCTTCTATTAGATGAAATTAAAGCTAAGGTCTCACAATTTTACTTCAAAGAATATGTATGGAAAAGATAGGACGACAAATACGACAGATAATACACAAAAGTGGTTCTGAATGGTTGAATGTAAAATTAAATAAATATAAATATTATGAAACATGAATGATCCAAGAGTGTGTAGCTCGTCGAGAATTCTATATACATAGATTTAACATTGTGTTTTTATCTCTACAATAGTATATAAAATCTTAGATTTACTGCCAGAGCACAGTACTCCCACGGACGTTTAATTTTAAAAAAAAGCAAATCGGGAGGCAACACCAATTTTCAATCAACTAAATAGTGCTCTTGTTTCTTTTTGTTTTTGAAAAATAAAAAGATCAACGACAAAAATATTATGCGTGTAATCTGGTAGTGTGTGAGAGTTTGAGTGCCAAATTATTATTCAAAACGAACCAGCCATTTTTATAAATATACAAAACAAACTGAGTAAAACATAAATATGTTAAAGGAAGGAATGAACCTTCGTATAAAAGTTTTAATATCAGGTACATCTAATTTGAAGACAGGATTTCACTCCTCTGAAACAGGATGCACATACTCGCTGAAATAACTCAGAATTTCCTCTTGTTTAGATTTCTCCTTGCGTAGAAGCACAGCATTTCTTCAGCACCCTCTCCGCATGACCACACATATGCAGATCCACATCTGCATATTCATCGTTGAGAATTCACACATAATGCGAGAGTGGCGCTTCCCAGATAAGAAAAGCTGTCCTACTTCTCGCTGGCTTCTGCACCATCTAATGCGATGTGCAACGGGGCTGGAGGACAGGTATTGACCACAACGACCTCCATCCTGCCATCTGCAGATTGGTGTTCCACACCATACTCTTTTCAATCTTCTCATGTTTAAAAAAACAAGCAAAAAACGTATTTTATGAATAATATTTTTGTTTTCGCTAAGTAAATCTATATACATCAAACTCTTATCGCTATTCATCCACACTCTTTACCATCACATGGCGGATACATGTATATTGACATTTAGAAAGCTTACCACCAATCATTAGCAGTCTGTTTGAGTGATATTAGGGAGTTTTAGCGCCACGCGTAAGGTAGCGGCGTTATGCACTAACAGTCACGTGATGGACCTTGAAGCCATAACGTCATACCTTAGGCCTAAGGTACAACTTTAAACCTTCATAAATAGCGCACGCCAGTAAGGGCCTCTACGGTCACCTTTCAAGCGGCAAAATGGCCGCCTAAAAACAGGAAAAGTTGAATTCTTCCAACTCTGGTAAACCGATTCTCGTATGTGAGGCAGTTACAATTATTCCTTACGAACTCCACAACGCTGGCAAGAATTAACGGGATATGTTGGAGAGGTGACAGGAAAGAAATTCTCGAAAAAGGAGTTCAAATCATATCTTCGCGATAGGTTATGTCTTACGCTCATAACGAATGCTGTTTTAAGGTATTTCCTCATAACGAATACTGTTTTAAGGTTTAAGGTTTTCAAGAAACGCAGACTGCATACTCATCACGGAGGGCCACAAAATCTAAAAGTCCATGCACAATATATATATATATATATATATATATATATATATATATATATATATATATATATATATATATTTGTTGTTTTGTTGACTAGTAACGTGTTTTAAATGTCTCACCACTGGCCTACACTCTTTGATATATTATGCAATTTCTCTGTTCAATGCTTGAAATGCTTCCTTTGTTATAATGCATAACGCAATGTTGCAATTGCTAAAACTCTTCTGAAAGTTGTTCATTACGACCGTATAAAGGCGTTAGTCACGTGAACGATAGAGTTTATTGATATCTCCTTTCGCCTGGCGCTAAAACTCCCTATTGTGACAGAGGTGTCACATGACTTTTCGGTTTATTTTCATGTTATCTTTACTTCATTTTAATTACCGTATCTCCCTGTACGTATTCGCAAAGTTTTTTAAATACGTTTTTAAGAGAACGAGACGTCAGCCATGTCGGCAAGCACTGCATGCGTATAAACTATTGACGTTCTCCCGCCAGGGTTGCAGCCGCCAGCAGATGAACGCGTCGTCACCAGCGCGCCGCGGTCTGTGTTGCCGCTTGCTCGCTCTTGTGCCGACGCAGTCCCGCGCTGCTCTCGCCGCCCGACTGCTACAGCGAGATTACTATAAGAAGGGCCCGCGTTAACAGCTATTGCTTCGCCACTGCTGGCAACGTAACGGAAGGTTATGTGCATGGATTCGTTTTGTCAGGGCGTTTGTTTACAGAGAGCTCATTTGTAAATGGCTTCCTCACTATCCTTGTAACGTCATCGCCCTGCATGACGTTAATTTGTTTCCCGATCTGTCAAAGTGGTCCCTTCTTTGAGTATCGCCTGTATACCATCCCCTCTGGTACGCCCGTCAACCACCACACTCACCCACACTCGCCCACACTCGCCCACACTCACCCACACTCACCCACACTCACCCACACTCACCCACACTCACCCACACTCACCCACACTCACCCACACTCACCCACACTCACCCACACTCACCCACACTCACCCACACTCACCCACACTCACCCACACTCACCCACACTCACCCACACTCACCCACACTCACCCACACTCACCCACACTCACCCACACTCACCCACACTCACCCACACTCACCCACACTCACCCACACTCACCCACACTCACCCACACTCACCCACACTCACCCACACTCACCCACACTCGCCCACACTCGCCCACACTCGCCCACACTCGCCCACACTCGCCCACACTCGCCCACACTCACCCACACTCACCCACACTCACTCACACTCACCCACACTCACCCACACTCACTCACACTCACTCACACTCACCCACACTCACCCACACTCACCCACACTCACCCACACTCACCCACACTCACCCATTACTTAGTGGGGAGACCACTAAGGCCTTTTCGATTGATTAAATAGTGGTTCCAGGCGCGTTAATGGCCACAGTGATTGGTTCCATAAGTGTAGTGCATGTTTTTTCCCCTCGGGAGGGCCGGTGTTGTTTCCCCGCCAGATGTTGAGGTTCGCCGACGACGTACCGTCGGCTGGCGGAGTTTCTCCGACCAGGTATCTTCTACCAGCGAAGCACCGCCCCAGTCGGGACAAGATCTAAGCCCCCGACCGATCTCCTGGCATGTGTGGTAGCGAAGTGCATGTTAGTGTACGTGTGTAAGTAAGGGGTAAGTTTAGAACAAAGACAAGAGAAAAAAAGATCGCTCGCGGTCCGTCCGTTATGTTGATTGGGGAAACCACGGAAAACTACCGATCAGAGCAGCCGGCCGCTAGAATTCTCCTCCAGACAGCGACAGCTAGCTATCTAGCTAATGACGAAAATCCTGCCACCGCCCGGACTCGAAGCTTGGACCTCCCGGTCACAGGAATTGCAGTGACATTTGATGCCCTGAGCCACTTCTCCCGGAACAGCTAAGGGACTATGCGGCTTTCGCCTGACATTTATGCTCGACTGAAAGGGTTTTGTGAAAGAGGTTTGACTTTAGGCTCCAAGCCTACTTCTTTTTCAATAACTGCTTAAATTATGAAGATGTTCCCTGACGTTTTATTTTCTACACATTTACTTTATAAATTGGAACAAATCTCTCAATATGATGATTTACATTGTAATTTTCAGTATTTTTGGGGGATTTAAATCTTATTAAATGTAACAATACCATAATACACATTAGGAAAGCCAAATAAATTTGAGTTTATTCAGAAATTTGTTTCATGCAGAGACTCAAAACGAAATCAATTTTTAATAAAAGATATATTCTTTGAAAAACGTTCGGTGAATTATCAGTTACTCGGAAAAAATGGCTCAATGAACATGCACGGCCTAATCAAACTCCCTAAGTTCCTGCCATGTAGATGATCATTGGCGAATGCGGCAGAATATGTTCGGTCTCCCACCGGGAAGAGAGACTCTATTTGAAGATGTATATTATAAAAATAAACAATTATGTGAATCAAAATATTTATTTTATCTCATGTGTACCATTATATTTAGTCTTATTTTAATATACCTGTTATTTATTCTATCGATAAATTTGTTTTTTTAAAAAGCTTAGGCAGCAATGGAGCACAAACGGAAATTATCTAATGGCATCCAGTCCCACAACACGTTCTCTCACAATAAGCGACTCCATTGTACGATTCAATTGAAAATTGCGAAATTTAAAAAGTATCAATTAGATTTAAATGTTTGTGATTCCAATTGACAATAGATTTTTTTAATGAAAACTACATTTTCTGTAGGCTACATGATTTCTACTCGTGCAAAGTTTTTGGTGATTTTGTTTCAATGAAACATTGTCATATTTAGTCGCAATTGTTACCAATGATTTAGTACGATTACTGTTGAGCTGCTAAGCCACTTGTATTTCAGTACTGAAACTGAATTCTCATTCAAAATTCGTTGTCGTTAATAATGAAATCCAATGCTACTAAATGTCATCAATTATATGTAATTGGGGCATTTCGCGTAACTGATTCAGTATGTAAAGCCGACTTTCCGAGCTGTTACACACGCAGGAATTAACGCTCGTGGATGAGTGCATTGCAAAATTCGTGAGATCCAATATAAACTCATGCCTTCAATAACAAGTTTCAACAAGGACACAAAGGAAACTGAAAACGATTAATTTTTAATTCAATTAACCTTTTTTTTAATTTCCTCCAAAATTTTCCGCAGAATTGAAACACATATTTTTCCTACTTTCAGGAATTGTGTTTTGATTGTTGGTTATGTAATAGAACAAATAAATTTATTTATTTTACAAATTTTTAATGATGGTCGATGTTTATAATTACTTAATAATTTACAGATCGTGATGATGTTTCAGAACAACCGTCCGGAAAAAAGCCGTCTGGGGCAAAGAGTAAATGATGAACATTATGTTTTAATAGAATCACACACAAAGAGAAGATACGATATAGTTCATAGAAAATCATTTAGAACGCGATGATAGAAGTTTACTGCAGAGATGGGAATTGAATCAGTTCCAACTGCAATGCGAAGTACTAAATACAGTGTTTGTGTACTACTACTGCTACAGTTTTTATGTATAAGCAACAATAACTTAAGTATAAACAAGCTTAAGTATAAGCAACAATAACTAAAGCTAAAGTTGTAGTATCAATAAATATTTCTCTAAAAAGTTTAGAACCAACTTCTGCAAAAAACTGCAGAGAATATTTTCACATAAATTGTAGAGATTTTCGAGTGTGGTTTAGTTGCTGAAAGTGTTGCGGAGGCGACAAACCACTGTGTCTTTGTCCTGAAGTTGTACTCGAGGCAGTTTTAAGATTTACTGATTCACAAGCTGCGAGACGCTTCTTGGGCTAACATCTTCCGCAAATGAATGAATCCAAGCCTAGAAGAAGGGGGAGGATTAACCGCCAACTCTGCAAAGTTTCACACTTCCATCGTACATCATTCGCAGAATGAGTTTTACACATTAAAATAAATAAATAAACTTAAAATAAATACTGGTATATCGTTTAAAATACTTCTAATAATCAAACTCCAAGAAACAATATAATTCATAAGACAAATCTATTTCGCAAAAAACAATTGACCACTTGGAAAGTCGTGAAGATAGGAACGCCATTTCTACTCGTGCCTTGTCTGACACCCTAACTAACTTAGCAATAGTCTCACGTGCGTCATGTTTTTAAGAAATACAAATAAAACTTAAATATCAACTGAGTCAAATGTACTAGCAATAAAGCGAGAGCACCTTTACTATCTAACCATGAGGGGTAGTTAGTTCTAATCCTGCATGAAGAAAGGACGTTTCTGAGTGTATTTTTCTTTCTATAATTCAATAAGATATAACCTTAGAGTGAAACATGCCCAAGTCAATAACAATCTTCTGCTTCTTCGACTCGCCTGCAAAGCACGATTGTTTTCACCACGGAGTTGTGCCATGGTTGCTTCGTCAACCCACCAGCATCACATCGGAACACATCCCATCCATAATCACATTTACCCCCCCCCCCCATGATCTCCCTACCATCATTCCCAGGCAACAGCAAGTCACATTGTGGCACGAAAAGGGAACCCATCCAGGAAAAGGGAAGACACAAATGCGAACGGTTGCTTCCTCATCTACGCTCAGAAAAAAACATGGCACGCGTCAGTATTTTTATAAGTACGCATTTCACGGCCGGATAAACATTGTCACGTCCCGTTCTTTTGAAGGTTCGTCATTTTGAGCGAGGGCCGCCTAATATGTGTATACATTTCTATCGAATACCTTTATTTGAGAATATTTTGTGACAAACATTAGCATCCACCTCCCGCGAATTTCTGCGAAAGCTACTGGCTCTTCCTTGCTTCAATGGCAGTACTTCAAGTCTCCGACTCGCTTCACGGTTCATTGCACCAAACAAAAGAGGCCAGTGAAACGTACAGCCAGTTGTCAAAACAAGTCGTGTGTGACAAGCATCGAAACTCGTCAGGCTTCACTGCAAGGCAAAGTTGCCTCGTCAACGTCACACACATACTTGCATGTAATTTTCACTGCAGCTGCGGGGCAAATGACCTGCCGAACGGAGGTCGCAGAGTACAAGTCACACTCCTTCCGCTCACACCAGAGGATTTCATTACTACATCAAAGTCTTCATAAATTCTTAATCTAATTTTTGTATTAGACAAACTTCTACACAGTGAAATAATGTTTATTGTAAGCAAAGGAAAGTCATTTATTTAACGCCACAGGAAATTACTTTAAACTTTTTTGTCAGGTGTCGCTATTTCCCTGGCTCAGTACACTTTCTTAAAAACTTAGAGTAGTTAATTATTCAGTATATTACAAACGATGGTTATATTTTATGCTAAAAAAATGTGTGAGAAGACGATACATGATCCAATAAATCAGTTTTACAAAACTATTTACCGGTACTAACCACAAATGGGCCGAAATCATTGCTTAAGAAACTATATGTGTAAAAAATGTGTTAAGAATCAATTGATTGTAATGTGGACATGTCGCTGCATTAGTTAAGTAATCATTTCAAATTCTAATAACTTTTCTTGCATATCATTGTAAACTCCTATCACAATACGAACATCAAAGCAAACACTGAATATGTAAGTGGTTGTTTTTGTTTGTTTGTTACGCTAGAAACCTTTGAAAGAAATTTTTGTAATTTATTCATACAATGTACGTCTGGATTTAACGAAATAGTATATACAAGTTCCACTGGGTGCATACGGATGACCAATGTATTATTAAAATATATTAAAAGATAATAATGTACGAGGAAGATAGTAATTCCCTCATTTACGGCCAAAATTCTGACAACCGTAATTCATCCAATAAACAAGTAGCCTCAATCGCTTAAAAGGATCTGAGAGAATTGACAGAAACAAATATTATTTTTACACTTCAGACAACAATTAAAATATTGCTTAATTTGGTTGTGACGGAGACATAAATATTCATATAACCTGTATGTAAATAACTCTTTGAACAAATGGAGTGGAAATATCGACATTGTATGGGACATGTAGAGAACATACGAACAGAAAAATCGGCGAAGCTGTCAATAACTGTCCATCTCGAAACAACGACGTGGGTTTTATGACATTCATACGTGTTAATGCGTTGCAAACGTAGGATTTACTCACTGCATGACACACAAATGTACGAGTACCAATGCCTTCTCCAGTAAAGTGCCAGTTAAAGGAGAAATATTAACTCACACGTCTCGCAGTTCCCTCGGGATTCTTCAGCGCTAACTCGTAACAACATTGCCAAGCTTCCCTCGACACAGGGTGCTTTCTCTTGACATTCAAATAAACGATTCACAATCAGCAAAGTGCGACAAACCGTAATAATGTTTTCATGGCAGCAATCCAACTGGTGCGGGGCAGCGGCGGCAGAGGTAGTAGGGGAATGGGGAGAGTGGCGCGACGGCGATATCGAGGTGACGAGATAGGGGTGACGGGGCGGGGGTGACGAGGCAGGGGTGACGAGGCGGGGGTGACGAGGTGGGGGTGACGAGGCGGGGGTGACGGAGCGGGGGTGACGGGGCGGGGGCCGGGGGTGACAGGGCGGGGGGTGACAGTGCGGGGGTGACAGGGCGGTGGTGACGGAGCGGGGGTGACGGAGCGGGGGTGACGGAGCGGGGGTGACGGAGCGGGGGTGACGGAGCGGGGGTGACGGAGCGGGGGTGACGGAGCGGGGGTGACGGAGCGGGGGTGACGGAGCGGGGGTGACGGAGCGGGGGTGACAGGGCGGGGGTGACGGGGCGGGGGCCGGGGGTGACGAGGCGGGGGTGACAGGGCGGGGGTGACAGGGCGGGGGTGACAGGGCGGGGGTGACAGGGCGGGGGTGACAGGGCGGGGGTGACAGGGCGGGGGTGACGAGGCGGGGGTGGCAGGGCGGGGGTGACAGGGTGGGGGTGAGGAGGCGGAGGTGACAGGGCGGGGGTGACAGGGTGGGGGTGATGAGGCGGGGCTGACAGGGCGGTGGTGACATGGCCGGGGTGATGGGGCGGTAGCGATGTGGTGGTGGTAAAGGGATAGTGCGAGTGGCAGGGGAGCGTCAGGCGGGGCGGAACGGCGATGAAGGGTTAGCGAGGCGGTGGTGAGGGGGCGGGGCGGGGGTGGTTTGGTAGTGATGACGAGGCAGCGGAGGCGGAACGGCGGTGACGCGGCGGGGCGGCGGTGAAGGGTTAGCGAGGCGGTGGCGAGGGGGCGGGGCGGCCGCTGCGTGAGGGGCGGCGAGCGGCGTCGCGCGCCAGCGAAATTTCAGCAAACGATTTCCCGCAAATCCGCTCGCGACGCCACCGCAGCCGCGCGGCGACGCGGCGCGATTTCATTAACGCTCCCCATCAAACTGCAGCCGCGACAAACAGAACCCTCGAATCGCGCACGTCGCATTATGTAATTGGCAGGGCGTCTGGAGATCTGTGCATGACTTCGTTCCTTGAGAGACATTTCGGAGAGGTTGAGACAATGTTCGTCAATTACAAAAATGAAGGGTTCACGAGCAAACAACTACAAAACTAGAAATTCTTTCTTCGTCTTGATTCTACAATAGTAAGACCGACAACATCGTTTTCAATAGAACACAATGTAATATCATTGGTTGTTTTTTTATCTTCGATTGTTCTTCTCGTATTAATTAGACCTGTGTCACCTGTGCGTTTAATTTGGGAGCAAGAGTTACAGCGCGCTGTTTTTAAGTTACCCGTATTCGAAAAAAGAATTCCAAGAATTTGAAAATTCGCTCGTGTCACGCTCCATAGTACAACGTTTGCGTTTTTCCCACGCGTTTAGATGGAAGAGTGAAGTTGAGTAAAAAGTTGCGTGAATGCAACAGAGGTGGAGATGATATGGTAAAATACGGCATACACAAATATACGGCATACAAATACAACGCATTCACAAATATACACTCGTGCTTCTTTATTCTGTGAGAAAACATAACTGGGACGAACTGTGGGACATTCGTTTGGAAGCTCCGACTTGATTAAAATATGTGGGAACAGACAAATGTCAATTACAGACGCAGAGTTGTCGTGGTTTCACAGACCGTAGCTGAGAGTTCCGTTTCACACCTTGTGTTATTACACGATTTGTAAATAAGCCTTCAATTCATTTGTAACCTAAACAGTAAGTTGTAGAAGTTACACTCTGTTTTTAACATGAAAATTGTTGAAGGACTCCATACTCGTATTTCTCTTTTAATGGGGTTAATACAACTTTTTATATGAAGTCAGCAGAGGTAATTGTTATTATCTAACATTGCGAGAGGCACCACAAACAGTCTGATTTTGCTCCGTAGAGTCCTATATTAAATAATGGGACAAAAAGAAACTACATCAGCCAACAGCATCAGATACCATAAAGAATTGGAAAATTCTCCATTATCTTGAGCGGTATAATACTGAATAGGCTGAATAATTTCCAGATGTAAGTTGACATTAATTTGTTCATCATTGGGGAAATGCTAATACGAAATAAAAGGGAAATCCTTTATATAATTATTCCATAAAATCACATTGAAAAGGCTTACCCCGAGTAATACGAAACATCATGGATGTATGACAGAGCAATCGGAACTAATAACTGGAAATGACGGGATGGTTACTACAGTACACAAAAGAACCTATTGCAAATGTACTAATGTACTTCCCCTAATTAAGCTAACAACACGTGAGCTAGAGCTCGTAATTGGATGAGCGGCAGAGCGAAATTGCGGTGGCTTCTGCTTCTCGAAATGTACTTTAATACATTATCGTGCGGCAAAACGCAATCTACTTAAGATACAATGAGAGCGGAGAATGAAAACAATCACTTTACGAAGCACAGTGCAACGATCTTCAGTCGAAGCGGCAACAAAAATAAAAGCGAAGAACGCACTAAACGGTGGCATTTGGGTTAACGTTCTGACGCGGAAAAACTTTCCTTAGTTACCAATTTACATTAGCTCCAGTATTGGAAATAAAAAAAACTGCAATAAAAAACACTTTCTTGCGGTCTTATTTCCATACCAAGTTTCACGTAGTTGTCAAACTGGCTGTTCTCGACGTTGATGAATGTATGGAAGCCCCACGCTAGAGGAACGCGGACGTCTACAATGCCTCTTTACACAGTTATATCTTATGACAAATTATTTTATAAAATGTTTAATAAAACGTACATTTTATAAAATCTAGCATTCACACGGTAAAATTCGGTGTTTCAAAAAATAAAATGGAACATACATTTTCATCAAAAAAGTTTACGCGACAATCAATCAACATTCGCCAATGCCGTCCACACAAATGTAAGTGGCGAATGAACAGCGAAGCTCAAATGACAACAAACTGCGCCAATATATTAGCGTCTGGGCGTAAGTTAATTTAGTTTTCTCGAAATAGGCTAAACGAGTGTCGACATAACGAAAGGTTTTAGCTGAGTGGACAACACAAGTGCGCTTCTAGACGAGTGTCAAAAGTATCGTCAGAAGCGCGCTTCTAGACGAGTATTGTCACTTGTATATTGTCACCAACGCTTTGTACTCGTGCTATAAACGTAATGCAAGACGAGAGCTCGAAACAGGAATTTTACTCTACTGTATTAGCCACAGTGGCTAGGTCTAACAATATTTCGGAAAAAATGCCAGAAACGAAATAGACTTGTTTCATGAAACGTTTTGTAAAACATTGTAAGTTTCGTCGTTTTATTTGAAAAGAAAGTCTTTCAACAGGCATAGAGCCAGCCTGAGGAGGTTGGGAGGCGTACCTGCTGCGTCTGCGGCGCGATGTCGCGGGCGGGGAGGAAGCTGGACCGGGCGACTGCGGGCGGCGGCGACGGCGACGAGAGCGCGCGCGGCGGCGAGTGGCGCAGCGAGCGAGCACGCGACCGAGCGAGCGCAGCGCAGCGGAGCGGTGGGCGACCGGGCGACGCGGGCGCCGGCGAGCGACTGACCCGAGGGCGGCGCGCGCTTCGGGAGCCTCCCGCGCCGCGCCGCGCCGCGCCACGCGGAGGGGAAGGGAGGGGGAAGGGGCAGCGGAGGGGAAGCCGCGGTGATTGAAAGGGCCGGCTGCGCGCCGGGGGACGGGAGGACGCTACAGTAGCGGGTGACGTGGATGTTGAGATTGTTGTTGTTGTTGTTGTTGATAATGTTGTTGATGATGTTGATGATGATGATGTTGATGTTGTAGGAGACCAATGGGTATGTCAATCGTTCGTTTGTATGGTGTGAAGATACAAAGACGACGTTGCCGGCCGAAATAGCCGAGGTCGCTAAGGCTGAAGGGCAATACCTACCTCGGCTCGAACGGTCGCGTGTTCGAGTCCCCGCCTCGGGCACGGATGTTTGCGTTGTCCTTACGTGCTCTCCCTACAGTTCCCCGTACAGTAAAAAAAATAAAGTGGTCGCTGTATGACCAAGTCGTTGGAAAGCGACCTAAAAAGAGGCGATGTATACATTGGCGGTGGCGGACAAGTTGAGGCTGAAACAACTGTAGCGGGGAACACGTATATGGTAGTGTTGGTGGCAGTTAACGGGGGGATATTCAAAGGTGATGGTGTTAGATGTTGGTGGTGACAGGGACCTTGAGGTCGGCAGTAACAGCAATGGTGACGTTTCGTTGGGTTGACGGCGGCAGTGGCAGAGATGGGGTCAGATATGATAGCAGTCGTGGGGACGTCGATGGCGGTTGTGGCGACGGTAGTGGTGGACAAAGCTGCTTGCAGGTCTCGGAGGAAGGGGGAAACTCTCGCTGAAGAACAGAAGGTGCGCGAGTCATCGGTGGTGAGGCCGGGTATCGTAAACGGCCCGAGGCAGAGAAAAGAAGTCGACCAGCTGCCGCAGTGCGCGAATCGATGCTAAATTGGCTGAGAATACGCGTTCCTGTACGCCCCTTGATTCTTGCACGCACGTTTCTATTGAATAACACACGCTCTTCTACTGAATTTAGAGGTGGATATTACGCCAATAAA
Organism: Gryllus longicercus; assembly: GCA_038098605.1. Taxonomy (NCBI): domain Eukaryota; kingdom Metazoa; phylum Arthropoda; class Insecta; order Orthoptera; family Gryllidae; genus Gryllus; species Gryllus longicercus. Next base: position 16,327 of record JAZDUA010001572.1, on the reverse strand, counting down.
ATGTTTTCCGTGGTAAGTATGGTAAATTCATGAAACGTTCTTAAGGAAACTTAACGTAATTCTCAGATAAGCGTTTCTTGAGTGAGTGATGTTCAATATTCAACTTGAAGAGAAAGTAGCTACAAACTTCTTCGATAATCTGAAACGTTCTCTCAGCTTTAAAATCCTTTGAGTTGAAAATTTCCATTTTTTTTCATTGGGTTAGAATTTTAAACACTAATTCACTTGCCATTGCACTTGGTTTGGAAGTTTGCTAGATTTTGTTTACAATAAACGTTAATGGAATTATTTTGTACTTACTGAGAAAGGAAAAAGTGGATTTTAAGAGAAATTTTCTCTATGAAATTTAAGAACGTTAAGCTAAAATCAAACTTGTGTTGACAAAATGCGTCAGAATACGACAAATGTTTTATGCTAGTTCTGTTGTACGTTTTTGGTTGGAGCAGTATATTACCCATTTTCTTCTCATTTTCTTGGTAATTTCATGTTATAGTAGTTTCATTTCAAAAGTAAAAAAAAAACTATTATATTCTTAGAAAACGTTATTAAATATTTTCATTTCATTTTTACTTTTTGTTAATAAATATCATCTCCTTAATCGAGATAGAAACTTGTACGAGACGAGCAAATCCTCTAAAATTACTTCACATATTAAACCCCTAAAATGAAAACGCAAGTAATAAAAATATTTGAATTGATATTTACTTTCAAAAAATATTACGTAAAGAAGCAAGAATCAAAGATTCGTATCCTTAATATTTTCTCATTCAATTATTCCATCTTATGTCTTCAGAGTAAACTTACCATAAATTAATTACAGTAAACGCTCGTAATCACGAATTCGTTTAACTCGAAATTCGTCGCAAATGAACAAAATGTGGGTCCCGCCAAAGAAACGAAGTAATGAGGATATATACATAAAAATCTGATGACACGAATTTTTATAACAAGAACATCGACTGCTTCAGGCCCTTGGAATTAAGTGTTGAATATGGTTTATTGAATTAACATGTTTTCATGAAGTTAATAATCATGAAGTACTCAGTGGGGATGTTCTCGATCAGAAATAGGGGTATGATTGAGCGCTAATTTATAGTTACTTGTAACTTCGAGCCACTATTGATTTTAATTAAAGCTAATACTAACCTGTAAAGAGGTAATTCTACTGATATTAACTGTGGTAATTCTACTAATATTAATAAATTAACAACAAAAGATGCGCTTTTCTGAGAGTTAAAAAATCCTTAGTGAAAATGTTACACCGTATTTCACAGATTACTCATGAGCACATGTAACTTCACCTGAGAATTGAGTTGTCTCAACAGTTTTTTGTCTTCGAAATCTCTTAATCTTTCCCTTTGATACACCACGTCACAATCAATACTCTACTGACATCGTTTCCCCGGGCCTTTGTGCACTATTTGGAACAATATATGCAAAACTCGTTCCGTTCCACATCATTAGGGTAACAGTGGTGCTTCAGCACTGGGCAAACGCAATTATCTCCCATGCACATCCCGCGCCGGCCGCACCGGTTAATTAGGTCCCGAGGCGTTCGGCAATTCGGAGGACCTGCGCCCACGGCTTCGGCCCCGCCCGGCCCTGGCCCGCCCTGCCCCGCCCCGCTCCGCTCCGCTCCGCTCCGCCCCGCCCCGCCCCCCGCCCTGCCCCGCCCCCCGCCCCGCCACGCCACGCCACGCCACGCCACGCCACGCCCGGCCCGGCCCGGCCCGGCCCGGCCCGGCCCTTGCCCCGCCCCGCCCCGCGCCACTCCGCCACGCGCCGCGCCGGGTGGGCCCAGGAGGGCAGCTGGCGCCGCAGCCGTTATCAGGAGCCACTTGCATCAGCCCTAACAGCCCTCAAGGCGCCCGGGGGGGGGGGGCTGCCGTGCCGGCCCCAACCACTCACCCACAGCCCAGGCGCGCTCACATCGGATCCCCGAACAAAGTAAATATGAACATGTAATGGTTTTAGGTGCGGACATTTCATTCCAGAAGTAATTATTTAACCTGAGAACCCATCAATAGCACGTGCATTATTGAGTGCGCGAGCAGTATTGTGGTCAGAGAGTAATAAAATACGTGATGCTTAATGAGAACCATTGTGGAAAAAAATAGTGCACGATGAGACACGAGAGGGAAAATTGAAATGAGGGTGTAATTCGATCCTCTCATTTAAATTTCACGTGCAACGACCTTAATTTGCAGGACTGTAATCCAGGGGGTTCAAAAGAAATGTGCTCCAGGAATTCCAATGTAACTGATTGCGTAGTGCTCGGACGGAATATTATGGCCATTGCTTCAGCCCGCTGTAATAATTAACAAAAGTTTTCTCTTTTTGCAATTGAGAAGCTTGGTGGAGAAAACAGCGTATTTCATTCGCTGGCCGGTTAACTTTCGAATATCGCTGCATTAAGTGGCAGTAAGTTTGCGTTCGCGAAGTTGACTCGAACATGAGACGAGACGGGTTGGTCGGGCGCGGCAGAGTGGGGATTTTATTTCGAGTTCGTCGCACTCTCCGATCTCACGCCCAACTTGGTCGGAGAAACACAAACGTTGCGCCGGGAGGTGGAGGAAGGTGGAGGAGGGCGGAGGAGGGCGGAGGAGGGCGGAGGAGAGAGGAGGAGGGCGGAGGAGGGCGGAGGAGAGAGGAGGAGGGCGGAGGAGGGCGGAGGAGGGCGGAGAAGGGCGGAGGAGGGCGGAGGAGGGCGGAGGAGGGCGGAGGAGGACGGAGAAGAGCGGACGAGGGCGGACGAGGGCGGACGAGGGCGGACGAGGGCGGACGAGGGCGGACGAGGGCGGACGAGGGCGGACGAGGGCGGAGGAGGGCGGAGGAGGGCGGAGGAGGGCGGAGGAGGGCGGAGAAGAGCGGAGGAGGGCGGAGGAGGGCGGAGGAGGGCGGAGAAGGGCGGAGAAGAGCGGAGGAGGGCGGAGGAGGGCGGAGGAGGGCGGAGGAGGGCGGAGGAGGGCGGAGGAGGGCGGAGGAGGGCGGAGGAGGGCGGAGGAGGGCGGAGGAGGGCGGAGGAGGGCGGAGGAGGGCGGAGGAGGGCGGTGGAGGGCGGAGGAGGGCGGAGGAGGGCGGAGGAGGGCGGAGGAGGGCGGAGGAGGGCGGAGGAGGGCGGAGGAGGGCGGGGGAAGGCGGAGGAAGGCGGAGGAAGGCGGAGGAGGGCGGAGGAGGGCGGAGGAGGGCGGAGGAGGGCGGAGGAGGGCGGAGGAGGGCGGAGGAGGGCGGCGGAGGAAGGCGGAGGGCGGCGGAGGGCGGAGGAGGGCGGCAGAGGGAGGCGGAGGAGGGCGGAGAAGGGCGGAGGAGGGTGGAGGAGGGCGGAGGAGGGCGGAGGAGGGCGGAGGAGGGCGGAGGAGGGAGGCGGAGGGCGGAGGAGGGCGGCGGAGGGAGGCGGAGGGCGGAGAAGGGCGGAGGAGGGTGGAGGAGGGCAGAGGAGGGCGGAGGAACGCGGAGAAGCGCGGAGGAGGGCGGAAGTGGCGGCCGCGGTGTGCGTAGGCCCCGTGAAAATACCGAGCTGGCAGAGAGAAAGAGAGGACGTGGACAGGCGGTCTACCCACTGGCGCCGCCAAAAAGCCACAGCTCTTCACCAAGGACTTCTCTGGTTTCTCTTAAGCCATTATCTCCTACTTCAGCGTCACTGAGCCAGAAGAATCACAAAAGCCAACGCCATTTGCACTGTCATCACGTTTGCCGTAAAACTGGAGAGCAGAGCTTAGTGACAGCAATGCCGCACAAGTCTCCGCCATGTCGCAGCTCGAAAGATCCTAGGATTTGAGACCCTAGGGAGGGGGGGGGGGATTTGAGACCCTAGGGCGTATGTTCGACTTAGCTACGCAGCTAGGTCGAATTCAACCATCGGGAAGAGAATTCTAGTGGTCAGCTGTTCTGACCCGTTTTCCGAGGTTTCTCTGATCAAAACCAGGTAAATGCGGAACAGTTCTTTAACAAACGGGTCCCAGAGTGCGCGCAATCCTTTATTCCTCTTCCGTATCCACTTCGTTATCCTTACATGCACAGACACCTACATTTACAAGCATTGCACTATATCACTCACATATCGATTGGCAGTCAGGCATTAGAACGTGTTTCGGCGGGGCGGTATCACACAGGGAAAGTACCTTTAGAGGTAAATTCTGAATGCTACACGTGTAGGTCGGTGGTCGATTTTAATGATGGAGGTCGACCGGCAGCGCTAGGTACATCCACTACACTTACGAGACTAATGGCTGCAGCAGTTTACACGACCCCGGAAACTCTAAACAATCGATAAATTATTCACTTTTGCCGTAAGAGTCACATACTTTAACGCCATTACAGCCTTTAACGTCACCATAGCCTCTACTTATGGTTTATCTAATACCACCACGCAACTAGCTTTGATAACAGCCGCTATCTCCAGGAACTCTGACGCCACGACCACCGCAAACTACACCGCGCTGCGCCGTCACTTCCACTTTCACTTTCGCGCTGAGCCGGGAGGGGCAGGCGGCCGACGAGTAGCCGTCCGTGTGGGAGAGGTGTCTGACAGTCCTCTTTCGCACTTCACGCTGCGTCGAGCGGGCCTCCATTTGGGGCGGACACAGCAAACGCCAACGCCACATACGACCCCATCACCGCCAGCTGCGCCTTGCCCTCCTCCCGCCTCCAGCGCTCTTTCACGGGCGGCATCCTCCTTCACCTTTCGCATTGTGCATTGTTGTCCTCGTCCTCGTTGCCCTTCCTGATGTCGCCGCCCTCGCCGCCCTCGCCGCCCTCGCCGCCCTCGCCGCCCTCGCCGTCTTGGCAGCCCCATCGACCTCCGTGCCCTTGCGGGCGTGAGGGGCGACCGCCCCCGCCAGGACCCCATCGCACGTCGTCCCCGCAACCGCAGGCGCCCCGTGGCCCGGCGGCGCCCGCTGACCCTCGCCCGCCCCCGCCGCACGTCGTGGTCCTAACCGCAACGCGCCGCCGACGCCAAAGTTCGGCCGCGCGCGACTCGGGCGGTGGTAAATTGGGGCAAGGCACGGCGCGGCGCGGCGCGGCGGCGTGGGGGGAGCGGGGCGGATACGTGCGGGGGCGGGGGAAGCGCTGCCTTCCGGACAGCAGACGCACTTAACGGCCCCCGGGCGTAACTCGGCGCCGCCCCGCGGGGCCGCCCCGCGCCCCAGAGGAGCGCCCGCCCGCCCCCGGCGCTGTCCGCGCCCCCGCCCCAAAGGGCCCGCGCGCCTCTACATCAGCGCCGCGCTCCCGCCCGCCCTTCCGGCCACGTGCTCAACGGGTAGCCTGCGGTGGAGCTCACGGGTGGCTTGTTTCTACCTTTGGACGCTTCTCGCTGTACACATGCCTGTCTGCCCTCAGGCTTTCTTCCTGCTTCGTCGACTCCAGTCGTTATTACCGATTTCTTTTCTATTTCATATTTAGTATTACAGCAATTCGATCAAATTCAGTTTTTTTTTTCTTTTGTTATTTCATATATCCTTAATCAAAGTGAATCATAAATTATTATTCATATAGGCCTCTTTCGTTCATTGTCGACACAATGTTTAAGAATGATACGATTTCTCTCACTTTGCTAATGTGTCCTTCCTTGTTTACGTATTTTACAAATGTAATGTTTTTAGTTTCCATCTTTCGTTCGTTTTAATTTTCATTATGTTCATCATTAAGGATTACAATTTTTTTCTTTTAATATTTACCATTAATTATTATAATTTATTGCTTATAAGCTTTTTAAACATTTCAATACATCTGTCGTAATCATCGCACTTTTAAGCACCCTCTTGTTCCGGGTGTCACAGGCTTTGCTCCTGCTGTTCGTCCTATTGGCCCTCCGCACCGGCCTCCTGCCCTTTGCCGCAGCGCCGCTTCCCCGCCGGAGGAAGTTTACTGCACGACCGCCCGGAGGCCCCGCCCCGCCCCGCCCCGCCCCGCCAGGCCCCGCCCCGCCCCGCCAGGCCCCGCCCCGCCCCGCCCGGCCCGGCCCCGCCCGGCCCCGCCCCGCCCGGCCCCGCCCGGCCCCGCCCCGCCCCGCCCCGCCCGGCCCGGCCCCGCCCGGCCCCGCCCCGCCCGGCCCCGCCCCGCCCGGCCCCGCCCCGCCCGGCCCCGCCCCGCCCGGCCCCGCCCCGCCCCTCCCCGCCCGGCCCCGCCCCGCCCCGCCCGGCCCCGCCCCGCCCGGCCCCGCCCCGCCCGGCCCCGCCCCGCCCGGCCCCGCCCGGCCCCGCCCGGCCTGGCCCGGCCCCGCCCCGGCCCGCCCCGCCCCGCCCACGACCGCGCTTAGCACGCCCTGCTCGCCACCTGGCGCGGCGAAATACGACGCTGACCGCTCCACTTCGCCGCTTGTCACACCTCGTAAGCCCACGGCGCGGCTCAGGTTGCTCAGCGGGGAGTGGCGGCCTGGGCTGGGCCATCGCCTGCCTCGATGGGGCGCGCATCCGCCCGTCCTTCTGCCTCCGGTTCCCGCTCGCGGCAACGCCGGCCCTTCTGCTGCAGCGCGCACTACAGGATTCTACAATCCAAGTCCAGACGGTGGCGAACTTCCGACACTTGCTACATAGCTGCATCGAGTTCAATCACTGTCAGGAAGTCAACCACTATCCACTCTAGCAGCCGGAACCGGAATAGTTGGCTCAGACCTTCAACTGATGCCACTGTTGTGCCTCTGACCAGGAGGTCCCGACGGCGGTTACATTTCACCCAGATAGCTTGGTCGAGTTCTGTCGCTGTCCGGAGAAGCGGTTTGGCTGCTCTGATCGGTAGTTTTCCGTGTTTCTCCGACCAACGCCAAGCGAATGCCGGAGCAGTGCCCTAACAAACGCCCCACGGATAGCGCGCGATATTTCCTTCCCATTCCTTGTCCTATCCTCTCAGTTACAGTAAAATGCACTACACTTCCACACATGTCGATACACAGGTCCACAGCTTAGGCCTTGCGGATTCGGTGGTATAACGGTTAGCGTATCCGGCTGAAGTTTGCGTATTAAAACCCTATCGAAGACGTGGATTATTAAAGGTGAAAAAAAATCCTTCGTGGTGAAGTAAAGCTGACTGTCTAATGTAGAAGATTCATTGACTTTGGAAGAACCTAAAGCCTAAAATATGTCTCTGAGATAAATCTAAAATCGCCTGTTTCGCCGCCCGACGTAATACCTTATTTCTCCACTAGATGATGAAAGCTGCGTAGCGAAATTTGCGTGGTCAGACTGAAGAGCGGGCATGGTGGCCCATGTCACGCCATGTAAAATAAGGCACTAACTAAATGCCGTAGGAAAGATGGTCATTAAAAACTTGGAGGTGATATGTGCAAATGCACAAAAAGAGAAGTAGACCAAGAATTACATGGTATGATAGTGTGCGGCAATGAGAGATCGTCTCACCAAAGAAAATGATTGGCAAGATAGAATAAGATGAAAGCTTGGGTGCGAGAGACGCCGCATGGTGGAGTTCCACTCACAGAAGAAGACAAACTAACTAAAGGAAGAAACCCGCTAGCCGAGAGTAGGTCGGCGCCGGATCTCGCAATCCAGCGGGGTACAATCACCGCCATCTCCTTGCAAAAAACGTATGCACTACACTTACGGGACTAATGACCTTAGCCGTTGACACGCCCGGAATCAGTAGCGTTCAACCAATCATCTAACGGCTGGTTGCACCGATCGGCAGTTTTCCGTAGTTTCTTGTGAGCAACCCAGGCGAAAGAACCGCTCGTTGTCTTGCCTTCATCTTCACACTTTACATAAGTACTTTTGTGCACTGCATGCATACTTGCGTGCTCTATACTACCGCATATCGTCAGTTGGCCTGTCGGAAGCTTAGAGCTTCTACCTGATGGGGGAAACCCGCAAGCCGTCGTGTACATGTAGGTCGTCACCAAATACCACATTCAACCGAGGGAGGAACACCGCCAACCCCCGAAATATAACTCTCCCTACACTTACGGGAACGTAGTTGATGCCCCTGGAATCAGTACCCACTTGCTCCGCCTCTTCGTAAACCTAGAAATTAAATGACAACAGGTTCTGAGTTTATTAGGCTATTTTTTTTTAAAAAAAAGGATGTGAATGTTATTTTTTTATGAATGGTCTTCAGTTTTCAGGTCTTAATCAACAGGTAGACCTATATTTACTTTCAACAAATTCTATTCTGCACCTCTCCATTCAGTGGAGTATATTTACCATTGTATCTGCCTGCGACCCTGGGTCAGCGCATATTTGCATATCTGGCTTGATTGAAGTTGTGAGTGAAAAATATTGTGCAAATATAACAAAAAATTATCATTTAAATAATTCTATATTTCATCACTTGACGTTCATTGTGTTGAATGTCAACAACGACTTTACATCGAGTAGAACGGATAAAACGTACTCATACATTTATAATCTGACATTGATTCTGTTATCTGATTTTTAAAATCCTACTAAATGCGAACATTCATATGGTCCTAGTGCGTTCATTTAATCGTTTTCACTTCATTTTTTGAATCATTAGTTAATAATAGTAGTCGAACTTCTGTGAATGTGTCTCTGGAAAATTATTTATCGAAGGGATATTGTTGATAATCTATTTGTTTGTATTTTTAGTTAATTTGCATTCAATAAAAAAGCATTTTATTGATTTTTATAGTCCTTAATTGTGTTTCCCTATAGCTTTAGAGAAAAAAAAATATGTCCACAACACGACAAATTAAGAAGGAAACGAAGAACTCTGACAATCCTCAAGTAAAAAGTATTAAACATATTCTGGTTTCTTTCAAATACTTTGCATTTGAATAAATTATCTATCTATGGAATTGAAATATACAATTTACAATAGTTAGATACAAGTAGATCAAATGTATTCTACTTCTCAAAAGACATACTGAATGATCTGCAGCGCACACACAGAAACATAAAATAACGGATTCACAAAATAGGCCATATCACATGTTCAACCACACATAAATAATATTGAAAAAGTGTGTTATAATGTAAAAATCGATCTTAAGTCAAATATATTGATTGAAAACACTATATTTAAATCTTACATCTTTCCAGTTTTTGATCTACATTGACTGTTAAACTGTAAGCAGAACTGTATCCAAAGTAGAATAGAAGAGTAAAGAGCGTTGTATCCAACTTAAATGTAGGCGACATTTAGTCGCGTTTTTTTTATATTAAGCATAAACGACATTTTAAACAACTTGTTCTTTTAATAATTTGATAGATTTATAGCTGTTCGACGATTTTTCTATTATGAACAAATATGAAAACGCATGGAGTTTTAATGATCTGTGATAATATTTCAAAATATTACTAAGTAATATTACTAACAAAAAGAAATACTGTTAATAATTATAATTTCTAAATTCGCCAACAAACTGTGTTGTATATTATTCAGATGTTTAAAATGAGCTTTAGTAATAGTAAATGTATAAATGTCAATGAAATGAATTTTAGAGCCTAATACACTGTGTGAGGTTCAGATTCTTTGGAGTTTTGTGATATGGTTGAAAAATTACTTTTTTTGTTTTTGTTTTAATAACGAGTGGAAAACTTTTTAAGAGGAAATATGTTATTTTTTGTCGAACATTTTGTTTCATTTATCTTGCTGCTGATTTTTAGATGTGTGAGTTTTGTTTTTTCTTATTTGTACCATTTGTTACAAGCAACACCCTGGGCCCCTGGGGGAATGTGTATAGGCAACCCTTTGTACGTAGAAGTGTTGCGGGGGAAATCCTATCGTGGGCGACAAGGACTGTCTAAAGAAAGATAAACTACGAAAAGCTCATATTTTCAAGCACTGAAAAGAAAAAGTGGTTCAGTAACTCGTGAGAAAAACAATTAGAACCTTTCCTCTTAACAAAATTAATTTTTAATCAACGCAATTGCTTCACAATCAATGATATTGTATTACATTTCGGAAATCTCGCCAGATGATTTGGTATATTGAATCGATGGACTGTAAATAATGGTATGTGCCCTTGCTGATGAAATTCCCGGGTTTTTTGCTTTTATGAAGGAGATCGAGTAGATTTTCCAATATTTCAAGTGATTTCCATAACGTAACAAATAGCAGTGATAATTCGCCCGTACGTTATGGCTAGCGCCTCTTATTACGTTTAATACGGCTGTTTTGCATTGCAATTTCGCGCGAAATGTGAAATGTCAGCTATTAATATTCACATTCAAAAGCTTCAATTGTAAAAGTATTGCCTAAAAATTCAATTTATTATTTATGAAATAAGAATAATGTATAATGTTTCGTAACAAAATCCCTCTTTTGGAAATAAATGCCTCAGGAAATTCTAAAATTATTCATGAAAATCCAATATTTCCTTTCAGTATCTACAAACATGAAAGTTAAATACGTTTATATATTACAACACACAAGGGCCGCGAAACATTGAACCATATAAATGGACGTGATACTGACACTTGAAAGATACCAAGTGGGCATGAAAATCTATCTTTACGATGAAAATCCAAATATTTTTAAAGCTTTCGCCCTGGGTTGCTAGTTTGCTGCTCTGCTCCCAGTGAATTATTTCGAGCCATACTCTTTCGCTGTTTTCGGATATTATTTTATGCCTATCTAAACAATTCAAAGAATTTTCTTTTAAGTGTTATTGTGCAGGTTAATTATACCCAAAATTTACTTTAAAATTTCAAAATTCAAATCGAAAAATACAAGAGAATTATGTCTTATAAATAGGCAATGAAGAGAATATGACAAACTTGAACATGACAATTTGTAAATGAATGTATGCATTTTATGAAATAATATTGTGGCATTATGTCTCACATAATGAATATCAAATATGATTAGGTAATCATTTATACTTGATACACTAAATACTTAGTGTGATATGCAAGTTACATGTTATGTATCTATAATTTAAATTTTTTTTCGGCAAATACATCACTGGACAAGTCATCAAATTGCAGGGGGGAAATTTTATAACCGCTCATACACAGAATATGGAAACTAACTCCCAGTACCTCTATTTGACGATCATTACTCAGTCATAAATAACATGTCTAGATGCAGTAAATCACGGGCGACCCCAATGTATAATTCGCCTCGCACCCTGTCGGCGCCCTGATTGCCCCTGCAGCTTAGCGGAATCCCCCTCCGCCGCCGCCCCGCCGCCGCCCCGCCGTCGCCCTCGCCGTCGCCGCCCTCGCCGTCGCCGCCCTCGCCGTCGCCGCCCTCGCCGCCGCCGCCCTCGCCGCCGCCGCCCTCGCCGCCGCCGCCCTCGCCGCCGCCGCCCTCGCCGCCGCCGCCCTCGCCGCCGCCCGCCCTCGCCGCCGCCGCCCTCGCCGCCGCCGCCCTCGCTGCCGCCGCCCTCGCCGCCCGCCGCCCTCGCCGCCGCCGCCCTCGCCCTCGCCCTTGCCCTCGCCGTCGCCGCCACCGCCGCCGCCGCCCTCTGCCAGCTGCGGCCCGACCGCGGCCCAAGGCTCCATCGCGACCGCCCTGCGCCCTTCGCCTCGCCCCTTCCCTCCGCCCCGACGCACAAACCTCAAACGGCCGGCCCGCCCGCCCGCCCGCTGCGCAGTGTTGGGCTCCGCTGCCGTGACTCGCTGTTCTCGCCGCGCCCCGGCCCGATCGCGTCGCCGAGCTGACCGACAATTCGACACGACCTCCTCGTATTGACCACCTCGGTCCGTCCCCGGCGCGGCTGCATCTAAACTCGCTTCGCCGCAAGGGCCTCCCCCCCCCCCCCCCGGCACCGCCTTGAGGACCTCGACGGCAATCCGGGATTCGGAACATTCCACTGCTCCTCGCCTCCTCGATCGCTCTGGTCCTCAAACCACTCGCCCCGCAGCGTTCCCGCTCCTTTTATGTGCCTTTTTCTTATCTCGTGCGGTCTGGCTCCTTTCATCATCTGCCCGCCACGGCCCGTCATCGTCCAGCCGCAGGAGCCATGCGATTTTTTACTTCTTGTTCATCTTTTCGGAGTCCATCTTTTCGATTCCTGTCACATTTTGTCTACTGTAAAGTAATAACTTATCTCAAAGCAAATATAAATAATTATGTTATGATTTCTTGAAGGATTAATAATCATCTGTTTTTATTCATGTGTATGTACAACAACAGAATATTATGTAGCGTAAAAAATATTATTAAATAATGAATGATTTTAATGAATGATTGATTAATAAAAAAGTGAAGTGGTTCGTAAGTTATAAATAATAAAATTCTTGTTAAAAGAAAGACCAAAATTGATTATCTATCTACTTAATATTATTGCACGCAGGTATCCTCTCTTGTTACAGACTGTTACATCAATTCAATCAATTAATTTTTAAATTACTTGCTTTTCTTCCATAAACCATAAAATTTGTCGAACCAATTGGTCGCATCTTTAGGTGCTCTGAGACAAATAAAAAATACATTAAAAAACACTTAGGTAAATTTAAAACTTCTAAAGCGTGATAAAATAACATAAAATAAAATAAAATAAAATGGATGGAAGAGAATAAACTAACCGAAACTCGACCAACAGCATCGAAAAACCAATTAAAAAAGAGATAAAAAGGTGTGTAATAACCATGCCAAAGCAGTGTTATTACAGCTACAGGGCATGTTACATTCCGTATCACCAAACCCTCATCTTCATACCGAGAACAATCACTATAGTTCATAGTTACAAGCCGTATGACGATGTATGAAGCATTATTAGTCATAATTTAGTGCAAATGTTGGATAATTTTATTATTAATTTCACTTTTTATTATTCGAGGGATCGGGATTCACAGCATAACTATTTTATTATATTTCACGTTATAATATTTCTAATCCAATTTTTTTTAAATCATGCGCTATTTTTCGTGTTATAAATTAACTTTAATTAGCTTGATATTCTAACTTGCAGAGTCGTTTCCTTATACCATATCCCTTTCGGCCACGATAAAAGAACGAGTCCCTCCGCTTTATGGTCCTGACGCACCAACCCACCCTCCCAGAGGCGGTCACGCGGCTGGGCACGCCCCAAGCCCCCGCCCCCCCCCCGCCCCTCACCCACGCCCTCTCCTTTCCATGCTCCTCGCCGTTCGGAGCTGCTCCGCAAACGCGGCGGCCGCAGCCGCCCTTCACAAGCTGGTCGGGCCTTGATTTTTGAAATCGTTTTCTGCGCCGGCGGGGGAGGCCGTGCGCCGCGTAGGGCATAATGGCGCCCCGTTGTTAGCAGACCACGCAAGGCACAAGTTTACAATGAGCAGGCAACGAGCTCGCAGGCGAGGCGAAGAAGGAGATGGAGCACCGGTTCAGCACATAGGGGTTTCCGATTCGCGTGGTTTGCTCTTAAATTTTACTCCTCCGTGAACACGATGCGGGTCGGGAGAAAGTTATAACGATGTTTCTGAGCAATATGAATTTAAAATTAAGAACAACCCCTAAAGTGTACAACGTCTCACAATAAGGTAACTGAATTGTCTCAATGTTGAGATAAAGAAGTTTAAACAAAAAAGAAAAAAGGATATTGTAACATTACGTGGTTAAAGCGTTATCTTAACACTTTAAGATAATAATAATAATAATAATAATAATAATAATAATAATAAGAAGAAGAAGAAGAAGAAGAAGAAGAAGAAGAAGAAGAAGAAGAATTTTTATGAATTAAATCCTTATTTCTAGGAATTTGCGTCCACAGATCATTCTAATTAATTGACACAATTTTTAGCCAACTCCCTTTAGAATAGTCTGCAAGAATTCTAGGACAACTCGTGTTTTAATGCTTTTGTACAATAAAATATTGTGTGAGATGCAACTTGTCACAGACTGATGCAAAATTTGTAGCAACGAGACGCAAGTAAGAGTTGTGAGAAGAAAGGGATGCATGTTAAATAGAGGATAATGAGTTAAATTGTACGATTTCAGTAAATATAATAAATAATATGTTATAATGATAATGAAAAATATTATTTAATCCACATCACAAGAAGTTCAAGCAGCATCGTCAACATGATCAGTATAAGATATACTTAAAATGTCGTTAAATGCAACTACAAGTACTCTTTTTCAGTATTTATGTGGATCGTCGGAATGACGATAATTGAACCTTACTGCAATGAAATAAGAATTTTAATTGACACTTTTCATGTAATTTTTCTGAGCCTGAAAATGAACGAGCCACGCAAGTAATATGTTTATAATTAATTTTTATTAGGAACTTGCAAAGCGAAAATAAAAGTTTTTAACAATAAATACCCGCAGTATGCATCAATCTGAAACCTTGTTGTTGTGAAAAACAAAAGGTCCATCTACTACAATAATTAAATTGTTGTTACATTATCCGAAACAACAAGCATATTTTCGACAAAATAAGTAAGAAAGAAATATCGAAGGGTAGGGTTCCCGTTGTAATCTGAGAGGGAATATTTTTGCAGAATCTGCGATCAAAGACCGATATTCTCCCGCATCAAGTGGTTCGTAATTTCAAGGAAACGCCCCCGATCGCCAAGTGGGAAGGGGGCGCCACCGACCGGAGGCGAGTCTGGGAAATAAAGCTGAGAGGTTCGGGAACCTCAGCCGATGGCGCAGGCAATCAGACAAGGCTCTGGAAACCCCAATGGAAATACTTTTATACCTGCGAGCGTCGTCGAGAGGGAAGGTATGGAAGCTATTCAGAAAGCAAAATTGGCAGAGGAGGAGCGATGGAACATTCCCGGGAAAAGGAGTAAAAGCAAGTGGGCAACTATAGGAACTGCTTACTACATAAGAAAACAATTTTGTGCTGGATTTACCGGAAGCAAAATCTAATTTAGTGTTCCTCAGAAGTGTAATCAGTACACATACACATGATAAAGGAAAGAGTCATTCCACTTTATGGTCCTGAAGCGCCTCTCGCCCTCCATCCACGCCCTTCCCTCCGCGCCCCCACCCCCGTCCCCATATATATATATATATATATATATATATATATATATATATATATATATATATATATGTGTGTGTGTGTGTGTGTGTGTGTGTGTGTATTCTAAATTCTTCGGTGCTAACGTAGTTGTTTGGTTCGATGACAACGACGAATCTTTCGGATTCTGTCAAAGTTAAGTCCCGAATAAAATGTAATATATCACTGATTTCTGATAACTAATATTCCATAAAAAATTAATCATTAAATATTTTTAGTTTCATATACCTTTTTGCAATTTTTTTTCGAGTGAAAAATAGTTCAATAAAGAATTAAAACTTACTGTGAATTCTCATACATAAATTACAGAACTTTTAAGGTATAACATGTAAAGAAGTACAGGAATTTGATACGCTCGAAAGAGAATTCCACGTAGGCAAAGAATGCAAAGGAGATGAAGGCGCAGCAGAGAGGAAGAGACAACGGCAAAGGAAGCCGCACCTGAAGCGCAGGCGGCTCTGCGAGCGGTGATCTCTTGGCGGAGCCCTCCCGTGATACCTGAATGGCCTGAGCGCCCCCTCCCCCCCCCCCGGGAGCCTTTCGGAATGCATTTAAGTCCGCGGGATGAGTTCGTAAGGCTTTAGCAGCTGCTGCGCAGGCAAAGTCGTCAGAGGGAACAGTTAATCAGAAAAGATGGTCGAGGAGAGTTCAGGGGCTCATTCCTTTTTGTCATTATGTGTAACACTGCCAACTGAGAGAGACGGTTGCCAGAAAAAGAATATGTAAGGAAGAAAATACGTTAAAATCAAAACAGAAGTAAAACGGAATTTCGGAATAGAAACGTACTTTGAGGTATTTGAGTTAATTCTGTAATGGTTTTGCGTTTATGCAGATCTAGAAATCGTTATTCAGTCCTGGAATTTATGGGTTAAAGTTCTAAAAGAATTTAGAGGAAACTTGAAAGGAAATATACTAAACCCTAAGGAAAAGAGGCTGAGAAATTCGGCCGTACATCAAACCATCTAAGCTACCGAGGGACGTAGTAAAGAAGAGTCAGATTAGCAGATTCACAGACCGATAGGCCTCCCGGGGCATCAGGGTTCCCTTCCCTAACCAAATAGCCGATGGCGCGCCTGCGGGGGTCAGGCGAGCGAAGGGAGGGGCGGGCGGGGGGAGAGGTATCTGACGCGTGCGGCGCGCACAGGTGGCCCAGGAACCGTGCCGGGGTGGGAGACATCGGTGGCTGCGGGAGATACGGGTGAGAAATGGAGACGAAGCACTCCGGGTGGCAGGTGCGGCCGCAGGGGAACGCACGGCGCGGCATAAAGCGGACGGCCAGGCCGCAGGGAGGCCGCGGGGAGGCCGCGGGGAGGCCGCGGGGAGGCCGCGGGGAGGCCGAGCGGGAGCGACGACGCAAAATTTCATCTGCGCCGCGCGCGCATTTCTAAAATGCGATTTAAGAAACGCCTAAACCACGCAGCCGACGGCGCGTAAAACAAACATTTTCTCTCCTCC